>OY769906.1:2578253-2721714 GCA_963669185.1 Dyspetes luteomarginatus
GGGCGGGGGCGAGGGAAGTACGAACGATGTACCCCCTCTAGCCCAGGGCACATTATGACGGTGGAGGGAATATTCCAGCACATCGTCATCGTCGTCGTCGTCGTATCCTCCCCTTTTCTCCATTGTTCGTGCGTTTTGCTTGCCCGGGCCTTTGTACTTTCCAGTTTCATCGGGGCACTCTTGTGCACCCAACACACTCGCACTCACACTCAAACTCACACTCACACACACAGACACACACATAAAACTCAAATGGAAGAGGAAATTCGTGTGTGGTATCCAGCTGCTTTTCTCGTATGCATTTTGCTACATTTCTGGTTTTACTGTCCTATACGTGTCATTCTCGTCTCTGTCATCTCTGTCATCTCTGTCAACTCTCTCATCTCTGTCTCAACTCTGACATTTTTCCACTCAATTTTAGGAGCTTGAACATTTTTTTGTGGCTGTTTAAGAAGAAGAAGTTTTTGAAGAATTAAATAATTAAACACGTAGAGAAGGAACAAGTGAAAATTTACTAGGCAGTACAGTAAAGAAAATCCACTGTCAGTTGTCTTGGGGTTGATCTTAAGAAAATTTATACTAATATAAAGCCAGGCAATTTTTTACTCTCTCACCTCGTATACGATAATAATATTTGTATCGATTTATTTTCCGAATAAGATAAAAATATACAAAGGAGAAATAAAGGCATGAAAAAAATCAAAAAAAAAAGTCAAGACTTGAAATTATTGAAATGAAAAAAAAAAAAAAAAGAGAGAGAGAAAAAATAATCATCAAAACACTCACCTCAAGATAAATTTCGGAATGTGGATTGAATGTATTGTTGACCGAGTGAAGTGATACATTTAGATGTGGCAGACTGTGGAAAACCCTCGCTAACTGGGGCACGGTGTATTGTTCCGGAAGTTGCTGATGACCACCCGCCATATTTTCAAACCCTTGACCTGCCGTGACCCCCACGTTGATAACAAATTCCTCACTTGTCAAGACATGCTATATAGACGAGGATACTCTGAAAGATGCAAACAAATATGAATATATATATATATATATATATATATATATATATATATATATATATATATATATATATATATATATATATATATATATATATATATATATTTTTTTTTTTAAAGCTTAGAAATGTTTTTTTTTTCTTTCGTTTCTTTTTTTTTTCTCTAACATAATTCAATAACCGAGAGTGGCTTGTGATGCGATTTAATCTTTATTGAAACGTTTCTCTTCGAGCATTTTAGCGGCGAATCAACGAGTAGTAAAATGAGAACAAGCGATCTCTCTCTCTCTCTCTCTCTCTCACACACACTTTTTGCTCTCTTGCATTTGATTCAATTAGCCCTGAAAGCGCGCCGTTCTGGAACGAACGAGAGCTTAATTAATGAAATCCGTGCAAGCTGGTTCCGTTCTCGCGAGTGTTTGGGTTCGAGCGAGAGAGAGAGCGAGAGAGAGAGCGAGAGAGAGAGAGAGAGAGAGAGAGAGAGAGAGAGAGAGAGAGTTAACTCTCGAGCCCTCTGAAACATACTTTGAGCCACGAACTCAGCTCTGTGATAGAAAATATAAGTATACGAATTGCCACGATGTAAATATGTGTGCGTATATATTTATATGTGTGTGTGTGTATATATGTATATATAATATAATATATAATATGTAATATAATATATGTATGTATATATATGTATATATATATATATATATATATATATATATATATATATATATATACACGTACTATATTTATGCTTCAAGTGCAACTCTTGATTACAACCAGGCGACCCACGTGTATGGCAAATTTTCTCCACTGGGTTTTCGACATAAATACAACGCAGGAGTCACTAATTAATTAAATGCCTAAAGCACTTTCTCATTTGCACGTTTTTTGAATGATTTTGAATCAAATATTTCAGGCGTAAGTTTGAACTTGTATATTTGAAATTTTTGTGACAACTCGAGTTAACCCATATGAAGATTTGACCTCTGACTGAAGATCAATCAGCAAACTTAAATTCGAATTTAAATTCTAACATAGGTCGGAATTTAAGTTAAATTTTATAGAGATTCAAATTTCGAACTTTACCCCAAACGGGCTAAGTGGAGTCGTCAGGGACCCCGAGCTAATAAGAAAAAAAAAAATCATTACGAAAAATTCGATAAAATTTCATTGAAAAAATCGTACTTAAATTTTCCAAAGAGATATGGCCATTTTTTTTTAAAGATGAGAATGATGATATTATTGCTGGGCTAGAGATAAATATAGAAATAATTTTTGAAGTATGTGAGGATCAACCGAGGTCAATCAGGCTAATTTTTATAAGTGGAAAAATTCGATAAAATTTCATTGAAAAAATCGTACTTAAATTTTCCAAAGAGATATGGCAATTTTTTTTTAAAGCTGAGAATGATGATATTATTGCTGGGCTAGAGATAAATATAGAAATAATTCTTGAAGTACGTGAGGATCAACCGAGGTCAATCAGGTTAATTTTTATAAAAGGAAAAATTCGATAAAATTTCATTGAAAAAATCGTACTTAAATTTTCCAAAGAGATATGGCAATTTTTTTTTAAAGCTGAGAATGATGATATTATTGCTGGGCTAGAGATAAATATAGAAATAATTCTTGAAGTACGTGAGGATCAACCGAGGTCAATCAGGCTAATTTTTATAAGTGGAAAAATTCGATAAAATTTCATTGAAAAAATCGTACTTAAATTTTCCAAAGAGATATGGCCATTTTTTTTTAAAGCTGAGAATGATGATATTATTGCTGGACTAGAGATAAATATAGAAATAATTTTTGAAGTATGTGAGGATCAACCGAGGTCAATCGGGCTAATTTTTATAAGTGGAGTGACGGTGATTTTTTATTTTTTCATTTCGAGATCACACAATTTCTTTTGCATCCCCCCTCCCCCACACACCCCTCAAATTAGCGAGAAATATTTCCTTTGAAAAAGTAATTTAATAAAATGGAAAAAAAATGATTTAGCACTTCATGGTAACCCTTTGTATATAACAATTATTTTAAACAATTTAAAATGGATTTTAATCGTTATTGAAAAATATGACCGTTCTCGAAGAAAATAGTGGAAGAAAAAAAAAAAAAAAAAAAATGAATTCGGTAGAAAAACCAGCCATAACGACTTTCCCATATATGTTTATCTCATAAGTGCGATGAGAAATGATAAATGAACGACGATATATAAATCGTCGAGTCCATATGCTCGGGCCAATTCCCAAGCTCTCTGTATTATCTCGTCAGCGTGAGAAATGAGACGAGCTGCTGCTTTACTGTTACTAATATCAATTAATTGTGAGCACAAATTCGGCTATTTGAGCTCGTGAATCATTCCATAAAAATAAAATGGCTGAAAAATTATTTTATAACGAAATTATTAACCAATAATTGCAACAAAAAAAATATAATAATAATTCATGTAGAATAATTAATATTTTTAATATCAATTAATTGTGAGCACAAATTCGGCTATTTGAGCTCGTGAATCATTTCATAAAAATAAAATGGCTGAAAAATTATTTTATAACGAAATTATTAACCAATAATTGCAACAAAAAAAATATAATAATTATTCATGTAGAATAATTAATATTTTTAATAATAATTATAATAATACATGATTCACTCTCTTATTATTTATAATTTATCAATTTTACGAATAAAATTCATCAATAAATAAAATATTTTTTATGATTTTTGGCTCAAACGCGTTTTTTTTTTTGTTAATTCATAAAGGATCGAGCAGTGGCTTGCGCGCAACTTGCACACTGAAATTCTCCCCCCTTCCCCAATCGCTATTTTTTTTTTGTCGACCACTGAACGTTCTCTCGGGATCGCGGGCGGAATCTCTTTTTAGAAACGTGCCGCCTTCTTATAGTTGCGTGCAATGTGTTCGTTGCCCTCGCACGTTCATATATATATATATATATATATATATATATATATGTGAATATGCGCGAAGAACGTTTACGCGTTGCGTGCGTTTGAGATGTTCCGAGAAATATATATATATATATATTTTTCATATATATACATTTTTTTTTTCATATATATATATATATATATATATATATATACCCATTCAAGCTACACCGAGCGAGACACGCAGTCTCTCATCTCGAGGGGATGGAGAAATAAGAGGAATAAAGAAATCGAGAAATAAGTGTGCGAGGAAAGAAGAGAGAAAATCGTGAGGAGGGAAACTCTTGAGTCGAAATCTGACGAGCTTCGCTTCTTAAGGCCAAATATAGCCCAAGAAAAATTCCATATTATCGAAATTTCCAGTTGACATATATCGCACAAAATTTTAATATAAAACGAAGTTTATTTAAAACTTAAAAATTTATGGTCGTTTTTTAGAAAAAAAAAATATTATTTCAAAATTGAAAATATTTATTATGCAATTGGATAATTTTTATGATTAATTAAATTAAATTAATTTATTTTTATTTGATTTGTATTAATACAATTATGTATTATACTGATTTGTATTATATTGTATTGTACTGATGGCCAAAAGTAACGATCGACGTGACCCAATAGTAAAATGTTCGATTATCATTATTATTTTTTTTTTTATCATCCGTATGAGATACAAGGGCAGTTAAATAGAAATTTTTAACATATAGAGGGAGGCAAAAATAATAATCATTTTGCAAGATAATTTTAATGAATTAAAAAAATATATATAATTTATTTAATTTTTAATGGATTTAAAAATATGTCAAAATAAAATGAATGAAAAATTTATCATACAAAGGTGACGTGAAATAATTAAGTTTTTCTCGAGTTTTAAATAGCTCAGTAAATTAATGGAAGATCGATCGAGCCAAGTTATTTTTTGTCAGATACTCGAGTTGCACTCTCCGGAAGTTTCACAGTGACCCAATTTTACTTTATAGTCTTTCTCGAGGCTTTTGCCAATAATACGAAAATGACACCTTGGGGTAGGAGAAATTCTCTCGTCACCGCAAGGTAATCGACCTGCGGGTCGTTCCCTGCAGATATCGCATACGATATATATATATATATATATATATATATATATATATATTTAGGCATTTATCGCCAACCACTTTTTCCCGAATCTTTCAAATGTTTCTGTCAATTTACCAATTTGTAGTAATACTTGAATGTACTTTTTGTGAATTTTTCTAAATTGTTTTTTTAAAATCTATTGCACAATCAAAAATTGCGTATTGAATTATTGAGAAAAAAGTGCAACTGTCTGCAAAAAATAAATATTTTTAGGCATTTATCGTCAACCACTTTTTCCCGAACCTTTCAGATGTTTCTGTCAATTTACCAATTTGCAGTAATACTTGAAAGTACTTTTTGCCAATTTTTCTAAATTGTTTTTTTTTTACCTATTACATAATCAAAAATTGCGTATTGAATTATTGAGAAAAAAGTGCAGCTGTCTGCAAAAAATATAAAATTTATATATATATATATATATATATATATATATATACAAGTATTGTGCAATCGAGAAGACGATGCCACAGGGGCAGTGTAACACTCGGATTACACCATATACAAAAAGGGATTCAACCGGTAATCAGTATTTACGAGCTCTTGCACTATATAGTATATAATATATAAGCAACTTCCCCGGTTATAATATACAATATACAATATATATATATAATTATGGAGCTTGGGCGGCTGAGAAGCGAAAAGTGGAAAGAGTCACACGTCATCATTTGCTCGCGTGGCAGTGAGTGAGCACGGACGCTGCCTCCTGTCTGACTAATCCTGTATCTTTTTCGAACAAACACACAAACACTGACACTGACACTAACACTAACACACACACACGCGCGCTAAAGGGATGTGACGTATCTAAATTCATAAAGGCGTATGTAATGTGTATAAGCATGAAATATACGCCCTTGTAAGTTTAGAAACGCAATATTCATGATATGGGGGCATCTAGGGCAGATTTCCCCTTCACACATTTGCCCCATTCCTTCGTATATTTATGTCAAATAATCCCTCAGTACCCACCCGTATGAACCCCGGAGTGATGCTAGCATGGGGGCCGCACTGGTGATGGAAAAGATTCCATTTAAGTTCTTGCTTAAAGTCGTCACTTCCGGTTTGAAAACCAATCAAAATAAATAAATAAATAAAAATAAAAGAGTGAGTGAAAAAACAAAAAATATTCCAGTTATTTTTTAATGAGCCATTTTTACCCTAAATTTTCAAATTTCAATTCTGCGAGAGAGAGAGAGAGAGCCTTGAAAATTGTGGGAAAAAAAATAAAATGAGTAAAATGGATTGATAACAAAATTAGATGATTTAGATTATTTTTTTTATTATTGTTTATATTCAAAATGAGCTTTTTATTGTGTGAAAAGGTCAAAGGACGAAAAGCAAATTAATTCGTTGATTCTGTAAATTCTTGCTCGTACGGTCTCTCGAATAAACGTTGAAAATTAGCGGTTTCACTATGTCTATATATATATATATATACACGTGTAGTCGCAAGCGAAACATCGTAACACGTATAATGGGCTTCTTGTTTACGGTCAAACTGTGTTGCTGGTAAAGCGTTTCTGCTTCGAGACACTATTCACTATATATATATATATATATATATATATATATATATATATATATATATATATATATATATATCACGACGTTTGTTAGCTACTCACACGATCGAAAAGGCGATATAGAGCAGTAAATACAGCAATATAGATGATCTTCTCTAATCTGCGATAAAGTTCAACTCGTAATTAATAGGTCAAATGCTACACTTTGACTTCAGTTTAATAACATTATCGTCAATAAGCCCTATTGAAATAATTTCAAACGCCAAAGTGAACTTTTTTTTTTTTTCGTATACTTAAATCCAAATTAAAAAAACATCACGATAAGATTTATGTCAGTAAATTTTCGAGATAATTCAATTTCCGGTTAAAGACCAGCTGGACAAAAAAATTGAAACAAAGATTTGATAAAAATTTTATACTGATGAAATTTTAAATAAATCGACAAACGTAAAATAAATAAATAAATAAATAAATGATCAAACTTCTGACATCACTTTCACGCATAAATCCATACAAATATCGACATACCGAAAGATATATCTTTCCGTTCGTGACGCCGACCAAGACAAGATTCGCATTCCAATCGTCTTGATGCACTCGCGAGAATAATAAATCGACCGTGGACCATCGGGAGGCTGCTCGCATAATGTTACGTTCATTCGTTCAAATTGTGAAAAATTCTTGGCGTAAAAGACTTCTCGATCAATTCGCGAGCTCACGTTCATATATTTCATTACGATAAAAAAAAAAATAAAAAAAAAAAATGTGTATATATATATATATATATATATATATATAACATAAATAAATAAAAAATTGGACAATTTCAACAGGATAAAAAAAAGACTTTTCGATCAATTCACCAGCTCAAGTTCACATATTTCATTACGATAAAAAAAATAAAAATAAAAAAAATGTATATATATATACAACATAAATAAATAAATAAATTGGACAATTTCAACACGATAACAAAAAAAACTTGGATAATTTCATCACGATGATAATCATAATGGTTGAGAATTCGAGCACGTAAAATTATACAATTTACAAAGTAATTAACGTCTTGCCAGATTGAGGCTGAGATAAAAAGAATTTTCATGCCGAGACTCTTCGACTTTATTTCCGCGTCTTTTGCGTCTTTGAGAAAGTTGCCCGTGTAAAAAAAATGTTAAAAATTAAAAAAAAAAAAGAAATGTCAATCCTGCATTACAAAATATAATATCGTCGTTGTGAAAAGTGGCGGCTCGTTTTCTCTTTGACGAATATAAAGGGCTTCGTCTTTAGTATTATAATTTTTCTTCTAAAAGCTTCTGGATGACCTCTGACACGGGGCGAAAATTACGCGGACTCTTTTGTTAAAGCTAAAAGTGTCACTGGTAGAGTAAATATACAATCCAGGCTGTCGTGGTTGATATCACTGGTGATATGAATGTAGAAAAATGCGAAGCAAAGTTTGTCGATGTACCAGCAACGTCAGCAATTTAATAATAATAATGATAATAATAATAATAATCAGAACAACAACAATAATAATAATAAAAATCTGACTTGAGTAAGTCCTGCTGGTTGTTGAGACGAATAAAAATAATAATAGTCATTATTATTATTATTATTATCCTGGAGAACCCAAATAATTAAGCCAACTCGCGGATGAGATTTCTTCGAGCAACGTTTACTGAACTCGACGCGCCCTTCTCGACCGGAAATTCGAACGAATCAAGGGAACAATGAGCTTGAATAGTCAAGGCGGAAACGAAGCAAATGAGACGGCATAGAGACAAATTACCGAAGGAGAGAAATGAGAATTGTGCAAAGAAATTTCTCGGTAGAAAAATATAAATAAATTTTCATTTTTTTTTTTTAATACAATTACATTGATCGATTGAATTTTATACTCCGATGCAATTACGATCTTCTCGAGATCCTTCATTCCTCGTATTTATATATCAAGAGAATAAGGGTGGAGAAAAATAATAACGATATATATATATATATATATATATATGAATTAAAACCATTAAAATAGAGATAATTCGATTGGAAAGATTTTTTTATGATTTTTATCCATTATATTTATACAACTTCGGAAATTAATTGAGGAGTAAAAAAAAATAAAATTAATCGGCTATGAATTTTTGCTATTGTATGTTTAAATTTTGCCATTTATTTCGTATCTTTTGATCAACTATTGATTAAAAAAAAAAACCCGATTAATAATTTGGTGCGCAATCACGAGATTGTATTAAAGTCGACAGTTTCGTGGATATGAGGGGGGGGGGGGGGGGGGGCGGAGGGGGAGAGGGAGAGAGAGAGAGAGAGAGAGAGAGAGAGAGAGAGAGAGAGAGAGAGAGAGAGAGAGAGAGAGAGAGAGAGAGAGAGAGAGAGAGAGAGAGAGAGAGAGAGAGAGAGAGAGAGAGAGAGAGAGAGAGAGAGAGAGAGAGAGAGAGAGAGAGAGAGAGAGAGAGAGAGAGAGAGAGGGAGAGAGAGAGAGGGGGGGGAGAGAGAGGGGGGGGGGGAGGGGGGGGGGGGGAGAGAGAGAGAGAGAGAGAGAGAGAGAGAGAGAGAGAGAGAGAGAGAGAGAGAGAGAGAGAGAGAGAGAGAGAGAGAGAGAGAGAGAGAGAGAGAGAGAGAGAGAGAGGAAGAGAGAGGGAGAGAAAGAGAGAGGGAGAGAGGAAGAGAGAGAGAGAGAGAGAGAGACTGACACGGTACAAGGCGTGGCATAAAGGAACCCCAGGGAGTTAACCGCGAGCCCCAAGAATCGATCGGCGGAAGTTGTTGCTTCGTCTCTCTCTCACTCGTCGTCGGTACGATCGAGCCTCGACATCGACAACGTCTCGGTAGCTAGCGAGCACAGAAAAGCCCGAGACGTATCACAGGAATAAAAAAAAGTGGCAAAAAAATTGATTTGGATTAAAAAAAAAAAAAAAAAAAAATTAAACAAAAAAAATCCATTCTATTCTTCAGTTTCGCAATGTTGGAAAAATTTCCTTCGTAATTGCGACAGATAGAAAAAAAAAAAAAAAAAAATTATCCCCGAGAAAGTATCGCAGCTGAGCATGGCAGGTGGCCAAACAGTACTCGCGAACGATAAAATTAACGTTTGACGTTTCGAATTACAATAATTTCTAGGAAACAAGACCACGAGGATGGCTGATGAGTTTTCCGCACCAACTTCGCAAAGTTGAAGTTATTGTACGAATCAATTTGAACGGGAATAATTTAAAATAAATTGAAAATGAAATAAAAATTGTCTCGTGAAAAATTCAACGAGATACATTTTTTTTTTTTTTATTAAATAAAAAAAAAATTGTTATCCACGAAAATGTAAAATTATATATAAGATTTTTCATATCAATTAAATAATAATCATATGAAATTTAAGTTGATAAATAAATTTCGTATAAAAAATGATCCAAAGACCAAGAGAAAAATAGGACAAAGTGCCACAAATTATTACTCTGTTATTTTATTTACATAGGCATACAGTTGTGTGACCTATATCGTCGAAAAATATGTACTATATATGTATACACACTCACGCACATATATATATATCTATTTATCTATCTATCTATCTATATATGTGTATGTATATATATATATATATATATATATATATATAGGGACCATATGTTTTATGGATTGGCATCGTGTTTCATCCGCACCGCGATGGATTGTACAGACAAACGAGACTGACTCATATGTCTGCGCGAAAGTAACGCAAAACGCGATTTATCACGAATATATAGATATATACGAATATAGGATGCATAAAAATGCAGATGCAAGCACGTGGTCAGCGGAAAAAGAGGGTCGTTGTAATACGTCATACAAGTGTACTCTTTCATAAACATTTGCAGGATGAGAAATGTGTGAATATATATATGGGTCATTTCAGGTCAAATCGGCATGGGCCAGAAATCTCAATTTTTTTTTTTTTTTTTTTTCCCCTCCTCTTATACACATAAGTACGTTGTAGGACAAGAACAAAAAATAGGCTGAAGCAATTTTTTAATTGAAACAAAAAATTCAATTGATAATTATTTTTCTAAAAAATTAATAATTTTTGATATTTTTTTAATCGAAAAATTAGTCATCAAAAATTATTCTCTAGTTTTTTTTTCTGTAGTCTTGCAATTAAAAAGAAAAAAAAAATGTAATTTTCGTCTGGAATTTGCCATCTGCCATGTAGATGTGTTTATAACACCGAGTGGTGTATAAAGTTTGACTCGACAATTCGTTGGATAAATTTATGTGTAGTTTGACTGTATTGCAAGTTTAAAATTCTACGCAGGCTTTGCGGCTACTGTTTCTGCATACATTTATATATATATATATATATATATATATGTGCAGGGTTAATCCTTGGTGCGACAAAGAAAATGTGCAACGCATACTGGCAAAAGTGGAAAAAGAGTGTACACAACGAGGTGGACACGAGAATACCACGTGTTGTCGATGAACCATAAGAAATGTTCATGAGTCCAAAAGTCTTCCTGACAAAACAGCATGAAAAGGACAAACTTTTTCATTCCTGGCTTTTGTCTGTTTTTTTTTCTTCTTTTATATCTCTCATTCAAACTTTTAGTCCCTTTCTCATATTTCTTTTTTTTTACAGAGTTGTACTCGCTATTTTTGTTATATATATATATATATATACCAGATTCGAGTAAAAACAAAAATATATGTATATTTGTCTAGAGAGAGGAGGATGAGGGGAGGGAGAGAGAGAGAGAGAGAGAGAGAGCTTAACGAGCACGAGCTGGACAATGCTCGAAAAGTTACTCGACAATGAGAATCCCTTAAAGTGCATCGAGCAGAAGGGAGAGAGAGAGAGAGAGAGACTGTGAGTCATAGCAGATGAGGGTGCGAAGGCAGAGAATTTTTGTCGTTTTCTATCTCCCGAGCTAATTGTCTCGAAGAGTTCCTCCAAAGTCAAACGATTATTTTTATCATGAACATTTTTTTTCTTTGTTTCGAATAGTTCTTTCCAGATTTGGTAAATTGGCTTTAAACATTTTCGATGAATTATTTTATTGGTTATTACAAAAAAAAAAAAAAAGGTTGAACAAATTGAGAGGTCACGAATTGGCAATATCGAGGTCATAGGAATAAAACTTTCTGGGAATTAAGTTTATAGGATAAAAGTTGCCAAAATTGAAGTTAAAAGAATGTAAGTTGCCAAAATCGAGGGTGAGTTGCGATCACATTAAAACTCACAAAAAATAAAATAAAATAAAAATAAATAAATCGAACATTGCAACAGATGGAAGAATGGTCGAAGGAATAAATTTTCTTTACAAAATAAAAGAGGGAGGGGGATATCTTTAAAAAAAAATGCTCGCCCCTTATCACATTTCCTGGTATATTTTCTTCTAAAAAAGGAAAGAAATACAAAATTTAAGTCTCAATTTTTTCGCTCTTTTTCTTATCTTTTTTTTCTTTCCTCGTTTCTCTCTCTCTCTCTCTCTGTATCTCTTAATTCTCGCTCCACACGCTCTTGTTTCCTTCGCCTGTTTCGTGTCGTCCCTGTAAAGGAAAAGCTTTGGCTTTTCCGTATGAAGGATATATATATATATAACTACCCCAGGGCAAGGGCAGATGGCAATTTCCTCTCTCGCACGAGCGAGAGAAAAAAGATTTACAAGGATCCTACTTGGATCCCAATGGTAAACAGAAGACTCGTATATGTATATATATATATATATGTCTATACGAGACACTTTTGAAGGGGAAGGAAGTCACTGTGAGAGAGTGAGAAAAAAAAGGACCAAGGCCAAAAAGGGGAGACACAGTAAATATGTGACGTATGTACGACCAGATAGAAAGAGAAGGAGGAGGGCGAGAGGGGGGAGGTGGAGGGGTAGAGTAAGAACAGAACACACCCTCGAATAAATAAACGTGGCTACCACATGCGAGAAAGATTTTTCAAGTTTTCGACAAGCCGACGAGTCAAACGAAATCTTGGGATTTAGTACGTATTAACGAAAAAAAAAAATGTAAAGAATTTTACTATATTTATCGGGATGTTTTTTTTTTGTTTTATAAATCATGAGAAAAATTGTCGTAGTTGGAAAAAAATGCTCCTTTCTCTATTTATGAAATTAATCGATAAACGATCGATAAATGAATAAATGTATCACTCATTAATTAAATGTAAATTTAATAATTATTATTATCATAAATGATATAATAATGAAGGTCACGAAATAATTTGTTAATAGCAATTATTGAGTGACTATCTCAAACTCAAATTGAGAAGAATAAAAATAAATACAGAATTTTTTTTTTAATTTAAAAAAAAAAATTCTGGACGTGTCCCGGAAGCGTTTTGAGCTCCGGAAGGAACTATTGCATCGCATACCGATCATGCAGCTGCGTTTTCTCGTCAATTTGTATATATATATATATATATATATATATATATATATATATATATATTTATTTATTTATTTATTTATTTATTTATTTATTTATTTATTTATATATATAGCATATAATAAAGCAGGGCGTTTTCTATCATCCCCGAATTACAATGACACAAGCCTCCTACCCATATGAATGTATACGAGGTGCTTTTATTGAAAATCCAGCAGCCATTTATTCTCGAGATTCACACAAAGACGGAGAAAATTTGCGAAAAATTCAAGGATAAAATTTTATGGCGAACAAAAATCATCGTATAACTTAAAAATTAAAAATTAAACATAATTTTCAAATAATTGAAAATTTGAAATAAATATTCTTATTGATTTCAAACATTTTCTTAATGTATAATTTTTTTTTTAGAATTATCATTCTTATTATTGTTATTATTGTCGATTGCGCTGAAAAAGTATTGCCTATGATTATTTTTTCGAATATAGAAAATCACAGGAGAGCAAAAAAAATTCAATATCGATTACGAAAATTGCAGCCTTTCCAATATTATATATACATATATACAGTACATGGAGAATAAAGGAGAGTTTGCGAGAATAGTTGGCGTGAGAGAATTTTCCTCCGGAATGAGAAAATTCATACACGCGTATATTGAAGGATTCGTGGATTTTATGGTATATTATTCTCGTGTGTATTGTATGTATATATATATATATATATATATATATATATATATATATATATGAAAAATAACGATCGTTACGGAAAATAAGGGGTTTAGAAAGGGGGGGGGGGGGATGAGCCAAGCGACCCGAAAGCACGACCCCTCGTTACCGTCACGCACATTGCAATTTCCCCCTCCCCTCCGCCGCCTACTTTTTCTCTCTTTATCGCTTTCTCGTTGTATATTTGAACTGGTTCTCGGGAATTGCTCACGTTTCGCGAGGCAATAACCGAACAATGAGAAACGAAACGACAAAAAAGGTGAATCGTCACGAAAGCTCGAGGAACTCGTCAGTTTGAGAAAAAAAAAACAAAAAAAAAATATATTTAAAATTCCATTGAAATATGCAAGGCAATATTTTTCCACATTACGAAATTTTTTGTTTTATTTTAATGACAGAAATGAATTTTTCAATGCATAAAATATTTGATTTTGACATACTGATATTTTTTAATTTTGTAATAAATCGAAGGGATTAAAAAAAAGTAATTTTTTTTTTTCGAGTATTAAAAGGGTTATGAAAGTTGTGAGGATTTTTTTTTTTTAATTTTTTTCATTACATTAAGTTTTGTGAATATTTTTCTGGATTCGCGTCTCGTCAATAGTCGAGGAACGAGAGTGACTCAAAGTCGCGCTGGATGCATTAGCGACTCTTATGTGTGTATACATATATCGCGAATTTTCCATGCAAGTCAACTGAGTTGCGACGTGTGAGAGAGACACTCATGAATATTCAGGGTTCGTTGGCACACGCAAACGTCGTCTCGTAAATTTTATTTTATTTTTTTTATTTTTCTCCGTTTTCCCTTTTCCTATATTTCTCTGTCTCACTTTGACGGGCTATATATATACTGGACGTGATAATAATAACGCTCGACGTCAGCCACGAGTTCGTTCGGCTAGTCTCGTGATTTTGTGTATTGTCGAGTCGAAGCTAAAATTCATTCATAGACGATGAATATTGATATTTAATTTCAATAGATTATTTTTCTTTATTATTTTTCGAACAATATTTCCCTTGAATATTCTGCCTTTATAGTTGTAATAATTTAGTAATTAATTAATTAATTAACTAATCATGAATTAAACGAAAATATTAAAATTTATTTCAGTAAAAAACAAAAATTATAACAATTACCTTAAAAGTTATTATTAATTGAAATAAATGTCCTTAAACTCGAATAAGAGTGTTGAACATTTATCCAAAGCCCAATAAAAATCATAATATTGGGGTTGAACTTAATTTAAAAAAAAAATATATATCAATTGAATAATTTTTTATTGTTGAAAATAAATTTTTCGGAAAATTAAAAGAAAATTTAATTAAATGAGTGAAATAATTGACTATGTTGAAAAACAAAAAATTGAGAGTTTAAAAATTCGAACGATTTTCTTAAGAAAATACGAGTATATATATATATAGACGATCTATGTTTACCGAGCAAGTTTTAGCAACACTGTGAAACAAATATTACAACAGTCAGTCTATTACGACGAGTATTACTAAAGTTAAATTTCACCCCAACACGTATAAACTACGAAGAAAAAAAAAAAACTTTCAAATTACTACATTTGCAAGCGAAACAGAGAACACTATAAAAATAATACTCTTAAACTTTTCTCAAGAGATATATATATATATATATATATATCGTAAGAAAAGTTTGAACGTCTTTGGTGTGTTCGCATCAAGTGAACTCCCATTTTCGAGGAGAGGGAAAACGTTTGAAAAACTTTATTTTCACCGTTTTAATTTTATATGGAACGTTGATTTATTTTCCTACGTAATATATATATATATACTTTTATCTTTTTCACACTTGTATATTTCAAATTATATAGTTTTTATTCTATAGATGAATACTGTAACTTTACGTAATATAATTTTACTCGATACGCCCTTCTAAGCCTTAAAGTCCATCGATATCGAAAATTATAAAAGGAAAAGGATAAAAGTTGAAATATATGCATGACAAAAGTTTTTTAATAGCCTAAGATAAAAAAAAAGAAACATCGTAGACTTTTTTTTTTATCGTCAACCCCGCATGAGATATTTGCCCAGCATGCATCGTTTCGCTAATTCTGAGCTGATCGAGCAGCGCAAAAAGGATCGTGGCAAGCATTGAAAATAGTGCAAAGCACGCATGATGATGACATACGATGACGTTACGTTTTTTTTTTGTTTAATTTTTTTTTCTTTCAATATCAACAAGGTACTCAAGCCTACCAGCATCTTCATTTTATTTCGTAATGAATGAGGGCTCGTTGAGTTTGTGAATAGGGGTTGAATCTAGTAATAATAATAATAAAATCTCGATAGGGGATGAAGAAAAATATAATATACGAAATTTACGAGATTTTTATATTATTCGAGCGAATTTTTTCAAACGATGAACAAATCAAATTATCATTTTATAAATGAAAATTTTATTAACAATTATTTCATTATTTGATTAATTTAATTTTTAAATTATTTTTTTCCTTCATTATGTATATGTATCAGTTTGAAAAATAAATATTTGAAAAGCGTTTGCATTATGGATGTATATAAATAAAGCATAGGGGACGTATAGGGGGAGGGGGGATGCCAAGAGTGCAATAAACAAATATTATTATTATTATATATAAATCCACCAAAAAAAAAAAATAATAATTAAGGCACAAAATTTGACAAACGATTCAAAATCAGACGACCCATAAATTTACGATGCGTATCAAATATATACATAATATACACATACATATATACCATATTTTGAAAAATAAAACAGAAAATGATTTACGAGTATTTGTCCTGAAGGAACAATAAAATTATTATTATTATCGGTTAATACCCAAAAATATTTCTTTCATAAATACAAATTTCTCACTACTGTCTTTATAATATAAATATATATAGTCAGCATTGCCTTCAAAATTCGAAAAGTATGAAATATTCAAACATACATAGTACGAAAAATCATCCCCTGTAATTCTTTATCCATCGTTTTTTTTTTTTTTTTTTGCAACTCGTCGACGTCGCGACGACAGCGTCGTCTCCCCGTGTCAACAACCGTCACTATTTTTTTTTTTTTTTTCAACTCTTTCTACTTCCCTTGCAATTTCTCTCTCTCTCTCTCTCTGTCTCTCTCTGTCTCTCTCTCCGTCTGTCTCCTTCCCTTTACACATACAAGGGCGCACTGAGTACTCGACGAAAATAAAATTCCTCCGGACTTGGCGTATACGAGTGACAATTTCACCCCCTCGTTGCTCTCTCACGCGCCCCTATGTACTTCTCCGCACCCCCTTTGAAAAACCTCGCGCTTCGTCCCTCTCTCTCTCGCTCTCTCTCTCTCTCGCTGCCATGCACAATTTTTTTCCTCTTTCAACCGGCGCGTGTACTCACGCAACAACACTTACGCACACGAAATCCTCCGAGAGTCTCGAAACGATGGCAATACGAACGTAAGTACATCTACACACATTTGCCGTTTGTATATCTATATATATTTGTAATTTATATATCTTTATATATATATATATGCATAATTAGTAATTTGTATATCTATAGATGGTGTTTATATGTATAATTTGTACTATATATATATATATATACGCGCGTTTTCTGTGCATACGAGAGAGAAAATGATGAGAATAAATGCATGTGGAATGTGTGTGTAAGCGTCTTTGCGTGTGTTACTCTCCACCGTGTGTATCGATCCCCGAGAGTACACGCGAAAGGCGGCCGCGAGCGCCACCACCACGTTATCCATCTCCCTCTACAGGGAGGGAGCGGCGCAACCGAAAAACCGCTCACTCTCTCTCTCTCTCTCTCTCTCTTACCATCGCTGTGTCTCTCTTTCTCTTTTACTCTCACGTTTCGATGTGTGTTTTTGGTAGGATTATCGTCTCTCCGAGAACAGGACATAATCTTTGTAAGCGTCTCGTTTCTCGCCTTTTCTTTATCGTTGCTTTTTTTTCCTTTTTTTTTTATGAACAGTTAAAGCCCGAATGAGCTCGTACGCACATGTCGCGTGAGATTAACGCGTAAGAAGGGGTGGGGAGAAAGGGAGAGAGAGAGAGAGAGAAAAATCAACATAGACAAGAAACTGGTCTACAGGGAGAATATATAGAGAAGAATTACTCCAATTTTTAGGCACAAAACTGCGGTAATGATAATTTCTTGTTTGATACGAGACACTCAACAGTTCCGGAAGAACGCGTACTCTGTCAAACGCGACGCTTGTGTCTCGTTTCCGTTTATTTTGAACATGGAATTATCACAAAGGTTCATGAACGAGTTGTGGATTGTTGTAAGGAATGTTTTTTTAGTCACGTGTTGTCGGACTTACCTTGTTTTTCAGTAAGAAATCCGAACGTTTTTACACACACACGATAAACACGAGACACGAACCTTTCACTACGGAGCCTCGAGCTCGACTGAGGATTACGACGAGCCACGGAGTGGGGGCAAAAAGGAGCAGCGACGCCGGCGCCATTTTTATGAACCACGGAGAAACGAGAGAAACACGAATCCCTCTAGTCGAGTGACGGGTTAAACCGTGTCATGGGCTGTATCAAATGCACTAATTTACGATATTCGAACACTTTTTCAGACATTTGACAATTTGAAATAATGCCAGGGGCTCATTGAGTTTTATTTATCACGATTATGAAGAAACGAGAATTATCAATTGTTTTGACATTTTTTTCTCGCTCTTTCCGAGTTATTCGATACTTGAGGCAGATGGAAGCTCAATTTTGAATGTAATTTTCGCTAATAATAAATATTACGTTTCACTGTTACGAGCAGATTAATTATTAATTATGAATTATAGAGAATTAAGGACTCGTATTATTCAGGATACATTTGACATCGTAGATTTAAAAATTGTCTTCAGAAATAAAAAAATGTTCACCGCAATCGAATCTCCGTGCACCGTGCATATGTAACTGTCGATCTAACCGTTTGGCGGCGCCACCGTTCAGTAGCAAACGCGGCGCGTTCGAAATTTGAATCAGACACTCGATAATTACGAATAAAATTGTTTATTATTAAGATCAAGGGCATTGTACAATTTATAATTGCGGGGGTAATAATAATAATAATAATAGTAATAATAATAATGAATGATTATCAACGAAAATTCATCGTTCGAACAAAAACGATGAGCTTGCCTTTTTTTTTCTTCATTCGTTATACATATATACATTTTGCATTTATTTAAACAAAAGAACGAAAAAAGAAATGATATAGATGAATAAGAATCATATACCTCAGTCGGTTAACGTGAATACATCATTTCAAAATTATACAATGTAAATAGGGTTTTTTATTTATTTTTTAGTAATAGCCGCAGATAACCATAATTTAAAATTGTTTTTTTTTTACCTGTCGAGCATTCATTCAATTTTAAAAGCCCGAATTTTTCGTCGTAATTTCGATCTCAGATTTAAAACTTAAGTTTGAACTTAAATCCTCATTTAGGTTCACACTCAAGGAGACCCGAAATGAAATTTATCGTCATATTTAAGAATAAACTTAAGCTCGTGCTAACTTTTAATTTGGGCCCTAGGCCCAAATTTTTTCGTCGTAAGTTATATCTTAAAATTGATTTAAGTTTGAATTTAAATATTGACACAAGTTAAATTGAGTTGCAGCCCTAATTAGAATGTGAATTTTGATTGGCAACAAAAATTTCGAGCTTGGGCATTTCCCGAATTTTTTTGCATTAAAGTTATTCGCAAATTTTATTATTCACGTGCACTTTTTCAACTTTGCCCCTGTCCACAATGCGTGTGACTAGTAATAAATGTTACTCTTGATATATTTATATATATATATATATGTGTATATATACATATATAACTTAAATTCTGTCTCTCTCTTTCTCTCAAACGCTACAAATTTATATATCTATATGTATAGTTTATTTACACATATAATATATATAAATGAAAACTTTGCTATGTCTCGTTCGGACTTTTTACCCTCAGTTTTGCTTTGAGTCTCTCTCTCGCGCCTTAAAAATTCCTAGCTATCTCTGGAATGATTAATTAAAACTTGGGAGGATCAAGTATTTTTATACAAAAAAAAATAAAAAAAATAAAACAAAAGAAAAAAAACAAAAAAAAATAAAAAAATTGCGGCAAATAACAATATAGTCCTTTTTTTCCTGCGATGACGCGGAGAAATCCCTTTTAACAATCGAGAATATATTTATATATATATTATATTCCTACAGTAAAAATCACGAGCAATTTTTTTATTTTATTTTTTTAAATCTCCCAAAAGACTTTTTGCTCTCAATCAGCATTAATGCATTTAAGATGAGTCCGAATCGGGACAATATGGAGTTTAATTAGTACCGGAAGCTTTCGTACAGTCTTTGCCAGTTATTATTGTTAATTATTATTATTATTATTTTATTAATTTCTCTAATCGTTTCTAACGTAAAATCATATTAATTAAGAATTAACGTATTTATAAGATTGTTTTTCAATGTCATTTTCTCGCCAATTTCAGCATTAGAAACGAAAGGGAAAAGCTTCGAAGGGCTCTCTTGTATCTCTTAGAAAATGCTCGTTTCAAATAATTGGCAAGTGATCGTTTTACCATTGTAAAATATCAGATTTTATGGGCTATTTTATATATATATATATGACATGTGTTTATATGGTATAATTTTTTTTTTATCGGTTATTAATTAATTATATCGAGATTTTTTTTTTAAGGCCACTAGTGGATGATACAAATACAACATTATGTATAAATATTAAAACTATAGAAACGGCGCCGATTTTTTTTTTTTTTTGGCTACCGCTAGACCAGCTAATTTTTAACGTGTCCAGAAAAAAGAAATCTGAGCGAACTTATAATAGAGAAAAATAATAGAGAAGTCAGACTTTGAAAAAAAAAAATTTCTTATTTTATTTGTTTTTTTTTGCCACTAAAAAAATCACAAGGAGAATCAAAACGCGCTTATTGTCACACGTGTGCTGAGCTGAGAGATATCTCGGAAATTGTGAGACATTTTTGAGAATTTCGTTGCTGAAAAAAGACAATTTTTTCCCTATTTTTGTCTCGTTTGGATTTTATCATTTTTTTTTTCTGGACACTGCAGGAGAGAATGGGCTCTATATATCTATATATATATATATAGATATATATGTATATGTCTGGTTTTTTTTTTCATCGAACGTTTATATTTTTCTTTCTCCCCAAATTCCATATAAATCTTACAGATAAATTTCAAACTGTTATTTTCATTTTTTCAACTTTGTAAATTCGCGTAACACACCGAAATTATCGGCACGAAAGAAACAAAAAATCTTACAAATTTTTCGGAACAATTGGAAAGAAAAAATTGGCGAATCTTAATCTCGCAGGAAACAAAAAAACTATAAAAAAAACAAAGAAAATGATCGATTCGCCCATTGACGAGTAAAAAAAAAACTGTTCTTTTTGGCCTCCAAAGACGGTGGAAAAATTCTCACTAACTTTTTTTCTTCGCCAGACGCGAATACGAGGGAGAAGAATTAGAAAAATTATTGTGTATTTTTTTTTTTGAGAATTTTCTCGTTGCACATTCGCGTTTTTCGTACGAAAAAGACGTAGAAATTTGTGAGCTGGCCAGTGACTGGCCCGGAAACTACTGGGGGCTTGAAAATTGGAGGGCCGTTCGACTTTATCACGAGTTTTACGGTCATTGGCAACTTTTGAATGGTTTTTTTGTTTTGTTTGTTTTCGTTAATTTCTTGCGGTTTTTTTGTTTTTTCTTTTTTTCCGGTGCTTGATTCGAGAGCTTTTAATTGGCACGCGAGTTCATAGCCCCGAGGCACATTATAAATTTTTTCATTTATTTGTTTTATTTTATTTTTTCCTCTTCTCGGCCAGTATTTTTCGCCTGTCTGGCTTAGATCGTATGTTACAATGTCGACTCGTGTATCACAGCAGTCTCTGGATCGTCATTCTCGTCATTTATTATCGCCGGTGGCAGCAACGGCTCGAGCGTTATCGATGAAGTTTTTCTTACAGCTTTTGGCGAGGCCTAAAAGTCAAAAAGAAAATTGTTTTTTTTTTTGTTCAATTCTGAACCATTTTTTTATAGCTTAAAAAAAATAGTAATTTTACTGATAAAAATATTTGAAGCATCAATTTAACATTTCCAATTTGATAAAAATATCATTCAATATATTAAGAAATAAAAATGTACTCGATAAAAAGATTTTTTTTTTCCTGTTAAAATATTTTTTTTTCAACTTGAAATCTGTACCAAAAATCCCCAAATAAATAATAAGCGAGGCAAAATTAACAAATTTCGAAATTTCATCCCTTAAAATACCAAAAAAGACTTAACATTTTTGTTTTTTTTTTAAATCATCAACTAACCCATTCGCGTCTCGATGGTGCCTCATCGTCCGAATAATGATCAACTTCTCCAGTCTCAGTTTCCGTCGCTACATTTCTCTTGGTGGGCTGCAACGTCGCATAATTACGACATCCACGATGAAAATTATTCAAATTTTTTTCCTCGACAATTTTTTCCTGGCACAAAATTTCTTGTGATTTGCTCTGTTTGTTGTTATTACCAGAATGATTAATTTTATTGTTATAACGAAATGGTTGCATTCTGGAGACCCAATGATCGAGTCCTGAGCCAGCAGAGCTAGTTGACGCAGCAGATGACGAATTACCAGCTGAATTTGACATTCCTCGTCTTTGATAAAAAAGCATATAAGCTGAATTTGTGACGAGATTAGTATCGGTGAGAGTTTCGACTCTCGTATCATCAAAATTATACCATTGAGTGTCATATGGATTACGACAAAATGCGGTATAATGTCCACCCTGTAAATCTTGTCCATGATGATTGCAAATAGCATAAAGATCATAAACATTTTCATCATATTTAGGTAAATTTTGTTGCCTCGGTCGTGGCTTTTTCCACGGTGACCATCCAAGCCCAGCAATTGTCGTGACTTGTCCATGTCCCGTGACGTTATTTTGTGCCAAATGTGATGTCATGTCAAATCCATAAAGTGGAAAATCAACGAGCATTGTTAATTTTGAGCTGGTTCTTTGTCTCGATTGTTGACGAAATCGTTTTAGATGAATCACAAGAATATCCGGTAATGACCAAAGCCCAAGTTTTTTTACAACTTCCTGTTTTCTGTTGCATGATGGACAATGCCAGGCATCCTCGGCGCTTAAAGTTTCAGCTTTTGTATAAAGTTCAAAGCATTCCTCGAGTGTTACAGCGCCACCTAGCTCGGCATTTGTTTTTAATTGTTTAACACTCGCGTGTTCTTCGATTTGATCGCTGTCGTCAAGTATTATTTGACTTTTGGTTGATTCGTCCCATTCGAGAATAAGTTTTACGTGCTGCGGACCAGAATCGTCAGCGCATAATCCAAGCGCTTGCTCGATTTGTTCTGTGTAAAGAGGATGCTCGACGCATGGATCGATGCAAGGATGCTCATCCTGAATCGGTGTTGCTGCTGGATCGGCAACTCGGATATTAAACAATCCTGGATTTTGACTCGAGGTCAAAACATCATCGGTCAAGCTTGTGTGCATTTCTTTTAATAATAATTTTTGTAAATCCTCGTATGACGTCTCACGTGATACTTGCATCGTGTAAGGACTCCCAAAACGCTCGCGTAAATCACCTTTTGATATTATATTCACCCAAACAAGAAGAATGTATGCTTGCTCGGTTGGTTCTTTTAATTGTGGCAATTCGATGCAATAAAGCGGATCATTTTCCGTTATTACCGACAGCGGTTGACAATCCGAGAAGGTTCTGCGAACATGAGAGAGAGAGAGAGAGAGACGATGATTATATATACGGTGAATTTTTTTTTAAATAATATTATATAATAATCATTTAAATAATTTATTTTATCATAATTTGAATAAATTTTTTTTTTCTTCTCATTTTGCTTCTTCGCTTTGGTAAGAATTTAAGGGTGGAAAAAAATGTACAAATTTTCATTCTTCAATGGTTAAATGTTCAATTATTATTATTTTTTTTTACTATTATAATAAATTCTTTTGTATAAATTATTCATGTGAGCGTTATAAAAAAAAAAAATGAAAAAATTTCGAATTTTTGCTTGATAAATAAATAAAAATAGATAAAAAAAATAAAATTTACCTGTGAAAACCTTCATCGTGAATTTCGGTCAGCAGCATGTGATTTTCATCGATTCCAGTATCGCTCGCCAAAATTTCTCTGAGTTCCTTGACGTTCGATGCTTGATTAACACTCACGCCGATTCTGACTTGTCGGGGCTGTTGCGAGGTGTACAGAACATTAACGTAAAGATTTATTTGTCGATGATGCTGCGGCACAGGTACAGAAACACAGAGAAAAGGATCAAATGTGTTTGATTGACGACGGCAACTTGGACAAGTCAGGCTCGAGCGAAATTGAGCTTGAAAAACTGCATGAACGAAGGAATTGTTGCAACGCACGTGATTGGCCAATGTTTCCGCGGCCACAATCGTGTCGGGCCTTCCAAAAGAATTCTGCAAACAAAATGAACGAGAAATATTATTTAAAAAAAAACACAAAAATTAATCAAATTTATTGTTATTTTTTTTTCCACATTATTGAAAGAAAAATATTTGAAAAATGTTAATATAAATTTAATATAATTTGGAATAAAAATTGCTTGATTAGTTTGTTTTATTTTATAATTCTTTTTTTTTACAAAATTATTATATTTTAATTTAAATATATTTTTATAAATGAGACTTCCGGTTTGAGGGATCACAAAGATTGCTTATGTCTATGCAACCCTCGTGTATTGTATGTGCGAAGGGTATATTAACCAGAACCCTAGGAACATTGCCATCGCGATGCTATTCTATATATATATATATATTTACAACAGCATCGCGATGGCGATATATATGCGAGGCGACCGGGGCCCTATCTATTCTCGGATATCTATATTTGTCGTTTCATCCTGTATATTTATGAGGGAGATAAGCAGCCTCTGACGTGCCTATGGAATTCACAAACACCAGGAACGGTATAAGTAGTGAAATATATCGAGGAAAGGACAAGTAAGCTCAGAAAGGAAAATCTTCGGTCTTCGGACGAAATGCATAAAAGATGCAAATTTATAAAAATCTATGAAAAATTAATGAATTTATTTTGTATTGAAAGAACAAAAACAAAAATTCAACAATCTAACTTTTAACTTAGCTAGCTTATCTAACTTAGTTAACTTACCATTTTGCTAAAAATAAATAAATAAATAAATAAATAAATAAATAAATAATATTTATTATTGTAGAAAAATATTCGTGTTATTTTTTATTCTAGTGAAAAACTCGGATTTGAAGTAATGATACTTTATTGTAAATAATATAAAAAGTTCGTGAGAATTATAACGTGTAAAGTTTTTAACTGCTTTTGCATGAAAATAATATCCGGTTCATGCAAGTACATACATTTATTTCTTTTCACAGAATATTATCAGCAACTGCCGACAAATTCAGGAGTGTCTGAATTCGTTGCCACAACCGACAACTAAACTCCCTCCAACAAGTACAACGTCTCGCACGTATATCGCTATAAGCCTACTTGGCCAGGACTCGTTGATTTAAAAAAAGGACTCGTTGAATTAAAAAAGGACTAAAGACCTGCTTGGTAGGATTCGATTGAATCCTACATTATTATTATTATTATTATTATTGTTGTTATTATTATTATTATAACGACCGATTTATCAACCTTAAAAATGCGTTCAAGGTTTCCGGATTGCTGTTCGATCAAGCAGAGAAAACAACAAAATCTGCTAACCGGAAGTGCAAGAAAAGAAAAAAAAAATCGATCAATTGCGTAATGGCGACGAAATCGTGACTGACGCAAATCTCGTGCAACATTTGACTCGAACAATGAAATATCCGGTGATGCATTTGTCGATGTGTTATAAGTTCAAACGAGCCATCTAACCAGATCGTGCACCCATTATTATTATTATTATTATTATTATCGGAAGTTCCGATCATACTCTCGCGGCCATTGGAATTATATATATATATATACAGGCGAATGTAATCGGGCCCACGACAAGCTTTCAATGTATCACACATCGTCGCAGATCCCGAGAATTCGTGACGCTCAACAAGTGTAACGGATATGCACGAGTGACAATAATTATAATAAAAACGATTTTTCTGCAGCACATTTTCCAACAAAGAGGAAGTAAATTTTTTTTTCTACCTCACTTGAATTACGCTCGGAATTACGTGAATTTAATTTTAACTGTATTTGAGAAAAAAATATATATATATATATTTGTGCATTTTGAATTAAAAAAATTCAAACAATTACTTAAAAGAAAAGTTGTAACTGTATTTGAAAAAAACATCATAGCAATATTGTCCTATGCAAAATATTGTACATTTCTTATGAGAAAGAATAAAAATAGCGTTGGATATTGAAAAAAAAAAAAACATCGTAAAATGAAATAAAAATATTAATTAAACTAATTAATTAATTCATAATGATTTTTACGAATGAACAAAAATCAGCTACGAAACCAACGAGAATTTTAATACTTTTTGGTAACTAAAATATATCGCTTGTTGCGATTTATTTGAAAAATAATTTTTGAAAATTCTTTTGGAAAAATTTGCGCGATTAAAAATTGCACTGATTTATTTTCCGAGCAATTCAATTTATTTTCTATTAAAATCTCAATGAAACGATTATTTCCTAATTCAGGAAATTGTAATTTTTTTTTTTTTTTTTTTTTTTTGTGAGAATTGCTCGTATATTTCGTTATAGGCTTTTTGGCTTCGACCGTTCTGCTGATTCCTCGTACATATAACCGATGAGAGAGGGCGCGCGCGTGACCGTTCACGGGCGAAAAAAAGAGTTACAGATACGCCGAGGGACTCTAACACGAGGTAGGGGCTTCCCCTAATCGGATCAATGGTACGGTCATCCCTCCACCGCGTATTATGTTTAATACAAAGTTATGCACTTCGTTTCGTCTAATACCTTGCCCTGTATATCTATATATCGATGTAAAAAAAGTCATAAAAGGGCGTATGTAGTGCTTATAAACATAAATTATACGACTTTTTGGCGATGGATTATCAATATATGTTCGGACAAAAAAGAAAAAATCTGCTCGAGGATGCGTCAACAATGAATTGGCAGATATCCGGACACGTGACTGACACGAATCATCTAAAATGTCTGTTATTTATCCAATCAACATATATATATATATATGTGTGTGTGTACGGAGATAATAATCGAGAAGGCAATGAAATTATTTTTTAGCGCGAGATACACGATAATATTGACGAATGTTTTCGCTACAAAACAAAATGAACGGTTGAAGAAAAATTATTAAACGATAATTAAATATATAAATTAATGCGAAATGAAAATAAAAATTTATTTAGGCTGAGAAACGAGAGGAAATTCTCGTGGGTAAATGTATACATATATTGTTTGTTATGTAGATGTACATATGGGGCATTTCATGTGAAATTGTTCACCTATTTTTTAAGTATTAACGAACAATTTCAAAGAAGAAAATGAAAAATTGATCAAGAGTCAGAAGGATGAAGAATTATTAAATTTATTTTAGAAAAAAAAAACATTTCTAGGTGCGATTCACGATGAATTCCAAGCCTCGATAATTGCCTGCGATTATTACTATTTCATCTTGATCCATGGTCGACAATAAATTTTGAGAAAAATTATCAAACTGCCTTATTATCATTTTTTTCTTTTTTCTAAACATTTGGAATAAACTCTATTAATAAAAATATGGCCGATTTGACGTAGAATTGCCCAAATATATATATATATTTTTTCATGGAGCAGACCAAATATATATATATATATTTTTTTTTTGTTCATGCAGCAGACCAAATATATAATAATATCATAACATGTCCTGACTGACTGACTGATTCATCATCGCACAGCCCAAACCATTGGACTTGGAAACATGAAATTTGGTCTGTAGTTTTATTTTATAATGTAGAGTATTACTAAGAAAGGATTTTTCGAAATTTAACCCCTGAGGGGGTAAAAAGGGGTAAAATGTTTTTACACTGATTCAACGCGTGCGAAGCTGCGAGCAGCAGCTAGTATACTATATATATATATATATATATATATATATATGTATTGTATATATTACCTAACACGACACGAAGTCGTGAAACTTGAGAGGGTGTGACGTCGATATAATACAATGCTGACAAAGTGTTTTCCTATAGCTCTATATATATATGTATGACATGCAAAAAGCTAAGGAGGGAGAAACGCACAAAGAGAGACGTTGGAGCGATACTCACGCTCCGCTCTCACTGTGGCCCTATCGTGAAACAAATGGGTCGCTCATTAGCGTGAGGGCAACGTTTTCTATTGTCCCCTTTATTATTTAATTTTTTTTCTCCTTCCCCCCACCCCTCGACCTCACGATATATGTATGAATCATGACTATTGTAATAATTATTTTTTATTATTTCGATATAATTTCGAGGATACATTTCAAACGATCGAATGCAATGATAGTTAATTTTTTTTGAAATCTTCTTATATAAAAAAAACAAAAATAGTGACGTCGATGGAATAATTATTTTTTATTATTTCGAAATAATTTCGTGGATACATTTCAAACGATCGAATGCAATGATAGATAATTCTTTGAAATCTTCTTATATGAAAAAAAAAAAAAAAAAAATAGTGACGTCGATGAACGAAGACGAATAATCGCCTTTTGCTAATTTATAATCGTATTCAAGTAGATTAAAAATGTTGTTGGGTGGAAAAAAAAAATACTCTCGAGTTGTGGGAAATGAGGGAAGAAAGGGGATAGGGAATGTTGAAAAACGAAAAAAAAAAAAATTGTCTTATCGATGGAATATTTTTTCTTGTGTACTATTTTTGACGTATTGCCCTCTCGGGGTCAACGTATCCACGTGACTCTTTTGAAAAAATAAAATAAAGAATCTCCTTCCTTAGCTTAGAAGAGAGTCAGCTGATTATTCAACCTGAGAATCTTATCAGTACGGTCACGTGAATCATGGAACATATATTATTGGCAAATGTGTATAAAAATTCAGACGGAAATAGAATTGTGATGGATAGAAATATTAACTTGCGATAGGATAGAGAATAAAATTATCGTTTCTTTTTTTAAGCCTTTTTTTTTTAACAGCAATTTGTAGATTCGGAATGAATTCGTTAATTTCTTTCGGTAATAAATTCGCGATGTTTTCTTTTTTTTTTGAGTAAATTTCTCAAAAAATATTTCTCAAAAATCCGACTAAATAAGTAAAAAGTCAATATTTATTTTTCAAAAATTTGCTTTTCGAATAATTCGTAATTGTGAAGTATTTATTTTTCAATGAGACATAATATTTGTCGAAAATATTAAAAAACGTTTCATAAATAAAATTATTGGGTGAAATAATAAATCAATTTTTTATTTTTATTAATTTGCACATTTAGAATAATTTGTAAGAGTGATATATTTATTTTCGATAAGGAGAATAATATTTATGGACAATATTGAGAAGAATGAAATGCGGAAATAAATATGAAGAATATTTATAAATAACTATAAAACACACGATAATATCGATGCACAAATTGTGCAAGAAGACTTTGAATTTATCTCGACCTCTTCTTCGATGAGGACAGGATGTACAGAAGCGATAAACATTCCTCATATAACGCGGCTCATTGCACTGGGCCTGATTCACAACTCTCGTAATTAGTCCGCTCGTTACTTTTCTCGTCGTCATCAACGACAACGACGAATAGACTGTTCAACTCTTCGGCATTTAAAAACTATAATAATAATAATAATTATTATTATTATTATTTTATTTAATCGTCGTGCACTCTGGCGGATGGAATTTGAAACTTTCGTCGCGAGTCGATGAAGATTGCCCTTTCGAGACTTTCTCTTTCATTCTCCCACACTTATATTTTTATATCAGTAATAAAATCTTATCAGTTTCTCGCAGCCCTTTAAAAATGTTTCTTTTTCGTTACGAATATTTTGATGATTAAATGATAGAAAACAAAAAAAAAACAAAACAAATTTATCCAATTTAAATACAGTTTATTTTCAAGAGTAATTTTTAATAATGGAAATCAATGTATTTAAAAAAAAAAGATAAATTCGTTTGATTTACACAAGATTAAAAGAGAAAAAAAATCATCATTTTATTGATATATTTATTGCACTTTAATGAATTTATCAGCACAAATTCCCCAGGAATTGATTAACTGGAATAAATTCTTATCACTGACTCGAGAATCAACAACGTGTCACATGATAGGTTGTCATTAGAGTTTGAGAGCGCAGGGCCAATTAATATACGAGGCGTTCCGTGCTAATTCAGCCATTAAAAAATAAAATAAAAAAAACTATTCCAAAAAACGTCTTAAAATTCGGTGATGTGGAAGAGAAAAATACTTGTCAATTTATTTGAATAATTTTGTACAAAACAAAAATATTTTCAAAATTAAAGGCCAATTCTTCGCATCTTATTTTTCTTATTTTCGATAAGTGTATAGAGAAAATTTCTCACAATAAATTATTATCGAACTCTCGTGAAATATCTTTTGAAATTTAGAGTTAAAATTTGATGTAGGGTAAAAATAATACATAACATTTTTATTATTATTATTATTATTATTATTTATCGGAATTTTTAAAGGTAAAAGTAATTTTTTAAGTTGTCCAACTGGCATGGAATGCCTCGTATGAAATTCCGTACATTCTATGCGATTTATATATTTCTCTCTCTCTCTCTCGCTCTCTCTCTCTATATATATATATATATATATATATATAGAATGTAGAATAATTAATGCGGCTCGCGTACTCACGCACTACGCTCGTACACAATTCTCGATGCTTCTTGGTTCTCTTTCTCTCGTCAAGTTGGAGAAAGCCAGAGAGTCGGACTTTTTACCACGATCAACACGATTATTTTATTGTCAAAGGAACGAAAGCGGAGCGAGAGTCGAGGTCGGCGATCTTTGTGTTACAAATCGATACAAAGTTAAAAAAAAAAAAAAAAAATCAACAAAGCTTAAAAAATAATAATAATAATAAAAATTCAACTCAATAAAATCTTTAAATTCTTGAAAAATAAAAATATTTAAAAGAAAAATAAAATATATAATTTCGCAGTCGAGACAATTTTTTTTGAAAATTAAATGTTAACTGGACAAAAAAAATAAATTTATCGACAAAAAAAAAAGGTTATCGAACGAAATAAAAAATTCTACGATATGAAAATTATCGTGTGACTCGTCACGAGATCAAAGTCTCTCGTCGTGTTGCGTCACACAGTCCATCCAGATATTGCATTTCGGTGCAACTTTTTATATTATGCAATACTCGTGATTAATTCTCGCGTAACACACACGTGTGAAAAAAAAAAAAAAAAAAAAAAAAAAACACAATCGTATTTCGTGTCTGTTGTTCTCCCAAGGCGCAGCTGCAACGAATGTACTTTGTTATATATATATATATATATGGCGTATATATATATACAGCTTTTCGGCAAAGTTTTTTTTTTTTATTATCGTAAATTCCATCTAATTTATCCGTTTGTCCCGATAAGAATTTTCGAAGAAATTTCTAGCAAACAAATTTTTAGTTGCCTGAGTTTAGGGTCAATTTAATTGGCTCCTAAATATTCGAAATTCCAAATAATTCGTAGTGAATTGAGTAAGAATTATTTTGATCGAAAAGTATAAATAAAATATTCAAAAATAATAATAATAAGAAATTCCTGACTACCCCCTCTCGCAAAATCGCTCTTTCTACGTCTCATCCCGATTAAGGGAAGGAATAAATCACTTATAGTTATTATATATTTCAGTGTTTCATTTTGTCATGACATGACTGAAATTAAATTAATACAAGGTGAACTTTATAATAACAATAATAATAATAATAATAATAATAATAATTCAATACCTGATACGAGAGTTTCTAAAGTTCACCAGACCACTCAGCTTTGGACTCTTGTATCGTAAGACTTTCTCCCATTCGATTAATTTTTGTTTTTTAATAGAAATATTTGCGAAATTGTAACTGGTGATATATCACTATATATTGGTCTCTAATTGTCTTGCTTAATTGAATAATGCGCTTCCTCGATAAATCTCTATAAAGTTTTTAATTATTTTTAAAAATAATTTTTACCATAAATATATATATTTTTCTTCAACATTTAACCGTTTGAAGCGAACATTTTTCCTTATGCGCAGCAATTTTTCAACGTTTGTTTATTTGTATAAATAAAATCAGCCATGATTTCGAATTATTGCACATCGATTTTTATTCTCGAATATATAACTGATACCGAAACACAAAAAAAAAAAGGTTCGAAAATTGAGTGAAAAGTACGCCAATTACTCAAAAAATAATAATGAGAAAGGTGGCAGTCCACGATGTCAACGTGCTGCAAAGAGTTAACCTAAATTTTCGATTTAAAAAAAAGTGAGTTTAACGATCTGAAAAAATTCCAATGGAGTATTTTTTTTTTCTTTTTCGTGCCCTAAAACTTCAAAGGGTCAAAAATAAAAAATCTTCAGATCTGTGTAAATTTTGCCTGGAATGCCCCATGTATACTGGTCGAATAATTAAATCGAGGTTCGTCGTCGAGATACAACACATCGAATAAACGAGAGTTTTATCAAGGGTTCTCTCTCCCCACCCCCCAACCCTCCCATCCCCGCCTAACACTCGATGATTTATTATTCAAATGTTGAAGCCAGCGCGAAGGACGTCTAGCATTTTCCGCATATACATATATAGCATTGAAACGACGATGACGATGATGAACAACAGAAGGAGAGAAAAAACTAGACGCCGATGACAACGCCCGCTAATGACACGCAGCATATATAAAATATTTTCCACCTACGCACTCTCTTCGTGTAATATATATATATATATGTATATATATATTCGTTTTGCGGTGCATCATATGATGCAACGCTTGTGATACTGTAACAAAATATATACAAGCTCTGTATACAGAAACTTTTTTTTGTTTTTAATTTTTTTAATGAACTGATTTCAATGAATGTTCTCGGAGCGAGGTCGAACATTGTGCAGAGAGTGAAGGGGAGAAAAATAACGAGGAAAAAAAATATATATATATAATTATCGGCATCACGTTGTTAATGCAGAATGTCTAAAAGTGCATGATATTATTATCTTCTTATGGCAAAATACTCAATAAATTTGATTTTTTCATCATGATGGAAATGACAAAAAAAAATGTTAAATTTTATTCTCTAAAAGGAATTTCATGGATTTTTTTTATTATTGTAATAAATAATTGATCTTAATGAAACAAAATTGCGTTTTTTTTTTCAAGCAGTTTTTTGGTGGTGACCATCGTTTTATTTTTTTTATTTTTCGACTGTAGGATTAAAAGTGTGCTGAGTTATTTTCATCAGGGAGGATTTTGATATTTGGCATATAATATTGCATGGATTTAAATATAGGCCGATTACAAAATTGAAACAGCATAATTTCTCTTTAAATTCTTCTTTAAAAAAAGAATTTCATGGTTTTTATTATTATTATTGTAATAAATAATTGATCTTAATGAAACAAAATTGCGTTTTTTTTTTCAAGCAGTTTTTTGGTGGTGACCATCGATTTTTATTTATTTTTTTATTTTTTTTCTCGACTGTAGGATTAAAAGTGTGCTGAGTTATTTTCATCAGGGAGGATTTTGATATTTGGCATATAATATTGCATGGATTTAAATATAGGCTGATTACAAAAATTGAAACAGCATAATTTCTCTTTAAATTACATATGCACAGACGGGGAACTTGTTGATTGGAGCACGCGAGATCGCGCCACGTCCAAGGTCTTGGTGTGATACATATATATATATATATATATATATATATATATATATATTTGTCATTGTCCGTGTAATCGAGGCGCGTGACGAGCAAAAATACTCACAGCCTCCGAAAAAAGTCACGCATGCGATCAAGCAAAAGCAGAGAGAGAATGAAAAAAAAAAAATGTCTGCTCTCTTTACGATTCGTCAGCAAATAGAATTTTCGTAAATGCCATTATTCGGCTAGGAGCGAGGCAACGTATACAGGGCTAATTAAAGTGATCGTTAAAAAAAATTCAAAGAGATGAAACACACACGCACACGCATACACATGTTGAATTCGAGTACCAAGCATATGAAATACGCGTAAAAAAAAAAAAATGAAATTGAATTTTTCAAATTAAAATGAAAGAAATTATAGAAAAAAATTTAAAATCTAAAATAATTGAATATTGTCCATTTTATAATTATTCGATTATTCTTGCCGATACGATAAATTTTTAAGTCATTGAAAAATTTATTATTCCATGATTAATAAATTATTAGAAAAAATAAAGTTTCGATTCAACTTTTTTTTTTTTAAATTAAAAAAGTATCGAGTGGTAGCTAAAAGTAGAATATTGACAAATTTTTGTCGATTGTCCGTTCATTGCTCGCCTTGAGGACATGATAGCTCGATGGTTATAATATGTGGTAAACGGGGGAGAGATTGGAGGGGGGGGGGGGGGGGGGGAGAGGAGAGGAGAGAGAGAGCGAGAAGGTAAAACTAAAGAATGATAAACAACCGACGAAGGCTCAAAAGCGTGACCGTGACCGATTTCACCGGACTGAGGCGACGCGCCCAACACACACACAAATGGACACTTGACCGAAATTCTCGTGGACTCGAGAGTTTACACGAGAACCGACTGGCTGGACGACCATTCTCTCTCTCTCTCTCTCTCATGCACTCTTGTGTGACGTCCAATAACTAATATTATTCCTGTGCGTGACCAGGCATTTCCATCATTGCTTTAAACGTGATCTCTTTCTCTCTCTCTCTCTCTCTCTCTCTTTCTCTCTCAGAATAAATCTCCCAAAGTCTACGTGAGCATTCATGAATTATTTTATTGCTCATAATTTTCGACCGGAAAAACACTTTAGTCACGTGACGAGCGAATTCGTCCAACAGCAAACTATACCTGAAAACTTAGATTCACAATGCACGTTTTCTCCATTTTCAAATCTAAAATTCATCACGATTGAACATTTTTTTAAATATTTCATAAAAATCTTTACTTGTTTTTTTTTTTTGCCACTTTTCTCGTTATTGAAATGAATTTTTCTGGGAAAATATTATATCATTCCATTATTTCTTTTAATTATTATTATTTTTTTTTAATTTCTAAGTAGTATTTTAATTTTTTGGCGAAATATTTTATTTTTTTTCGAATATTTATGATTCGGACATTTATGATTCGGAGATTTTAACAAAATAAAGGGCGTCGCCCCGGAAATGTCCGTACTGAAAATTTTCTGACTAAAGTTTACGATTAGGGTGATGCATCACGACGACCGGAAGGATCACGTATCGAGAATAGAACTCGTATGCATGGATCCGTCTCATTGTGAGTATCCCATGATGTTATATATATATATATATATATATGACTAAAACGAATTTTCATGGTAAAAAAAAATCGTTTTCGACTAAAACGAAATTCGTTTTAGTCGTAAGTACGATTATTTAGGAAAAATGTGTAGAAACTCAAAAATACGTTATTTTCAAGTAACTATAAAATTGATGCGTATGCAGCCTCTTTATAGATCGAAGCATATGAAAATCTTCTGTGTCGAGATATCCGAGTATCTTTAGATGTAAAAAGAACGAGCTCAGCATCATGTTTTGTTGCGATATGACGACGAGAGCGATGCAAAAGTCAGCCTCTTGGAAGACTGAGATAAAATTTTAAATACGAAACTCATAAACGACCAACTCGAAGAGTAAGAGAAAGAGAAAAAGAGAGAGAGAGAGAGAGAGATCTAATTACAGAACGGCTAGCAAGAAACATTTTACGACTTCCCGTTCCGGTGACGATTTTCTACCTTTGAAAGACTCTCCCATGGATACATCGCGAAACAACGTCAGTCTATTTTGTCCAAGTGATTATTTATTTAAAAAATTTTAAAAATAATTCAGTCAAGAGACTGAATATTTGATGGAATTAAGGAAGAATTTACAAATTACGAAATTAACGCAGGATAAATTTAATTTATATATAATATTATTATTATTTTCATAAAAATAAATTTAATTTATATATATTATTATTATTTTCATAAAAATAAAATTAATTTATATATAATATTATTATTATTTTCATAAAAATAAAATTAATTTGAATAAATAATGATTTATTTGGCTAATTATCTTAATTCCACAATAAATTATATTTTACTCATAAATCTTGTCTCTTTTTTCCTATGCCAGAGAGCAGTTGAGTGATTTTTTTTCATTTTTTTTTTTTCAAATTGAAACAAAATTAAAAAAATAAATAATAATAATTCAAATGTTGCACATCGACATTCCAGGGTAGCACAGGTCCATGCTTGGTAAAGTGGCACGCGTTTCAGGGTGGGAGGGTGGGGGGTGGGGGGGGGGGCGGTCAAGGCGATCCCGAGTTTCGTTGGGAGCTCAAAACACAGAGGACACGTGACTCGTCTCCTGGGAGAAAAAAAACCGGTTCATATTTATTATCGAACGTTTTGGATGAAAAATTCGTCCCCATAACCAACGCGAGTCTGTGTGAAATAAAAAGAGGAGCTTCGTGTCGAGCCACGTGTCTACGAATCGTTGAAGATAAAAAAAAAAAAAAAAACTACGAGAACTCAATAAATAAAGGATATACGAGAAAAATATTTTTCAAACGCCCAAAATTAAAATTACCATTCAACATTTTTAAGGGGTAAAAAAAATTTTAATATAAAAAATGTAATTAATTTAATTAATTTTAAGACGAAAATGTGTTAATTATATTCACAAATAAATTCATTTTTCAAAGGGAGATTTTTTTATATTTTTTTTACCTCTCGTAACTGTATGGTAGAATGACGAATATATTTATAAATGAAAATCCAGACGAGAATAGAACTGAGATGATTTTTCACGTCTGACAATGAGAGTGTGAGAGTTTCGAGGTCATCAAGTGAGAGAGACAAGACGATGTCGTCCAGAGCTCGATACAGTTTCGCAATATACATATATATGAATATTTTCTCGACGACATATATATATATAACTCACAATCAGCGATCGACTCTCGAGCGATGATTCATTCTTTATGCAAGATATATCTATATATAAAAATATCTACATTCATATAAATATATATATATATATATATATTTGACTACCAAGCAGTCATTCTCCTCCGCGTGTGCTGTTGCATCATTTGTTATCGTAATCGGCATTAAAGAGGCCGACAGTTATGCAGTGTCCAACAATACGATACAATCGACTACGTTTCAGTTTCAAAAATATCATTCGTATTTAAACAAAATGAAACCATGGAAACCATAAATTTAAATTAAAGCATTTTTTTAAAGGTAAACAATGAAAAAAAAAAAAATTTGATTTAAATGAAATAAAAACAAAAACAATTCGATTTATTTATTCGAGTTGAAGAAAAAAATGTTTGATTGAATTGAAATTTAATCGAAATAATAATAAAAATTGTACGTCGATGTGAATTATTATTAAAAAATTAAATACAAAAAAAAGTCAAATTGATTAATGGCCATTTGGAAAATGACGATGATTCGTATTAATCAATAAAAGGAAATCGTGCCACTTTCCCGTATACACGCACATGCGAACGAGAAATGACCTATATTTTCATGTCGTGCGACACAAATCTTCGCGTGCAGCTGCAACGTTAAAATACTTCCATCTCAATTCTATCGTATTCCACGATGTCGTGTAACGGAAAGTCGAGGGTCTCGCCGTTATCTAAGATTTGTATTCGAGTTGAACGGAAAGCTTCCAGACCATCACCTGAGAGCACCCACCACTTTAATTTGGCGTATCATCGATTCCATTATTATTATTATTATTTTTCTCTCCCATTAGCTCCCATTTGTGTCTTCTGTTTATCTTTTTCTTCACGATTAAACGTCTCTCGTCAACGAATAAGTATTATTTTTGTATTAATTTGAAAAAATTTCGGCGCCGTCGCCGTTACGTGTTACGAGAATTGAGAGAGGAAAATTTAGATACGGAAAATACAGAGGCTGGTATATTCCGTCTACCTTGTCTACGTTTGTATATTCCAGTAGCGCAAAAGGCTCTTATAATCCTCCACATGTACTTTTATATATATTTATTTATTTATTATTAATTTCATGAATGTGAAATTTGGGTTAAGGTCACGACCCTGAATTGGCATTTACGCCGTTCTTTTTTTTTTTCTCGACGCGTGATAAATAAAGTGTTTCATGGTCAGTTCTAACGACATTGTGCCAATATTTTTTCGATAAATTTTTACAGTATCATTATTTTTCCTGTTATTATTATTATTATTGTTTTTGTTTCTGATCCAAAAGAAGGCTACATGGAGAAAAATTTATTTGTTTACCTAAATCGAAATTCCAATTTTATTTACGATGATATTAATGAAATCGAATAAATATCGAAAATATCAAATTAATCGTGCAAAATATTACTCAATTATTTGTATATACATTTTGTGTTTTTTTTAATATTTATATATATATATATATACGTAGAACGAAATACTTTCGAGTGTATAAAATATGGTTGGTTTTTATTGTGTAATCGCTTTGGTCCAGAAGGAATCGAACGATTTAACTTTGGCGCCGTGTCTCGCTCGCTCTATCCTCGTGCATACATTTAATGTACGTCGTATACGAAATTTCATCAGAGTGATCTTTGAGAATACAAACAGGGCGAGCAAATATCCTGCTCTCTTTGCTAATTGAGACGAGTCGCACAGTTAAACTTTCATATTTTGTTTGTCGAGATTTAACGAGATTTTATTTAAAAATCTCTCAATGCCATTTGAATTTTGTCCTTTTGATATTAATTTTGTGGCAATTTTAATATTAATTTTTTTCATCCAATTTTTTTTTTTAATTGTAATTAATTGGATAAAAAATATTAAAAATAATTTTAATCTCGTTGTAAATTGATTATATTTCATTGATTAATTTTATAGATCATAGTATCATGTTAGATATTAAATCATTGCGAGATAAACGATTATTATCGAATTTAGAATGAAAATTGAATGATAAGACACTCGTGTGTGTGTGTGTGTGTGTGTACATTTTTTTTAATCAGAATTAAACGTTACAGTTTGTAATTTGATATCTCGATTGATAATCGATCGATAATTAAACAAACCTTCGATTTGTTATGCAGTCAAACTGCAACGAGATTTATATGACCTTTTTGTTCCTTTATTTATCAGTCATTTTTTTTTTTACCGTAATTTATTATGATTCTCGCAATTATAGATGAAATTACCCAACCCAACTCAGTTTAATAAATTAATAATAATATATATTAATAAATACGAAGCAAGATCCTAAGAAATATTTCTCGCTAAGTACAAAATAATCCTTCAATTCCCAATTTCTTTAAATTGTCTCAATTTAAAAAACAAAAAAAAATAGAATCCCCTCATAACGATCAATTATTTTCTCATTTCTCCAAACTTGTAAATAAAAAAAAATAAAAAACAATACCTTGATAATTTTGTACTTCTTCTTCGTAGCCTGATTGAGATCCTCGTGAATTTTGTCGAGCAGCCATAATAAAAATTCTTGGGCATCATGCTGAAGATTACCCCTGTATTGGCTGCCATATTTGTCAACAACGTTTTTGAATGCAGTGCTCATTTCTGGATCATACTGGCAGCTCCATATGGCTTTTAGCAACAGTGCCAATTGTTCCGTTATCTCACCCTTTGTCCCATATTTCTTCGAGTTTAATTTATTACGCCTCGACAGATCAACTTTGTACTGATCGAGAACGAAATACTCGGCCAAAATATCCGTATGTGACAAACATTGCAATACCGCGTTCATAAAGCACGTATTTCCATGATTTCTAAGTCCAATAACACCGGGAACACGATCGGGCGGTATGTGGGCCGGTCTCGGTGGTGGAACTCGAATATCACTAACACTCAATCCTAAATCACTCTTATTGCCACTTTTACTCGTTTGTACACCAACACTCGACATATGCTGTACCATTTTATTGATAAATTTCTTCCACGATGGTCGTCTGAACACTTTTTTACCACTCTGACGATTTTCACCATTCAAATTCCCGCCATTTTTTTGCAGCGCCACTAGTGGCTGTGAATTATCCTCGTTTAACATATTGCTGTTGTTATTATTATTATTATTATTACTGTTATTATTGTTATTATTATGAAAATTGTCTCTAGCGATACTGTCACGTTGTTGATTTTTGGCGCTGCGTCTTTTCGACATTCTCGTTGCGCTTTGAAATGGATTCTTCGGTAATGTAAATGTACGCTTTAAACGTGTATTTACCGTTGTGTTTCCTCCTCGAGTATTTATTAAAACTGTTTTTCTATCTTTGTTAACGTCATCCACGCCCAATTCACCGTCTGAGACGGATTTCATAACCGCAACGGCAAATTTCTCGACGCTCGTGCTACTGCTGCTGCTCATCGCCCGGCGTCTCTGCACGCCAACGCTAAACACTAGACAGAGCGAGAGAGAGAGAGAGAGAGAGAAGAGGCGCGCGCGCGCGCACTCTCGCGCACGTTTGCGGCAACACACGAGCCCAAAGTTCACCAACACTCTGAGCTTAATGATAAACGTGCACGTATAAAAACACGCTCGTGTGCACGAAAAATTCTTCTTGCACACTCACTCACTCACACATGCACGCACGCACACACGGAAAAACTTTGCGATCACATCACGATTGGAACGAAAATTCTCCGTATTTTTTTTTTTCTTTTTACGTTAATTTTTATTTATTACTATTTATTTTTATTCTTTCACTTCCGGTCGCTCGATCGGAACTCTCGATAATCTCACTTTTTTCACGTTTAATTGCTTATTCTTTACGTCACCATGAGCTATTTTTACGGCCTCTTTTTTTTTTATTAATCGCGGAACGATTCGTGACAACATCCTCTCGCGCGATCATGGCAGCCATTTGCCTTTTTCCAAGAGCCTTTACACGATACACGATTACGTTCTCGAGGTCTTGCTCTTTCTTTTTCTCTCTCGCGCTTTGCTCTCAACAGTGGTAGAAAATGTTTGTGCGACTCCGACATTCGAATGCGGCGGTTTAGAGAAGCTTGAACGGCGTATGATGCGACACTTGGCGGCAAAAAAGCTCACTAAAAAAATTACCAAGAGCGAGTTTATCGACAATCGGTAATAAAAATATTCTCATTACCAATAATCGATATGCGTGGAATTTTCACAATGATAATAATAATACTACTAATAATAATAATAATAATAATAACAATATTATTATTAATAATAATAACAATATTAATAATAATAATAATAATATTAATAATAATAATAATAATAATAAAATATTTAGTTTAATAGTTTTTTCTTGTTGAATTATATTTTTCTAAAAATGGTAATTTGACTATCGACCACTAATTAATTTTGAATACCACTAATTATATATGCTTGACAAAATGCGGCAATTATTACGCAATTGAAATAGAGTAATCAAAATCATGATTGATTTAATAAAATTAATTGATTGATTAATTGATCATAATTAAATAATAGTTTGCTGTTAAATGATTCTTTTGAATGGTAATCGAACGACCATCCAAGTGATGAATTAATTGATATTGCTATATTTTATGCTGTGATAAGCTATCAAAACTTTTGGACCAGTCTCGTGTTATAACGACCTTTTAGCGTGAAAGGTCAAAGCTGATCGCTGCATAATATACTATATACATATATACTACGAACGAAGATTGAGACCTCAATCTTCGTTGATACTACATACTATATATATATATTATATATATTATATATATATATATATATATTATATATATATATTAATATAGATGGATATAAAAAAGAAATGCTCGTATCACACAACACTGTCACGGCCGACTGAATTGTGCACGATATAATTATATAATAATCGATTATAAATAATTCACGACGTCCGAACGTGTTTTATAACCCATTATAGATGAAACTGATTTTGCCAGTAATATATATATATATATATATATATATATATATATATATATATATATATATATATATATTACAAAGGTCACCCGGCACCCTTTCGTTTTCCTTCGCGTTGATTTATACACGAGAAAGAATCGATCGTAAAGTACATGATCGATGATCCGAGAACTTTAGCCAACAGTTCATGTATCGTTAATTATTCTAGGCCACATTTTAATCGTGATATATATATATATGCACTCGTCGTACAATTAGATGAAACTAATTTGGAGCAATTTTTCCAACGATTTATCGACAATGCAGACACGAAACATTTTCTGCCGATCCTGCAACTTTGTTTTTTCGCATAATCCTGGAGATTTTTTTTTTTTTAATTTTGTGAGTACTCAGCACCAGTTGAATGAACTTTGTGTGAATTATTTCAGATTTTTAAATTCAAATTTAAATATTTTTTTTTTACTTTTTAATGTAGCAAAAAAAATTAAAAATATCAAATAGCTGATGATTTAGTTTTTTTTTAATGTTTATAATTTTACTCGTTTGTGTATACGTTAATAAATTATTTTTTTTCTGGTTCTTCGTCTCGTTACATTTTTGTTTTTTTTTTTTTTTTTAATTATAACGCTGACGATGCAACGACGAGCCTTCGACGGAATAAAATACGAGGAGTCGTGAAAACGAAGTTTTAGTGCTCGGACGTAAAGGGGAAAAAAAAAAAATCAGACATGAAACGATTTTTTTCATTCTTTCTATTATCGATATTATTATTATTTTTTCATCCAAAATTTTGCTCGTCCACGTGGAATTTTTCGAGTATTAATTTGCCCGATGACGTGCCAATGTGGCGATTCGTCGTATGGAGAAATAGAGCATTTTTTGCGATACCGGATTTTTTGAGACGGGAGAAAAATATTAGCGTAGAATTGACGCTGCTCGAGGCTGGTTGGCCCGAGCCTGGAAATAATTATAGCATTTTTTTTCCATCGATGTTTAATAATGGAGTTCGTGTATTTCCAAAAGTTTTAACAAACAAAGTGACAAACGAGTGTCAGAATTTTTCCTCTGTTGTTGGATTGGATGTTGAAACACGTGGGCGTCTGTGGATATTAGATTCGTCTGAGGAAAATGATTGTCCGGCGAAAATTGTTATTTACGATATAAGACGAAACGATGCTGAGGTGACAAGGAAAAAAATAATAAAAAAATATTATCATTTTTTTAATCGATTTTTTTTAAATCGATAAATCTTGTTTCATTATAAATCAAGGTCTTAATTATTTATTTATTCAATTAAATAATTGATTGATTGATTAATTTATTGTTATCTAAATTTTTCATTTTTTATTAAAGTGATAAATAAATAAATGAGCATATTTTTTTATTACAGATAATTCGTAATAATTTGTATGGCGTAGCAAAAAAAAATTTAAAAACTCTCGTGATCGATCCTATCCTCGGCATTGGAGGTCCCAGAGCTTATATCGGTGATCCTGGCGACGAATCGATAATTGTTTACAGTTTGTGTGAGTGAGAATAATTAATATTAATATTGAAATATTAATTTTAGCATTAAAAATCATAATTTTTACAGTCCAAAAAAAATGGTGGAGGCTCAGACTCATTAGTGACAATAATATGCCACGAGTTGTTAGTACGGAGATCGCGATATCGCGAAAAAATTCATTTCTCTATCTGACCGATCCTCAATCACAGGATCTCTTCAGTGTTGATCTCGAAGACTCGAGAAACGACGAGGTACCAGAATTCGTTATAAATATTGTTAAATATAATAAAATTATAATGAAAAAAAAAAAAAAAAAAACAATTATACCGAATACATTTTTTTAATTAACAAAAATATTTGAAAAAAAAAACACATTAAAAAAATTTGAAAAAATAGCGGAAATGAAGTACAAAAAATTTGGAAAATTTGAAATAAAAAAACAAACAATTTATACCATATAATAAAAATTAATAATAACATTTTCATAGAGCTTGGGACAAAATTTAACTGTCAAATGGTTGGGACGTAAAATGGGCAGTTCATCGGGATTGGCTTACGATCACCGAGGTGGCCTTCACTACTTCCTGGTCACAGAGCACGCGAGCGTACGTTGGGACACCAAACACGATTTGAAAGTAAAACACAAACATTCCATTATCGCGTTTTATAAGCTCCTCCCAGTGAATAATAACAACGAAACGAAATATATCGAAATAAATTTACGCTCGAACGAGCGCTAAAATAATTCTCATTCGATCGACACTCTGCAATGATCGTTTATCTCCAATAATTTCTTTTCGATTTTGTTTTTTTTTCTTCCGCTCAATTTTTTTTTTTTTTAATATTTTTTTTTATTTTATTTTCAGGCCGAGAGTTACTCAATTTTGCTCCAGTCCGATCAAGTTCCTTGCATAACCGATTATTGGGTCGATCTTTTAAGAAATGTCTGGGGCCTCGTTAATCTCGAGCATCCATTTGTCAAAAGTCCAAGCTCGATTTTTCATGGTAAATGGAACGCCAAATTTCGAATCGTACGAATCTCCAAGGGTCCTCTAGTGTCCTGAATATTTTTCTATCACATTTTACGAATGTTCCATGCAAAACTCGTATGTAAAAAAAATTGTAAATTTGATGAAATAATTGTAAAATAAAATTATTACAATTTTACGAAAATGTAGAAATTAAAAAAATGGTTTTTATAATTGTGACTTTATTTCCTCAAAATTCCATTTTAACAATTCTACGATTTTAATCAATTAGCCAATGAATTCAATAATTTAGTTATTAATTTTTTGAGGGTAAACATTGTTTTTTTTGTTTTATTTTCATTTTTTTTTTTTTTAATTTCCCTGACGTTTGTAACGAATTTTAATTCACGATATAAGTCGTGAATTGATACAAATCAACGTTGAGTGCACAAACGATCTCGCGAATGGTTTGAATAAAATGAGCTTAATGATTGGCCTGAGGGGGCTCGACCTGGACGTTATGTAAAATATGTGGTTTTGTTGGCACTCTCGATTTACTGTCCCCATGACATAACGCTATAAAGCTAAATTAAAAAAACCTGCTAGTTTCTTGTTGAATTTTTTTTTTTTTGAGCTTTACATTTTTTTTGTCTTCAACTAGTTGGAGTTCCTTAACAGGGAGATTTAAGGGGCGTGATTGAGCAACGTTTGACAGCGTTTCATGTAATTCAGCAAAACCGCTTTCTGTCAATTCATGGGGAGTTGCTTTATAAGGATCATTAAAAAACACACACATGTATTATCCATATATATATATATATGTACACTCAGCCAGGCAGAAAAAACGATATTATTAAAAAATAATATTGCTGAATTATTAAATTTCGTAATGCACGTCAATTCCATTGTATTGGATTGACATAGAAACTTTGAAAATTTAACGAGGGCGCATAGGGGTATGTTTCTAGTATAGAATTTGTGAATTTTGAGGTGAAATCTCGGGTTAAAAGTTTAATCATTTGAAAAATTTAATAATTTGTAAATAGTTGGTTTTTGAAATTATAAAATTTTCAATCCCCAATGGCCAAAGGGCATATTTGGTATACAACGAAATATTTAATATTTCAGTAATACTATTTTAATAGTAATTTTTTTTTTACGCTGGAATATATCTATGTACATATAAAATTATATAAGTATTTGCAATACACATTTATGTATGTATAAGTGCCCATTTTATTATTCAAAGGAAAGTAAAATGGAGTTTTATTTTTCTATTTATTGCTGCGTGCGTGCTCTGATTGCATAAATATTTTCTCGCTTATCGCCAGTAACGCTATTGCGTTAATAAATCGTAACTTTTGAGATTAATTATAAAAAGAACACGATAAATGTATTCACGCATTTTCGTCATTTCCTGGAATTTTCAAAACATTATGAGCTACACTTGTTAACAAACTGAGTTGAGTTTTCCCGCGTAAATAAATCAACTAATGTAATCATCTAGAAAGGAAAAAAGATTTTTTTTTTTTTTCACAAATTTTGCCTAGTAGAAAATATTTTTTTGTAATTTTGTAAAAGTGAAATTCAACTGATGGCTATGTGCCTCGGAAATATTTATCGAATTAAATAATACAAAAATGGAAAAATTGGGGTGTTGATAAAATTATATTTTTTAAGGACTTTCTATAGAATAATTTTATACCTCGAGAGCGATTTTTTAACGATTTTTTAACACACATTATATATATATATAGTCACGATTGCGCACCCCAAATATTTCGGCGACAAATGAACAATATTATGTAACACACGCAAAGCCGAATGGACACACAAGAGAGGTTTGCCTCCGTTCCTTGAGCAGGACACAAAAAAAAAAAATCAAGGACGCGATATACGAAATTGGAACGATACACAAAAATTTAGAAAGTAAAATCGCACGTTTGAAAAAAAGATAAGTAAAAAAAAATGCTCGAGGCAAATTTTTCCAATCAGATAACAATTTCTGACTGACAATATATCGTTGAAACATTTAAGAATTGTAATGAAAAAATAAGATCAGGATTTAGGTGACGAAAGAAATCATTTTTTAAAAATTATTTTGCATACATGAGCTGATTTATTATTCAGTGCACAGAATCATTATCGTCATGTTTAATCAAACGACACGCCATTATGCAAAAAAATTAGAAAGCAAAAGCGTATATTTGCTAAAAAAAACAAATAAAATGCTCAGGTCGTATTTTTTCAATTCAATTCAATTAAATTTATTTTTCAGTCTTCGGTGTCCTGCATCTTTTTCAAACCGTTTCGTGCAATCATCAATGTTTTTGCTTCTATATAAGTAATGATCTAAGATAAGATAAGTAATCTAAGATATATATATATATATAATTTCTTCATCGCTTGTTCGATTACACTAAATTCATTGCCTCTTGTATGCCTTGATCTTTCGTACGTTTATTGTCTTAATAAAATAACCTCTGACTAGTTCCAGAGTCCCCCTTATCTTTCTGCTCCTCCATCTTTACCGTTTGCATATTTTTTCAATTAGATAATAATTTATGATTGACCTTAAAATATTCAAGGACTGTAGAAAAAAAAAAAAATTACATCAGGATTTGGGTGAAAGAAAAAGCAAATTTTTATTTATTTATAATTATGTATACATAGGCTGATTATTTATTACTCAGTGTACAAAATCATCATTGCAATGTTTAATCAAACAGCTCAACAATTACACAAGAAATTAGAAAGCAAAAACGTATATTTTCGAGAAAAAAAACAAAAAAAAAATACACGAGGCATATTTTTCCAATTGGATAATAATTTGATAATTTATGATTGACAATATATTGTTGAAAGGATCCGAGACCTGTTAAAAAAAAAACACTATACCAGGATTTGGGCAAAAAACTAAGCCATTTTTTTTATAATGCTGTAAATACATGTATATATGCTGATATATTATTCAATAGATACGATCATGATTGCAATGTTTAATCAAACGGTTTGTCAAAATAAGAATATTTGTTTACAAAAATTTCGATGTTTTTCTTCAAACCGGAAATCGCTGATAAATTTAACAAGCGCACACATTTACCAATTAAAATCGGACACTGGTCAAGGTTCGTCCAGCAAAAGTGTCACAGTTCGCTCAAACATTTCCCAAGCAGACTGACTTCTGTTTATTTAAATTTTTGTTTTTTTACCCTTAGGCCCTCTTTTTCTATTAATCGTTATAATATCGTAAAATTTTTTGAAAATTTCTCGAGAAGCAAAAATTCAATAGATTTGTCGAGGAACAAATGAACGAGTAATAAATATCTCCCGTGACTAGATAAACGGCGAAGCGATAATGAAAAATATAAATTTTTCTAATAAAATATTGAAACTTAAATCCAAAAAGATGCCTAAAATTTTTCCTATCAAATATATCAATAAATTTCTGTCATATTTAGCAAAAAAAAAAAATCAGAAATTATAACTTGAAGTCATAGAAAGAAAAAAAAAATCAAAGATTTTGAACATTCTTGCTAAAAAAATAAAATAATAAAAATCCTGGTATATCTTTCAGTTATTTCCAGGCAATTCTGTTTTTTTTTACACTTCCATTAATACGTGAGAAAATGTTCATTAGTTCCTCCATAAAATAGGGGAGAGCTGTTATTTTATTTATTTTCAAAAATTATTTAATTTAAGCTTCTTCTGTATATGTAATGAGAGGATGAAGAGCGATAGAAGCGCCTGTGCAACCGACGGTATTTTCTATGTAATCATGAATATTACTCTCCAAGACCCACATGAGATTTTCATAGCCAGGTACGACGTGAGTTGGTAAACGACATTCGTTTTCTTTTTGAACGAGAATGAAATGCTCGGGGATGAATGAAGTTTCGGTATTCCACATGTAAATTTCACTTTGGCCCTTATTACGGAAAAAAATTGAACTTCCATTATCCGTACCGAGCAATACAATTCTGTTTGGTTTTGGACCAACATCGATGACCGAACCGCATGATATTCCCTTACGCAGATCTTCAGCTTTTATCATAAACATTCGGCTTGAGTTGAGATAAGTAAAGAAAATAACTGGAGTACCACATTGTTTTTTAACGAGGCTCATATAGAGAACGTCGCTTTTTACACAATCGAGTATGACGGCCTTTGGAAGGACAACCCGGAAACCACGATTTGACGTTACGTCGTATGATATTATGGCACGTGTGCCAGCGTCCGAGATGTACAGATAGACTTTACCGTCGTCGGCATAATCGACCACGAGATACTGAAGGAGAGATGCTGAGCTGACCAATTGGCTCAGATCGATAATCTTGACGACCTGATTTTTTTTTTGTTTTTTTTTTTTTTTGGAAAAAGATAAATTAATTAATAATAAAGTTTTAATCGTTTGAAAAAAATAAAAATTCTTGATGAGATTTCATGGAGATTGGACACGAGTTCAGTGATATTAAGGCGGTTCAATTTTTTTTTTTTTTGTATCAAATTCTTTAACAACAACAGAAAATGCACGTTTTGTTTTCGTTTTTTTTTTTTTTGTCGATAATTATGTACGAAAGATTTTTTTTCTCCAATGTTTTTTTAAGGTTTGATTTTTTTTTTAGTTATGTAAATGATTATTTTTGGGCCAATTATCGAGTTACATTGATGAAAATTGTATTTCATTATTTGAAAAAAAAACAATTGTCAATCGTCGAGAATAGAAAATATTTTTGGACATTCGTCTTTTTAGGGTTGAGCAAAATTGCATCGAATTATGCTGACGAAAATATTTATTTTCACATAAACTATGCCATGTGTATTTTTAAAAAATAAATATTACGTATTAATCATTTGAAAAAATTTTAATCCTCGCGAGTAAAATAATGATTTTGTTTTTTTTTTTCGTTAGTTTGAGAATGATATAAAAAATTAATTTTATTATAATTTCGTTAAAACTCACCTTGCCAGTTTTGACGTCGATAGCGACTACTTTGGGCGGGCAACGACGTACCGGTTGCTCGAGGGTATTTACGATACCAACGTCGAGTACCCACAATATGTCTTGAACATCGAGAACTATGTCGATTGCACTCTGGATGGCATCGCAATTTCCCTCCTCCTGTATTGACCAGCAAGGAAATGGGGCTACAGTTGGTGAACAATGATTTCTTTTTGACAGCGGCATGACACCAAGTGTCAATGGAACTCCGGGCTTGTAACGTGGAAAAGCGATGATGGCTGTGTCTTGGTAAATTTGAACTCTCGTTCCAATTATATTACGAGGTATGTAACGTCCCGTCGCGACGTAGATATTTTTCGTATTAATGTCTGGCCATTCGATATTCATACCAGATGGATTGAACGACACATCGGTTACCCATGGACGGTCAATGCAGCCGGCAAGTGTCAATGTCGCGAGTGCCAAAACGCACAAAGCGTTCCTCAAGAGTTGCGACATCCTGGACTTTTGTCGTGATGGTAAAAAAAAATGAAAAAAAAATGAAAATTATCAGTTAAATTTATTAATTGAAAATAATTGAAAATAATTGAAAATAATTGAAAATAATTGAAAATAATTGAAAATAATTGAAAATAATTGAAAATAATTGAAAATAATTGAAAATAATTGAAAATAATTGAAAATAATTGAAAATAATTGAAAATAATTGAAAATAATTGAAAATAATTGAAAATAATTGAAAATAATTAATATATGAATGATTGAATAATTCATACAAGTAATAATTGAAATTCATTTCATTTGTTTAAAATGTGATCAATTTAATTCGTTAAAAAAAGTTTCAAACTTACGAGATTTCTCGTGCGTGATCGAGGAGTTGGGACGAAAAAAACTGGCAATAACGAGTGTGCACATGGACAACGACGACGTTGGTATTATATATAGTCGTTCGCCCCGTCGAGTTGACAATGCACTTTGGGTTTCATGAAAAGTTTTTTTTTTGTTTATTTTTGTTTTTCTTTTTTTTTTTCCATTTTTGTTGAGACTTACAAATGTCGTTATTTCGTTTCGTTCGTTTGCTTTTGCAATCGCTATCGCACACATATCATTTCAATTTAATACACGGGCTACGTCTGTACATAAATCCGATGCACTTCCGTCTGTGCACTTCCGATGGTAAAAATCTTACAACAGAACGTGAGGGAGAGAGAGAGAGAGAAAGAGAGAAATCGTGGAAGCAATTTCGACCATCAAACAAGAGGAACGATACAGGAAGTGAATAAAAAAGTTTACGGATCGCGACACGGAAGTATCGATCAATAACCGGAAGCCAAAAATATTGCACGATGTTACGTTTTTGTTTTTTTCATCTCTTAATTCTTGTGCAATTTTCGATGTCGTTTATTTTTCTCGAAATGACAGAAAGTATATAAGTATGGCGCAAGAAAATGAAGATTGTCAGTCTGAATTTTGCCGACCGATTTTGGTGACTTGAACTCGAGTCTCGAAAAATTACGTCATTTTTTTTCGAAACAAAAGGAGGGAAAAAAACAAATCGAATAAAAAAATTTTCTGGAATTAAAACAAAAAAATAAACAAACAACGAGATGATGATAAATTTTTTGACGTTGGCGCTCGCCTGCATCGTTGGATTTTCTCTCGCTTATGAGCCACACTGTGCGAAGCCAAAAGCGATTTATTGGACTGGCGGTGAATTTGAGTGGCCATGCGAAACAACCAAGAAATTGTACAAGAGCACCGGACGTTACATTTCCAAAAATATCATTGCAACGAAAAGCGTTTTGTACAAGGATGAAGTTATCCTTGCTTTTCCACGGTAAATAATAATTTTTTTGTCTCCAAACCCAAATTGAAAATTTTTGTGAGTATCGAGAGAAATTTTTGTTATTTGTTAAAATTCAAAGATTTTTAGTGTTGAATTTTTAAAAAATATTATCAATCAAAAAGTGATGATAATTTTTTTGATTTATTGGTTAATAAATAAATGTTGATTTATTCGATTAACTTTTAATTCATTTGAATATAATATTCAATTAATTTTTTATTTTTGTTTGTTTTCTTATTGTCGTGATTATAAATTTTGACAATTTTTCTCTACCCTTTCCGTATAGCTTCAAGCCTGGTGTACCGTCAACTCTGAACAAAATATCAACAAAGGGCAAACCCTGTGAATCACCATTGCTGCAACCATTTCCATCCTGGTCACTTCAGGAGGAGGGAAATTGCGCAGCTTTCCAGAGTGTCGTCGATCTATTCCTCGATCCATTGGAAATCTTGTGGGTTCTCGATAACGGTATTGTCAATTCTCTCGAGCCTGAACCCATTCGCAGATGTCCACCAAAGGTCGTTGCCATCGATCTCAAGACTGGAAAGGTTCGTGCCATCGATTCTAATTTTTTAAACAATTTTTAAATATATATATTTAAAAATTGTTTAAATTTTTACACAAAACAACAACTTTTAAATTTTTAATTTTAAACAATTTTTAAATATATGTATTTAAAAATTGTTTAAATATATGTATATATATATATATATTTATTTTCGATATTTCCATCGAGTTTTCCAATTTAAATTTTACCTTTCTCGCAATTCGAACATATCGAATTTTTTTTTCCATTTTTTTTTCACCGTTTAAAAAAAAAAAAAAAAAAAATTAAATTGAATTTTGTTAATATTCTCATTCGACAGATCGTAAAGACAATCGATCTGAGCAGTTTGACGACACCAATTTCCCGTTTACAAAACCTAATTGCCGATTACACTCACGATGGTCGTGTATTCATCTACGTCACCGATGCAGCAACACGAGCTATTCTCGTTCACGATGTAATTGCCGGTCATGGTCATCGTGTAGTTTTGCCAAAAACCGTGTTAAGCGGATGTGGAAAACGCGATGTTTTGTACGCAAATCTCATTCGTCGTCCGGACGGTAAAACTTGTCTGATTTTTACTTATTTGGGCAGCGATCGAGTCTTCAGTATTGGTACAGAAAATCTTCAAAAGGGTGCTGCGTGTGGTAAAATTCAAGATCTTGGTCCAAAACCAAAAAAAATGGTCATGCTCGGTACCGATAATGGCAGTGCAATTTTTTTCCGTTATGAGGGCGAATCGGACATTTATCGATGGAACGCAATCACCCCCTTTAATCCAGAAAACTTCGATAAAGTTTCAATTGGGAGCGAATGCTCGTTCGCCACTTCGGTCACTCCTGATTACGAGCATGCTCGCATACGCGTTCTTGAGTCAAATTTCCCTGATTTTATTCAAGGCACAGTCGGATGTGGGGCAAATCAGGCATTCAATACTCTCTAGAATTTTCACCATGGCGCCAATTTTTTTTGTTTCCTTTTTTTGGCAAATTCTTTTTGGTATTCGTCGTGAAGTTTGTGAAATTTTTGGCTTTTAGGACGATGAGAGAAATATTTTTTTATTTTTTCTCGTAACCTGATGGAATTTTTCAAACTACTGATGAACGGCCGAGCAATGGGGTTGATTTAATTTTTTTTTTTTTTTTCAAACTGTATGATAATTTAGAGTTGAAGCAATTTTTGAGGTGAAAATTTGGAGGTTCGTCGAGAATAAACGAAGGGCAATTGAAAGGGAACGTAATCTCGAGGATTGTTGATGGAAAAAACGATAGGATCGTTTTTTTTTTTCATAATGATTTATTATTTTGTTCATATATAAAAAGATCAATTATGCATTCTGTGGAATTTATCAACGTGAAAAAGACTGAGAAAGTATTCTTGATGGGAGCCATCGGATGAAAATTTATTGTAATCTCTTATCGTGCTTCATTGATAGTCACCGAATTTTCGCAGAGAGGCGAGTCAATAAAATATAAAAATTTCAAATTACAAAAGATGCCATTTTTTTTCCCCCAATTTTTCCCTCTTCCATTAATTGTTGATGGAAAAAAACGATAGGATCGTTTTTTTTTTTCAAAATGATTTATTATTTTGTTCATATATAAAAAGATCAATTATGCATTCTGTGGAATTTATCAACGTGAAAAAGACTGAGAAAGTATTCTTGATGGGAGCCATCGGATGAAAATTTATTGTAATCTCTTATCGTGCTTCATTGATAGTCACCGAATTTTCGCAGAGAGACGAGTCAATAAAATATAAAAATTTAAAATTACAAAAGATGCCATTTTTTTTTCCCCCAATTTTTCCCTTTTCATAAAAACGGTAAGATACATTTTATGATTTGAAAAATACATTATTATCTCTTGCTTCATTTTTTGTTATGCCCGTAAATATATCACTGGATTAATTTTTTATTTCTTCATTCAAGTTCAACATTCAAAATATCATTGGAAAAATTTTTTTTAGATAAAAACATCTGGCTAATTGATATTTTTTTTGTATTACCCTACGAGAAAGTGTCCAACTAAAAGGGATAAAATAATAATAAAAAATTGTTAGGCTTATTTTATGAATTTGATCGTGAATTCGCCACATTGGATTTTTTACTCGATGAAAAAAAGTTATATATAAATTCGTGGGATATTCTAACGAAAAAAAATATATATATATATATATATATATATATATATATATATATATAGCATTTAAAGATGGCACACCTGCGGATTCCACGAGGCCACTTTTTTTTTCCTCTTATTCTCGGTGATGGCCACGGGTTATACGGACAAATTTCACATTGTCCGCGAGGCCATGGTGTATAAATTCGAGCATACATATGTGAAAGTAGGGCTGGCTCGAGCAATACATTTTATGTTCGCTATACTGACCGGACCGCTAACTCTTTGTCAGCATAAAACGTGTGTGCATTCTGAACTCTCTCGTATGCATATATATAAATGTATGCATATATATATATTTATATATATATATATATATATTATATATATATTTATATTATATATATATTTTTTATATATAATCTCATATGTGTCAGCCTTTTCGAACTGCTCATCGAGTTTCGCTCGCCGTTTTATACATATATATATATACGTATATATTATCAAAAGACTCGAGAGGTTCTCGACGCCAAGTGATTAAAAAAAAAAAGTTTAATTTTTAATTTCATGTACACGCCAGGGTGCACTTTTTGCACTAATTATTTACCACCCTTGTCTCTATGATTGGACTCCAATTATTTTATAGGGTGGCGACAGCGACGGTGGCGAGATATATATATATATATATATATATATATATCATGGCATTTTTCATAAATACAAAAATGCCATTTTATTTGTATAAACATCTATATGAATAAATTATGTAATATGCAAGATATGTATGGAGGAAAACGAGGCAACATTATACAGACGAATTTCCAAATACGACGATTATTTTTATTTCTTTTTTTTTTTAATTTTATTGCTCAATTAAATTTCAAAAATGTTATCAATATAGAATTATTTATAATAAATGGTTAATTTAATTGTATTAAGCTGAGGCTCGCGACACTCATGAGTTCAGTGTATGAATGAATTCTTAACGTTTTCAATATTCTGTTATAAAAAATAATAAAAACTGCTAACCAGAGAATTGTGATCGAATCGGAATTCTTTTTACGTGAATTGAGATCGATGATAATTACAAGGTGATAAAATGATCGATAAAATCTGTCATAGAAAAAAAAAATCGTTCATATAAAGTTTTAATAATAAAAATTTGCAAAAGACCATTTAATTCGCAATTTGCAAAATTGCGTAAATTTTATGCAACAAAAACGAGGTGGGAAGAATGTCTCTGACACCGAAGTCGAGAGAAATAAAACGAACTCTATAACACCGGCTCGAATATCAATGCTTTAAAGTATTAGCTAACAGTGTGCCTGAGCAACCGGACTTTAGGTAGGTCTGGGGCTTTCAATTTCGTGAGGGAATAAAATATTTATTAAATTATTATTTATTAAATTATTATTCTTTTCTTACAGCGAACAATATTTTTGCTACTTTTTGTTTTTTTTTTTTTACACAAATTATCAATTTCGATAGAATAAAATAAAATAAAAATAATAAATATATCGAAATATTTTCGTGCAAACAAAAATACCGGACAATTTCAATAATAATGTATCGCCTCAATTTTAATTTTAAAAAAATTCCCCTCTCATTGGGATAAACTTTTTTTTGCAATCTTTTTTCCTCGACTAAATTTGTATTTTTTTCAATTTTTATTTTGAAAAAAAATATAAAAATCGAAATCCAAAGACAATAAGAATGTTCGCACAGTAACAATCGATATATTCCAAGTGCCTATCTCGTTACACGAGTTTGCACGCTGGTTGTCGATGATGTAACGCCGACGTCGTTCTCGCGGGCTTATTGAGTTGAAGGGGAAAAAAAAAGATTCATTGTTTGCGTCTGTTAGGATAATTACAGGATAGTTACGAAACAAAATGGTCCTTTCTGGTTTGTCCATAAAAATGGGCGTGGCCTGTATTACTTTTTCCACAAAAATATGTATCATCGAGCATTTTCTCACTCTTGCCATCGAATATATGCAACTTGCCGGCGCTAATAAACGTTTGAAGAATTTCATCAGTAGCTTTTGCGAGCATTCTAACATTCCCGCGTATGGCTTTGCCTTAAGGCATACGAGGCAAACCCATGCTCATAGTTTTAAGAATAGCAACTGCGAATAAATAATGAGTGACATTTGATTTTTCATTAAATAAATGTTTATGGAATATTTCAGGTCAAATCGTATAGGTCAATTATTTTTCAATGTTTTTTTTTCCCCTATACAGTAAGATAAAAAAATATTCATCATTTTTTTTTCGATTTATAAAAAGATCGACAAAGTTGTTTATCATCAAAGTTTTTAACGAACGGCGATTGTCCTGAAATTAAATGAATTAAATATCAACTGATATTGATACATTGAAAAAGAGTTTCATTTTTTTTTCCTTATACAGTAACATAAAAAAATACTCATAATTTTTTTTTCGATTTATAAAAAGATCGACAAAGTTGTTTATCATCAAAGTTTTTAACGAATGGCGATTGTCCTGAAATTAAATGAATTAAATATCAACTGATATAGATACATTGAAAAAGAGTTTTATTTTTTTTTCCTTATACAGTAAGATAAGAAAATACGCATAATTTTTTTTTTCGATTTATAAAAAGATCGACAAATTTGTTTATCATCAAAGTTTTTAATGAAAGGCTTATAAATTAAATTTCAACTGATATTGATACATTGAAAAAGAGTTCCATTTTTTTTTCTACCAGAAAATTATAAATTTTATGAATTATAATTATGTCTATAATGATTATTGGAGAATTTAAAAAGTAAAAGTTGATGTTGTCTTCAAAAAAGTCTCTTCAGATATCTAATATAATCTGATCTAATTTGATATCTAACGATGGAATGTCTTAGTAAATGATCACTTTGTCACCTTTCCTGTTATTTGAGACTTTGGAGTTATTTTTCAGAAACTCAGGATGTAATACGAGATTGCATGGTCGAGAAAACGTAGATAGAGTTATGCGCAAAATAAATAATTTATATTATGGTATATCCGCGTGAAATTTAAGTAGAGTAGATAGATAGATAGGTAAATAAAAATGGAGAGCCAAATGTAGATGAAACTTTTGTTTTTTCACAGTCTCGCAAAGTCAATTGCCTCGAATATTGCATGATCTTCTCCATATTGTATTTACGACACATCAGGCATAAAATGCTTTCACAGAGGCTCAGAAAAATTTCTCACTGGGGTGTTAAAAGGTTAATATAGATATATATATATATATATAGTTACCTTATCCGGCACTTCAATGATCTTATGCATGACATTATAGATATTACAGTTGGATTCAACCTTCGTTCTGGGTGTGTCTCACGATTCTGGAATTTGCTATTCGATGAGATCGATAGGCCGATTAAGCGAGACCATTATTAGACGCTTCGTGATCTCACAGAGTTATCTCATGACCATCCTGGTCGTGAATTCTAACGGAGAAAAAAAAAATTCGACGTTTTTCCACATCGCATAATTACGAACATTTTTCGTCACAAATAAAATATTAATATCTCAAATTAATTATGACAATAAAAAATGTATATTAGAATTTATTGATCAAAATTATTATTATTATTAATTCGACAATGAAGTTTGGAATTTTTATTTTTTTACTCCATTATTTCCTGTCGTAAAATCATTTTGAACTAAAAAAAAAAAATACATTACCATTTTGTTTGTATATATTATTCTCGTTCTGGAGACTCGAATTAAAAAATTTCGCTAGTACGCGAAATCACGATTTTGCCACGCGCCTATTTTGAGATCGACGATACTGTCCGGATGTTTTATTAGACACGCAATCTTTAGAGCGTGTTCACTTTGCCGCTTGGACGAATTTACGAGTTCGCTTACACTCATTATCACCCCAAAGCCTAATTATTATATATCTGTATTGCGAGATGACTGATACAAGCGTCGATTTGCCTCAGTGAATTAATAAATTCTGGCGAAATGCACAACATCATATATTTTTTATTTATGTCTAAAAAAAATAATTGGATCAATATTTCACAATCAGTATTTATGATATTTCTGGCATCGAGCACCTCAAAAAAAAAAAAAATTGCCTCGATTTGTTATTAAATATTTTAGAATGGAAAAAAATTAAAAATTGAAATTCATTTCTGAATATTCGACAATCACTATTTGAGACATTTTTATCATGCAATGTACCAAATCATCTCGATGTATCTCAGTGAATGAATTAATTGTGACAAGAGGATATTTGTAGGAATAAAAAAAAAATCAATTTCGAAAATTCCTACACATTTGTCGATAAATAAAATTAGGGTCGTCCAATTAGGTGGGAGAACTCTTCCCACTTATGCCTAAATATAAAATTCGAGGGACTCGATTGTATTTAAAAAAAAATCTATTATTCAATGATCCGAATAATTGTTTGGCTGTCCCTCAGGGCGATTGTACAGGAATTACCGAATCGAGAGGTCATTTAAAATGACCCCTCGTAAATGGTTGGTAAAAAAAAAAAAAAAAAAAAAAATGGGCACGGTTAGTTCCGGTCACTTTTGATCTCTGTGACTATAACGAGTTCTCTCGATCACGGCTTTCCTCTCTTGGTGAGTTATAATTTTATATACATACATAGAGAAATCAAGGACGTGTATGACAGTTTGTGTAGGACTTATATACGTTATTGTACAATGCACGACGTCTATTCAAGCAGGCTAAGCCCAACAAATGCTCGTAGACCATTATATCGTATCTAATTCACGTAGGTATCGCAACGGCATTGAGACTCTGGAGCATATGAGACGCGAATAGTTTCGCAGGATAGCATTAGTATATACGAGCAAGATATTTGCTAATTCGAATTCACGTTTTCTATATGCGTACACGATATATTTTATCATGCATGTGCTCTGAATTATAAATATTTCAATCGAGTTTTAAACTCATGATAAATATTTCTCTTTGTATATATACGAGTCAACGACTCGTTGTGCTTTTAATAATAATAAGATGGTATTATAAAATATTTTTCATACAACCTGAAAACCATTTTTTTGAATAATAAAAATAAAAAATAAATCTATAGAGACAAAAATTATTTTTTTAACAATTATATCTTGTTGTATATATGTACATATATATTTTTTTTGTTTCAATATATTTTTCAACCAATTGTACGAATGAGTAAAAAAATTATTCATTCAAGTCTCGATGTGATTCGATAATGAGAATAATTATTTTTCTAACGATTAAATTTTTGGCTAATTTTTTTTATGTACTTTAATTAATTAATTATATGATTAAATGTTGAGAAAAATCGAGTTTCTCACAAAGCTCATTGCGCAAATATTCGTTTGAGCTTCTGATAAATCGAAGGTATATTTCGAAACTCTTGGTCAAACTCGTGGAAATACGGTCAAACGGGTGCAACTTTTATCTGCTATTAGTTATTATCCTTTTCCTTTATTAACACTAGAGCGTCGACTTTCTCGTCCTTGTGAATAAAATAAATCCTGTAGCTTACCATGCCTACTAGTCAACCAAAGTACTATATATTTTATACCCTCCTTACATATACATAGAAATGTAATGCGTATACATATATAATGTGTGCCTTTCGAAGTCGAGGCACTCGAGACAATTTTTTTTTCTTCGTTTCATTTTGTCATTTGAAAGGCTTACCAGCCTCATAGAGTTCTCATACAGAGTCGCCTTTGAATAACGATTCTATTTATTGAAACAGAAAAAAATCATTCGATGATACGAAATTGAAAAAAAAAAAAATTATTATCTTTCGTGAGAAATATTTTTTTCATTCTTTATTTTTTTTTTTCAGCTATTTTTTATTGCGAAAGTCCGTGGAACCCGAAAAGGAATGCTTGGGCGAGACGTGAACAGAAAATCAGGGCACGAGCGTGCGACCGGACGACGAGAAGGGAGTTCTCTCGATTCCCAAATCGACACAGCCACCTTTTGTATGCATAAACACACACACACATATATATATATATATACAGCTGTCAATCGCTAAAAGTGAGAAAGATGTAATCCAAGTCATTTAATGTGGGGGTTACGCCCTTTTTACTTTTAATGGTCCATGTATGCATATTGTGGGAATTCTACGTGTATTTGTATACGAAGCATTCCAGCTCAACTCAATCAGTTCCTCACCATGAGCCTCTCAGATTTGCTCCATTAATTTTTGTGTCGTTCATTATGGTGAATATAGTATTGTAAAATTTTTATTTTATTTTTCCTAACGTCCATTCACGAGTAATAAATTTTTAAAAATTTGCGTGCATATGAATTTCAATGGTTTATGAATTGTAAAGAATTTAGAAAAAAAATAATTACGAAAAAAAATCTACCGGACAATTTGAATGTGATAAAATGAGATTAACCGAAATATAATTTCTCCAACTGACAATGAACCAAATACAATTGAAAATTCAATTTTTATTCGGGATATTTTTTGGCAAAAATATGCGCTCAATATTATTAGATGGATAAAAAAAAATCTACAAGATTTACAATGTTGGAGTATTCTTCAGCCCTGCGTGCGTTACAGGCGCGATTCTGTTACACGCTTCGTGAGTTACGGGTCTGCACAAAAATTTGAATATAACAAATTTTAATCAAATTTCTTTTCCCATGGATTTTTTTTTCTCCATTGGTTCATTTTCCCACCACAAGATTTTTCATAATTTTTCTTCAGACTATCAAATTTTCAAAGTCTATTTGAAGATGATAAATTTGACCTAGTAATTTTTTTCAATAGAGCATATCAATCGTGAAATATTATATTTAAAAAATTAATTACTCACATTGAGAATTTGAAAAATTTCTGACTCTAAAACGCGTACGATAAAAAGTCTAAAATTAATTGAGTGAAAAATATTGACTGGGGTGAATAATAATAAATCAAAAAAACAAATAGGTCCGCAAAGATCAGGGTCATATGCTGGTGAATTTTAGGTGGATTAGCCCATATATAAGTGTATGTAATATGCTGAGTGAAAATTGACTCGATTCTTACGTGGGTATCGCTCGTGAGTCTTCGGCGTTACCAGAGGAGGCGTGTACCTGTTTCGATACAACTCTCGATTGTCCTCCACCGATCTTTCTCCCTCTCCCTCATTCACTACCGGGATATCCAGGGTTTCGTTTCAGCACACCATTATAATTCGGTCTATATGCCCGCAAAAATACACACACACAAATATAAAGTTGACTTTACACACATCCGTGGAGAACGTTAGGAAATTAGAGCAGGGAACTCGAACGTTGCAGTTCCAGTGTTTCAGTATGAGACTTGGTACACGGTGGTGAACACGTTTTTACTCCTACAGACGTCGAGGATTTTTTTTTCAATACAAAAATTCAATTCGATATTGTTTAGTTATTGAAAAGTGTGAATAGAATATAAATTTATATTTTATTCGATAATTTATATCGCTGGATTAATAATAATTAGCATGTGGTGGGTATTTTATGATTGCTTAATTATTTGAGACTGAGATAAATTTTATGAGAAGTGATGGTGAAGAAAACATTGGGGTGGAATTGATGAGTGTTGTTTGGATTGATGAGATCTTGTGACTAATTGATGATTTAAATTATTTTTTATTTTTTTTCGTCCATTGACGAAATTAATTTATAGCTGTTGTAAGAACATTAGAAAATAAGAGCAACTCAAACGTAGAAATTCTATAGTCTGTCAGTATGAATTTTGGTAGTAGACACGTTAGCACGATTATCCCAGTCGAGGAATTATTTTCTTATTCATTGTTTGCTTCTTGTGGCCAGTTTTTCGTTGTCATAAAGTATGAATAAAATCGAATCAAACTCCTATAGACGTCGAGGAATTTTTTTTTCAATACGAAAATTCAATTCGATATTGTTTAGTTATTGTAAAGTGTGAATAGAATATAAATTTATATTTTATTCGATAATTTATATCGTTGGATTAATAATAATTAGCATGTAGTGGGTATTTTATGATTGCTTAATTATTTGAGACTGAGATAAATTTTATGAGAAGTGATGGTGAAGAAAACATTGGGGTGGAATTGATGAGTGTTGTTTGGATTGATGAGATCTTGTGACTAATTGATGATTTAAATAATTTTTTATTTTTTTTCGTCCATTGACGAAATTAATTTATAGCTGTTGTAAGAACATTAGAAAATAAGAGCAACTCAAACGTAGAAATTCTATAGTCTGTCAGTATGAATTTTGGTGGTAAACACGTTTGCACGATTAGCCAAATTGAGGAATTATTTTCTTATTCATTTTTTGCTTCTTGTGGCGAGTTTTTAGTTATCATGAAGTATGAATAAAATCGAATCAAACTCCTATAGACGTCGAGGATTTTTTTTTCAATACGAAAATTCAATTCGATATTGTTTAGTTATTGTAAAGTGTGAATAGAATATAAATTTATATTTTATTCGATAATTTATATCGTTGGATTAATAATAATTAGCATGTAGTGGGTATTTTATGATTGCTTAATTATTTGAGACTGAGATAAATTTTATGAGAAGTGATGGTGAAGAAAACATTGGGGTGGAATTGATGAGTGTTGTTTGGATTGATGAGATCTTGTGACTAATTGATGATTTAAATAATTTTTTTTTTTTTCGTCCATTGACGAAATTAATTTATAGCTGTTGTAAGAACATTAGAAAATAAGAGCAACTCAAACGTAGAAATTCTATAGTCTGTCAGTATGAATTTTGGTGGTAAACACGTTTGCACGATTAGCCAAATTGAGGAATTATTTTCTTATTCATTTTTTGCTTCTTGTGGCCAGTTTTTAGTTATCATGAAGTATGAATAAAATCGAATCTACATTTGACTACAAAATAGACATTTAATTATTATTACATTTAATTTACAAAATCAAATTTATTGTAAAATATTATTTCGATTTTATTCGATAATTTATGTGAGTAAATTAATAAAAATTACCACGTGGTGGGTATTAATGATTATTTGTTTACTTGGAACTGAGTATTTTTTTTGTGAAAAGTCATGATGAAAATAAAAGAGGGAAATCGGAATTAATAAGTATATGATTTGGATAGACTCTTATGATTAATCGATAATCACGATAATTTTTATGTCTTTGTATGATGAAGAAATTAATTTATAGATATATACCTGTTGAAATATTCGAGGCCATTTATAGTCGATTCACAGTGGAGAATTCTATTCATACTGAATGAGTTTGCAGTAATATAAGACACGAGGGATTTTTTATCGAGATTTGTTTTCAAGTGCGATTGATTTTGATTATGAATTTTATTCAAATCACGAAGAAATTTGATTTCGATTGTGAGATAAGTGGAGATAAAAATGAATTTAGAATGTTCAAAAATACAAAATTAATGATCAAAAAATAATAATTTATGAAAAATTTTGGGAAAAATAATCGTCTGGTAATTTTTTTAATTATGCACCGATTAAAATTTATTTTAAACATATAAAAATAGTAATAAAAATCGAAAATTGCTTGTCATGAGTATATAGTACTTGGCAATAATAATAAAAAAATTTCCATGCATCTTATCAGATTAAATTTTTAAAAAGGTCTAAATGAACGTTAAGTGACATGTTCATTAACCTTCAATGTTATGCATTTTAATTGCGCAATTAGTCGTGACTTTATACGACAGGTCGATTTCGTTTTACGAGTCTCGAGCTCAAGCATCCCCGCGTTCTCGCGGCGATGTCCACATCTTTATGGCAATACGTAATTACAGATGTGGATACTTTTAAGAAAAAAAAAAACGAGTCTCTTGTACTCACTGACGTTTCAATCATGAATGGCCCTGATGGGGATAAAAAATCATACTTGAAAAAAAAAGAAAAAATGGAAATAATTTTTTCGAATAATTATTAATAATTTTTTCGTAATGGCAATTAATGGATATTAATAAAACTTGTTATGCATATTTTCAAATCAAGAACACGTTTTTATGATTTCATTTATTGATAAGATTTGTTTGCTGATTTTTCGTTTCAAAATTAATAAACTTTTTTTGGATAAATTTTTTACATTCTTATCGCCTCTATTTCTCATCTTAATTCCGTTATTTTATTTTTATTATTGATTTGTCTTGGCACTCGATTGGAAAACGCTATTGTCTCGATTGATACGAGCTGTTGAATAATTATAATATTTTCCAAACAAAAAGTCGTATTACGAGCGACGAGTAAATTTAATCGAAAGTACAAAATTCCTTGTTCTTTCACTGTGTACCTCTTGGTGTTCAGTGAAAAGTCTCGAATCAGAGAGATCGTTTAAAAATTGTCCACAATAATGACACAGTCAATGAAATAATGTTAATGCATGAGGAAAATCAAATCATGCATAATTATAGAATTTTCCCTCGGAAATGTCACAAATCGTGCGATAGACAATTACACGTCACAGAGCAAAGACTTTCTTTTTGTATATTAGCAGTTCGCGGTCACGGGAAGGCTGCAACGATCAAATGATTATTATGAAATGTTGACAAGAATGCGGGCAACTTGCCGAGCGTAGAAAGTAATGCGAATGTCGTGCATTTACCGAGTTTACCCAGTCGGAGTAACAAAAAGTCTCCCAATTGGAAGGTCTCTTGCAGAGTTGAATAAAAAAAAAATAGTTTAGAAAAACTTTACGTTACGGTTGAACGAATTGAGGGTCGAGATCGTGAAGATCTCTGTTTCTTTCTCCATCACTTAATTTACCATGAATAAAAAAAAAAGTTTATTGGCATTAGAAAAATTCAAATTAAACGAAATTTATTAACAATCAATATATTATTTGCAAATTATTTTTTTTTTTTTTACGTTGATAAATTATAAAATTTGTATCACATGTAGAAAAATATATCGATACGACAAATCATTTCTAAATACATCCCATAATTCTTTTCAACAAATACTAAACGATCCAACAGTTTATTTTTATAAATAATTTAATAATTTTTTAAATTTCGTATTAAGAAGAAAAAAAAAAAATGTCAAATGCTCTTGTAGTTTAAACATGAAACGATTGTTCAATCAGGAACGTCCTGACGAGGATTTTGCTGGCATCCCATAATTCTTTTCAACAAATACTAAACGATCCAACAGTTTTTTTTTATAAATAATTTAATAATTTTTTAAATTTCGTATTAAGAAGAAAAATAAATAAATAAATTTCAAATTCTCTTGTAGTTTAAAAATAAAACGATTGTTCAATCAGGAACGTCCTGACGAGGATTTTGCTGGCATCCCATAATTCTTTTCAACAAATACTAAACGATCCAACAGTTTATTTTTATAAATAATTAATATTTTTTATAATTTCGTATTATGAAGAAAAATAAATAAATAAATTTCAAATTCTCTTGTAGTTTAAAAATAAAACGATTGTTCAATCAGGAACGTCCTGACGAGGATTTTGCTGGCATCCCATAATTCTTTTCAACAAATACTAAACGATCCAACAGTTTATTTTTATAAATAATTAATATTTTTTATAATTTCGTATTATGAAGAAAAATAAATAAATAAATTTCAAATTCTCTTGTAGTTTAAAAATAAAACGATTGTTCAATCAGGAACGTCCTGACGAGGATTTTGCTGGCATCCCATAATTCTTTTCAACAAATACTAAACGATCCAACAGTTTATTTTTATAAATAATTAATATTTTTTATAATTTCGTATTATGAAGAAAAATAAATAAATAAATTTCAAATTCTCTTGTAGTTTAAAAATAAAACGATTGTTCAATCAGGAACGTCCTGACGAGGATTTTGTTGGCATCCCATAATTCTTTTCAACAAATACTAAACGATCCAACAGGTTATTTTTATAAATAATTAATATTTTTTATAATTTCGTATTATGAAGAAAAATAAATAAATAAATTTCAAATTCTCTTGTAGTTTAAAAATAAAACGATTGTTCAATCAGGAACGTCCTGACGAGGATTTTGCTGGCATCCCATAATTCTTTTCAACAAATACTAAACGATCCAACAGGTTATTTTTATAAATAATTAATATTTTTTATAATTTCGTATTATGAAGAAAAATAAATAAATAAATTTCAAATTCTCTTGTAGTTTAAAAATAAAACGATTGTTCAATCAGGAACGTCCTGACGAGGATTTTGCTGGCAGGATCTCTGGTTGTTGGAAAGATCGAGGGGGATGTTCTCGAGACGATAGCCCAATGGCCACTTTTGGATTTTGCGTTGCCATACGATCCGGCTTATCTCGATCAATTTCGGCCGGAAAATGTTGTACCAACTGGAATCGAAATCGCCTGGCACCGAATTTTCGTCACTGTTCCAAGATTACGAGCTGGTGTCCCTGCAACTCTGAGCTTCATACCACGTGATTTGCCAATCGGTAGCAGTCCGCAGCTTCAGGCTTATCCATCATGGGATTGGCATTTGGCTGGAAAAGGCGATTTCAATTGTTCGAGGATGATATCGGTTTATCGTACCAGAGCTGACAGATGCAACAGACTTTGGGTCCTTGATAGTGGCATCAATACTTCGATCGATGATTTTCGTGTTATTTGTCCGCCAAAACTTCTCGTTTTTGATCTTCAGACCGATGAGCTCGTTCGCCAAGTCATCTTTCCTCGTGAGGTGAAATTTTTTTATTCGATCGGTATAATGTAATTATATATATGTATAGTATGTTATTCGATCGGTATAATTTAATTATATATTTATAGTATATTATTCGATCGGTAGAATCTAATTATATATATATATAAATATATATATATATATGTATATATATATATATATATATATATAGTATGTTATTCGATCGATCGGTCGATCGATATAGTCCTACCTATAGTCTGTTATAAAAAAAATATTTATTATAAAGTTTTTTATTTATTTTTGTCAAAAGGTTTTAAGGCCAAACACACTTCTGACGAATCTCGTAATCGATGACACTGCTGCAACAACCTGCGACGATGTTTTCGTATACATGACTGACACGACCGGTCCTGGTAAGAATTGTTAAACAATATTTGCTCGATCAAAAAGTTTGTTCGTTTTTTTTTAATGGAAAGTTCGAATTAATTTAACAAACGAAATTTTTGATTAATTCAATAAAACGTTAATTTAATTACTTTTCGTATTAAATTTCATTTTCTGATTGATGAAATTTTGACTCTTTCTCAGGACTTTTGATATTCGACGGTGCGACTGACAGAAGTTGGCGAATTTTACACGCCTCGATGTTTCCCGATCCCGATTACTCGACTTATCAAGTTCGTTTTTATCAATAACAAGAATTTACGAATTTTTTATTGACAATAATTATATATAATCGATTAATTAATATTCGATAGAATAATTTTTATTTTTCATTTTTTATTTTTATTCAAATTTTTATTGCTAATTTATTTATTTGAATTTTTAAAGATAAACGGAGAATCTTTCGAGCTGTTCGACGGTGTCGTTGGACTTGCATTTTCACCGAGACAGGGTCTCGTTTATTATCAGCCACTCGCTAGCGATCGTCTCTTCAGTGTGGCAACTTCCGCTTTGCAGGCTGGACCACCTGCCTTTGGTGAGCAGCTTCCGGTCACTCTGGTTGGTAGAAAATCGAGTCAGGGCTTGGGACTTACCGTTGATCCACGAGACGATACAATTATTTTTTCCCCACTGACGGAAACCGCCATAGCATCCTGGCAACCTCAGACAAACGATCAAAGGTAAATTATAATACGAAACAACAACATTAATTAAGAGAATGATTTGTGAAATAATTTTTTTTTTTTTTTAGAATTTTGGCCTACAGTCCAGAGCAATTGCAATTTGCTGCTGAAATTCGATGGGTCGAGAGAGACAATGGAAATATTTGGATTCTGACCTCGAGATTTCACAAATTTTTTATGAGACGAGCCGATCCGCGTGAAATTAATATTCGTATGTTGAGAATTCGTCCAGACGTGAGACCGCCAAAACCGTCGATTCTTCATCGTCAGATGCAACCTAATTTCGGATACAATTTGTACAATAATACTCTCCTACACTGAGTGACTAATTGGAGGACAAAAAAATCTGACGAACATCTCGTTTGTGAAAAACCATTTTGTTTTTTTTTCTTTTTTTTTTTTTTTTTTTTTTACAACCAACAAGTATTTATATACGACACTGTCAATAGTCTAGGAATGTGCTGATACATGCATGCATGCATTACCATTAAATAGTATCTCCGTTGAATATTCTGATGCTCAAAAACTCGTGTGAAAAAAAATATTACTCTCCGGATCGAGTATTCACATTTTTGTGCAAAAAAAAAAGAAAATACGTAATAAATTATTTCTTCCCGATATTGTTACCATTTGCTCGAAAAAAACTGGGCAATATTTTTCTTCATTATAATAACAAAGAATTATTTTACAATAATCGGGGATTTTTTTTTTTTTTTAAACAATTATTTTTGTCCCAAAATAATTTTGGTAAAAAAATTATCACAAATGATTATTAAATGTTTGAATTTGAAAAAAAATTACTTTCGTATTCCTTGAATAATTAATTATGGTCAAGCGATCTTGTGAAAAAATAATTATTTAATTTAATGATATATATATTAAAAAATCAACGTTTGACGTTTGAGTCTTCCAGCTTGCTCTAGCCCTGGCAAAAACAAATGGACAGGAATAGGCAGAATACGAAAAAATGGTGTTGGCATAGTTCATGTTTTATTAAATCTACGGAGATTTTTGTTCCTCGCAGCAAAAATGGTTATATAGAAAGAGGATATCGACATTTTACAATTAAATAAATTTCATATTGATGAAAACTCTGGAAATTCATCGAAACCATCAATTTCCAAACGGTTAATATCGATATAAAAATTTATTTAATTGTAAAATGTGTAAAATCCTCATTCTGTAACCATTTTTGCTGCGAGGAAAAAAACTTCAACAATATCGTATATTCAGCATATTTATAGACAATTTTTTGAACAAAGTAAAAACAAAATTGTGTAGAAAAAAAACAAATTCATATTTTTACACACCACGTTAGTTTTAATTTTTCATAGTATTTTTTTTTCCATCGCTCAATTTTTTTGTGATTTTTTTTTGCCTTACATACGTACCGAGTGAATGAAATAAACTGGTAATAAAGCGAGGTGAGCTTTATGGCAAGCACAGATGAACAACTGGTTGCCTAGTTCACAGGGGCAGCCGAGACAAAGTCCTTGACCGTGACCAGCCACGAACGAGGCTGCGAGTGTCAGTGATCTTCCTTGACCGATATTCTCATGGTGAATGGAATTTCATAAAGTTCATGAACAGTATTGAATACTCATTTGTAAACGGGCCAAGGAAAAATGCAAATGGCAGCGTATGCTATATAAATAACATAAAACTGTCAATGACGATATAAAAATATTAGCATATTATTGCAGTATTAGCTCGGGACGCTTGGCGACTTCATTATTCCGTAAAACGGGGAAATAAAATGTAAAAAATTCTGACATGGAGAAATGTGCAAAATTCGATAGTGAAACTTAAAAAAAAATGTTAAAAAATGAAGAAAAAAAAAAAAAAAAATCATAGCCTAGAAAATCAATCAGGATTTCGTAGCTTGAATAATGGAGAAGAAAATTAGCACAAAATAAAGACGCTAAAGCACGGAGTAAGCGAAGTTACAAGCATTTTTACAAATCAATATATTTCATCTCAAAATGAAATAAAACAATTTTGGGCCCCTTTATCGAGGTATTTTTTTTATTCACCACCAATTCATTATATCAATTTATTCGTAAGTTGAAAAAATTTCCCCAACAAAACTACTAAAATTCTATTGCTTTATTACGTCATAGGGAAACGGTTGAATTGACACGTGGCTTGGTAAATTTGACCGCTTACGATCATTTTGAATTAGTACATTCTCCCGTCTTCTGGGAATTATTTATCACCCACTGCGATGTCATGTGCCTCATAATAGAAAAAAAAAAAATTGTCGAGGTGATTTGTGATTCTGATAACGAGCTAAAAAAAATTAATGGTTATCATAAATAAAAATAAAACGTTAGAAATATGAAGAATTTCTCCTCGTAATTCTTACAGGGCGACGTCGTTCAACTCAATTTATAATCTTTTCATCGATAATAGATACAATAACAATGATAATGTAATTTATATCATGATATTGATATAATGATATGATACTCAAACTCCAATGAGGTTGATAATTTTGTAATAAATTCGTATCGAGTAACACGAAGAATTTTCGTCGTTCAGAAATCTCCTTGTCGAAGCAGCAAACTTTCACGTTTTCGGCTACACATTCGTCGAGCAAGGCCAGAAGACACGCAAAACTTGTCGGAAAAAACGAATAAATTAATGCGTAATCACTCGCTTAAACCAGCCACATTTTACGACATTCGTACGATACTATTTTACGCTACAGCTTAAAATTTTTACAATTTTATTTTGTCTCTAAATAATTTTGATTTATTCAATAGTTTGCCTACGTTGAGCCTTAAAAATCGTTTTTTTTTAAATCTTGAATCGTTGAATTTTATCGGTGAAATATTTACATCGATTGATTCTGTGCACACGTGCAATCTCCTTGCGCAGAGATGCGACTTCAGTGACGTGAGAATTGACACGCTAAACTTTTAATAGGATTCAAGGATATTTTTACGTGGGGACACATTATGTAATTAAGATTTTTTTTCCTGGTCATTCCAGCGGAAAATATGATACGATCATTTTTTATTATCATACGGTATGTTTGCACAAGGGATTATTTTTATGAGGGTTATTCGCATTTCCGCAATCGTATTTTGGCATAATCTAGCGAAACGAGATAACTCATCATAAAGATTACGAACGACAAAAACGAAATTATAAAAAGAATGATATCCATAAACTTTAAGAACGAATGATAAGCCTAAACAATAAAAAAATATATATATATATGTATACAGGAAAATATTTTAGTACCTACAGACCACGTAACTTGTAAATAAAAGTTCTATGAAAATAATAATTGGCCATATGTACTATATATATATATAGTCATTGGATGCAAACTTTGCATCGTTCACTTATGCACTATTGTAATATTTTACCGCAACTGGAAATATCGTCGAATTTTATCTTCTTTTTTTTATTTGTAAAGAATTTTTTTTTTATGTATTTTAATAAATTTACTATTCAAAAGGCATTTGTTTTTTTCGTAATTATAAAGTGTATCGAATATCCTCATAATTTTAATAAATTAATATATTAGAATTGATAAGGTAACGAGTGGTTGATGATAATTTTTTTTTTATCAGCTTATCACTGTTTTAAATTTCATGATACTGACATATTTGTTATACCTGTGACACTCGCTGTCACTATGGTATAAATTCTGCAGAGAATTGTATAAATTGGTTAAGTCGATTGGGTCGAAAAGGCAACCTTGTAGATTGAGTGTTAAATGAGAATCTTGACATCTGTGCAGCGTCTTCAGTTGCATCAAGCTGTACATCGGTGTCAGATCGTTATGACTAAAGAGAACTAAAGAGAAATACAGTCTCGGTAACGCGTCGAGCATGCATCATTGGAAAATTATTAATAAAAAATAATACAAAATTGTAAGTATGAGAAAGATCGATAATGAAAGATTAATGATTATTGTTTCGTGGCAAAAGTAAAAACAATAAGGACTAAATTATTTAATGAATAAAAGATGAAAATAAAAATAAATATCTCGGATTTTACGGTTTTAAATGATGGAAACTCGGCAAGAGTGCCGAGATTAATCATTACGAGTCGTCAGAATGGACAGTGAGGACGACGAAATTCCAGTTTGTCTTCGACCGTCCAACCGGTCACATCGCTTGACCGGTCGATCCAGCTTAATCCCAATTTTTTGTCAGTATTTTTTTTTTTTATTTACAAACAAAAAAAAAAAAATTGTACATCTAACGCTTGTCGAAGAAATAGCATTTCAATATTTCGATACGCGTGAAATAAATAATCCCTCTGAAGAAACATCGAAGTTGTCTCATTACCTTCGGGTGAAAGTTCCTCGTTCTATGTGCTCGCGGACAAAAACAAAAATTGGTCCTGCCATTGTAGATATTTTATCGTCGAATAAAAGGAACGAGCAAGAAGCTCTATTGTTTCGCGCTATTGCCTCTCGACCATTTTCAATTTTAAAAGAAATCGCGCAAACGACGTAGAAAAAATAAAATAATAATAATATATACACGCTAAATGATAATTTTCATCGAGTGAAAAATTATAAATTTTTTTTTTTTTCATCATCAACGAAATTATATTCAACAAGAATCGTTCATAAATCTCGTATACATTGATTATATTTTTTCCATTATATAATAATTTTTTTAGTGTTATTTAATAATTTTTTTAATCAATTTTTATTACAAGGAACGAGAGAAATTTCTTTTAAATGATAAGGACGAATTTCTCCGTTTTTTTAATTTAAATTAATTGATTTTGATCATACTGTTTATTTAACTCCGCGCGTGTCGTAGAAATTGCAGCTGAGAAATTAGGGTAATGAAGCGTTATTATCAGAGGTCATGATGTGTATCATATTGAAACGGAATTTCGAAAGAGTCAAAAGTTAAAAATAAAAAATTAATGTTAGCCTGCAAGAAAAATAATAAATTAAAGATCTTTTCATAAGATCAATAATTTGCATTCAATCGAATCAATCATTTTTATTATCTGTTTACAAAAGACACTTTGATGTGTATCATATTGAAACGGAATTTCGAAAGAGTCAAAGGTTAAAAATAAAAAATTAATGTTAGCCTGCAAGAAAAATAATAAATTAAAGATCTTTTCATAAGATCAATAATTTGCATTCAATCAAATCAATCATTTTTATTATCTGTTTACAAAAGACACTTTCAAGGTTTATTCCGACTCGCCACTCATCATCTTATTCAACGCGTCACTGCAACAGACTAGCGAGATGGGTCTCCGATGTTCCTTCAAATCTTGCCTGTTGATGCTTCCGATTTTTTTCGCGGTTTACGTCCCATTGACGGCGTCCTATCCGCAAGAGCAAAAATTGCGCGAAATCTACTCGTGGAAATTTCTGGATTTTGCATTCGCGAGTCTAGCGGATAGGAATTCTGCTATACAAAATGGAATTTTCATACCAGGAAATTCAGTGCCTATCGATGTCGATGTTTATACCGAAGGTTCGTGTTCTCTCACAAAAAACTAAAAAACTAAAAAATAGGAATGAAATTATGAAAGAAAAATTATAAAAAGTAAAAGTTACAATGAAAAATTGGCCCCATTGATAATTATTTTCCAACGAGTGTATATGATAAATATTTATTTGCAAAAAAATTTAAACTTTAGCTGCAAATTAACTAAGCAACGTTTCCAATTATTCATAATTAATAATTGATTTTGTCGATAAAATTATTTTGAAGCACTTTTAATTCCAATTTCGTCTATGTGGCCTCGCAGCTTGATGTTCCTCGTTTTTGGTTGGAATTTTATGGTGATAAAAATTATTGCTCCTTATCTCGCTAAATTATGTGACTGCGTCAATCTTCCTAGAGAAAATTTAATGGTCTTATTTTCCCGGATGGAATCTTTTCGGGTTATAATTAAAGTGTTTGGAGGCTTGAGATATCTGGCTCATTAAATATATTCTCTTATTTGATGAGCCAGAAGTTCACTGACCCATTCTCATTTTAACAAAATCCACGTTTAACTTTGCAATTTTGGTCGGATTTATTTAAATCAACAATCTCAAACCGTTAAATATTTTGATATTAATCGAGTACATTAGAAGCATTATTGATATTTGTGCGGGATAATTATTTACATAATAATAATAATTATTATTATTTAGAATTAGAGTAAGTTTTTTCTAGGCTCATTTTATCCAGATTCTAGCTTATAGAATCTCTCAAATTAATAATAAAAAAAAACTTCTCGTTTTTTCTGCAGGTACAAAACGTCCAGTTGTCTTCATCACGATACCACGATTCCAGGTTGGAGTACCGTTGACCATTGGCTACGTGACTAACGAGACCAGTCTCGAGGGTAACCCCATAATCGCTCCCTTCCCCAATTGGCAACAGCAAAGATCAGGAAACGATTGTTCAGGCTTCACCAGCGTTTTCAGAATTCAGGTCAGTCAGAATTAAATATATTGAAAAAATAATAATAATATTCAATCTCATCTTCTAATTTTTTTAAACTACATAATTTTTTTTTTCAATCACTGTATAGTGAAAATGTTAATTGAAAAATTACGCAAAATTGCAAATAATTTTGAAGGATAATTTAATTGTCAAAATAAAAAAACTGCTTTACTTTTTTTACATTTTTTGTACATATTTAAAATTCATTTGAGCAATTTTCTCGTGCATTTAAATTCATTAGAAGAGGGTTAAGATTAATGAAATTCGATGAAAAAAAATTTGATAATATTGATAGATTGATCGTTGCAAGAGGATATGGATTTTGGATACAGGAAAGCTCGGTGAACATCGAGTTTGTCCACCTCAGCTTCACGTTTATTCCCTCAAGACGAATGAACTTTTGAGGCGTTATGTTTTTCCAACAAATCAGTACAGGGATTCATCACTTTTTGTCACACCAGCCGTTGATATTCGTGATTCTAATGGTGCTGACACTTATGTATATATTGCCGATGTCACCGGTTTTGCCCTGATCGTTTACGATTATAAAAATTCACGTTCGTGGAGGATCGTCAATAATCTCTTTTATCCTTATCCGCCATATGGAATTTTTGACATAAGCAACGAGACCTTCGATCTCATGGATGGAATTCTTGGACTTGCTCTTGGGCCTGTCAGACAAGATGGCGATAGGATTTTGTATTTTCATTCGCTTGCGAGTCGAACCGAGTCTTGGGTACCAACTTCGATAATTCGGTAAGTTGATTATCTTAAAAATAATAAAACGTTAAAAAGCGAGCAATTAATCATTAGAATTTATCCTGTGGGCCAAATTAATGGTAGAGATAAATTAATATCCATTACATAAAAGATTAAAAATTGATAAGATTACGCATGATTTTTTATTGACTAGAAAATAAAATGGATGACAAAGGAGTATGACAGATTATACTTGCACCGAGTCTTTTCTCAGTCAAAACAAAATGAAACAAAAAAAAAAATAACTAAAATCATCAAATAAATAAGACAATAAATGATATAAATAAAATAAATAGAAATATGTTTACCATCAAATTTATACGTATAAATGTTCATGGTGATTCGAATGAATTTTATTTCATTTAAATAAATTGTGGTAAAAACAACTGGCAGTATTCGATTTTTCTCGGTCAAATTTAACTTTATGCCAGTTTTCGTAATCTCTCGTACAATATTACCAAAAATTACAGATTATTACTAAAGGATTATGAGATATTAGACAATTACACACAATAGTATTTTTATATACCGGAAAATTATCCATATGAATACAAAAGTTAATACACGAGATTTTTACTGACTAATAAATAATTATTAAGGATTGCAATATTAAAAGGGATTTGGATTAAATATTATTCTCAAGACTACGAAAATATTACAAGAAATTACCAACTGGGCATACACATCTCTTCTGTAGTTTTCAATCCTTTGCCAGAGGATAAAATAAAAATAAGAAAAACAAATGAGAATTCAAATTTTCTTATTTCTTTGTGTACAGAAATTTCACAATTTTCCAAGACAACTCGGAATCTTCGCCAAGATCATTTAAGCCGTTCAAATGCGAAAGAACGTCCCAATCGGCTGCTCAGGTGATGGACAAAAATGGCGTTCTCTTTTTCGGCCTCATGACCGATACTGCGATTGGATGCTGGAACAGCAGGGACTATCCGGAATTTGGTAGTACCAATGTTGTAAAAGTCATCACGAACGAGCAAACCCTGCAATTTGCTTCAGGAATGAAGGTGAGGATAGAAATTAAAAAAATATAAATAAAATTACTCGAACGATGGTAAAGATTTGAAAGATTTTTTTTTTTATAGACAGAAAATGGGATATAAAAGTTGATCTTTCAATTATCACATTCCGATAATTTACGTTGCCTATACCCTTCGTGGGGATTTTTTATTTTTGATTGCTTTTTTTTTAATCTTATTTTTATCAAATACCAACATGTGTACGTTCGATGATTTGATATTGTAAATTTTTTTTATCAAGCATGCTTTTTTTTCTGTTTTTTTTGCTGAATCTTTTTTTAAATTCTATTTTAATTATCCTAAAAATGAGGGTTAATAAAAATGTGGTATATACAAACTTTTTATGTATATGTTTATACGAAGATTTGATGTTGTACATTTCATTTATCGAAAATTGTTTTTTTTTTTTTTTTGCCGTTTTTTATCTAGATCGTGACTCCAAGCCGGGACAGATATCAAGAACTTTGGGTTATCACAGTCAAATTTCAAAAAGTGATGACAGGTTCGATAAGTCCGAACGAGACGAATTTCCGTATACAAGCGGCTTTCGTCGACGAATTGGTACGAGGCACGAAATGCGAAATTTTGCCAGATGGCGTTCAGAGCGTTAATCGTCAGGCCGTTAATTGTCACGATGGACACAATTCTATAGAAAAATAGGGATTGTGGAGTAGCGAGAATTATTTCGGTCGTTCGTTGTTATCTTCGTGGGTCAAAGATCTGCGACACTTTGACCTCTTGAATAAATTCACGAGTCGTTGGTCAAGACGAGTCAGAAATTCACTTAACGGTTACAGCATTTTCGTCGATCATGACGAATAATTAAATTAAAAAAAAAAAAAAAAGATACTCAACTCTTCCTCGAAACGGAATAAATTTTTTTTTTTTTTTTTTTTTTTAAATTAAAAAAATGCTAAATACTAAAATACCAATCGACCCTCATTCACATGAATGATGGATGTTAAATAATCAAAAAGTGCACTTACGGAGTTGATTTAATTCAAGAGAAAAAAAAATCTTGTAAATAAAAATTACATGGTACTGTTTTTATAATTAAGAATAATTAATAATGATTATATCAAGTGATTATTTTGAACGATTTTTTTTTTTTCATTCACCGAAAAAAACATTAATATTAAGTCACTGGCCATACATGTTGTAGAATATAAGTACTAATTGTAAATAATGGATGCATGCAGTACTTTTGTTTTAATTGTCGGTTGAACGTCTGTTCGATTTTCTCTATCAAATATATTTATCATCACATTGTAGCCTGGAAAAGATGACATTTTTATGTATTTTCAAAATTTCTTTTTTTTTTTGTTCAAAATGCTTGATGTATAATTTATTGAAACGAGGAGAGGCATAATTTCTTGCGATACAAAATATTTGTAATATATTTGTTAATATCTATAGAGGAAGTGGATATTCAAAAATAAAATATTATTATTATGTTTCAATTTATACCCTTGTGGGTACCTGTACTATTTTCATCCTATTTTTATACGAGTAGTTCAGATATTCGAACTATTCGTATCCGACGATCGATTTTCTCTATCAAATATATTTATCATCATATTGTAGCCTTGAGAAGATGACATTTTTATGTAATTTAAACGTAATTGAACAATCAATTACATAAATAAAATGTTACGAAATTGTCAAAAAATAAAATTTCAAAATTGAGCGAAAATCCTTCAAAAAAACAACGAACGTCCATGAAGTCCAAGAGGTTATTAACAAATTATTTTTAAAAAAATTGTTCAACTGATTTGCCGAAAACTAATATTTTTTTTGCTTGCCATATGTAATCTCCAAATTTTCTAAATACATTTGAATCTTTTGAGAATTTACTTTGAATTTTGAAATTTGCATATTGAAAAATTGAAAAATTGATGGAACAACGGAAATTTTGCATCTTGAATTTAAACATAATTGAACAATCAATTACATAAATAAAGTATTACGAAATTGTGAAAAAATAAAATTTCAAAATTGAGCGAAAATCCTTAAAAAAAAATCTCACATGTATTCGAAAAAATGAATGAATACTTTTCGCAAGTAACCAAATAATGGTTTGGGGCCTATTTTTTGAATAATTTTTTTAAATCAATTTGTTAATAACGTTTTGGTATTATTATTATTATTATTATTCAAAATTAATTCTCTCATTAGCTTCAATGTGGTTTATTATTTTAACATTTTTATTTCTCATCGAAATTCTCACTCCAAGTTCTTAAATGAGTCAAAATAAGTTGAAAAAAATTATTTCAGGGGAAAACGTGTAGATAAAAAAGTGAAAAGTCAAATTTATGATATAAAATATTGCTCTATTATCGTTTGAATAAAAAAAATTTAATGACATAACCTGACCCTCAGTTTGAAATATTTATAATATTTTGTTACTGCCGCACATGTTCCTCGATGAACTATGACGAATGAAACAGCTCCGAAAAACAGTCGATAATAACTTGACGCAATTTATGTGATCAATTCATGGAATGTTCGGTGCTCTCTTTGCTCATCTGTTAAAACATTTTTCGATTGTGAGAAAATTTTCACTCGAGTGAAGGTTCACCAGTGTAAACCAAAGGAAAATGTATTGTTGGCTTTAGCAAAAAGTAACGAATGTTACAGGAACAGATACGATAAGCTAGAAAATAATGACGTCGGCATAATTAATTTTTATTGAATCTGCGGAGAATTTTGGTGCCCACAGTAAAGATAGTAAAGACGTTTGCCACTTGAACATCAATCAAAAATGTTATTCGTACTAGTCAAGCATATATACGATCAAATAGTTATTTGTACAGTTGATAATATACTATATATATATATATTTTCCATGAGCCGTTTGAAACGATAAATTATTTTTTTTTTGACGCAGCAAATACCATAAATCATTAATACAGAAGGTAAAAAAATATAAACGAGAATTCAGCTATCTGGATGCCAGTTAACTGCACGAACTAACTTTTTCCCCCTTCACACGAACCTGCACACACACACACACTATCGTCCCTCATTTTATTAGGAATTTTTCTACTGCCCTGCCACGCCATAACGATAATTCTACCCTCTAGGGTAGGGTGGGGGCCACAGTTAACTTCTCGATTTCCTCTCCTATCCCCCGTAAATCGTGCACTTAATCGCAATCCAGTGTATGATTTTTTTTTTATCACATCTCATCATGTCGATATAAATGGTGATGAATTTTTTTTCCTCCACCAGACTCGTATCGCGAACATTCCGAACGTGTCGAAAGTGTCCAAATTAATTCTTGGCTTAAAATTTTTCAGCCTCAAAATGTTGACGATCAAACCATTTGGGTTTATTCTGTGCTTGGGACTTTTAGGATCCGTTATATCGGCGAAAAAATTAAATACTATTTACGAATGGAAATTTATCGATTATTTGTGGCAATCACCGGATCATAAAGAAAATGCTATAAAATCGGGTGATTACAATTACAAGAGTCCGATATTAATTGACGTTGATACTTGGAAAGATAAAGTTTTTGTTACGGTCATAAGAACCAAAGGAGTACCAGCTAGTCTTGCTACGGTGTCGAAGAAAACAGGCCCAGGTGGCCCATTATTAAAACCCTATCCAAGCTGGTCGTGGACAAATACAAAAAACTGCAAAGGCATCATCAATGTCTTTCGCGTTGCTGTGAGTGAATTTTAAAAAGATTTTTTTTTGTTGTTTTTTTTTTTTTTTTAATAATTTCTCATTTTATTTTTATTTTGAAAAATTTCCTGGTTTTTGGTTATTTTTAATGGATTTTCCAGATCGACAAGTGCGACAGAATGTGGGTTTTGGACAACGGACAGATCGATGATGAACAAATATGCGAGGCTCAGCTTTTAGTCTTCGATCTCCGTAACGATAAACTCATCCATAAGGTCAAAATTGATAATAAATTTTCGCACAATTCCAAGACCGGTATTGGATTGCTGATAACGCCTATCGTCGAAACTGACGGTGAACAGTGCGAGAAAACTACAGTTAGTGACTCAATTATGCAACTTTTACATTCTATTAATCGAACATATGTGGGAAAAAAATATATCACGAAGTGGAAACACAAAAAAAAAATAGTCAAACATCGTTTTAGGTAAAAACTTTCAAATAGAATAATCATAAAATGATTTTGCCGAGGAATTGCATTGAGGCATATACATACTTTATTTGCGATATTAATCATTTGAAAATAATATTTGACTGGTTGGAAAAATATTTTGAACACATTTATCAGCCAACGACATATGGAAAATGAATACAAAAATATATTTTTAATCATATATATATTGTTTGGTTTGCCACTTTTATATTTGATATATTTTTCATATATTTGGCTTATGAATGATTCTCATGGGGTTATTATTAGTGTACCAGTTAATTTTTAGTTGATTTTTTTTTCTTTTATCTTTCATTCAAACTATGTTTATTTGTTATGTAGGCTAAAAAACGAGTGGCAAACCGAGAAATTTAATTTTTATGAAAAGTTACTTCTTCCATTAAAAATGTTTTTTTTTAATGAGGTATTTTTTTTTTCTTTTTGAAACATTTAGGTTTACATAGCAGATGTGACAGGACATGCTTTTGTCATTTATAATGATAATACCAAATCACTCTGGCGTTTGGAATCGTCACTCCACTTTCCTCAGGACAGATGGACAAACGTCACAATTTCTCACGAAACTTTTCATTTGGACGACGGTGTTATTGGCATGGCTCTAAGTCCCAAAAAAGAGAGTGGTCAGAGATCCCTTTTCTTTCGACCATTCGCTTCTCATGACATGATGTCAGCCAATACCTGCGATCTTCGAGATTCATATAGCGAAACCGTTAATTCCAAAATCAACGTATTTAAAAATCTTTTACCCTCCCCAGCAGTCGCAATGGCTTTTTCATCAAAGGGGATTCTTTTCTTCGGCCTTACGGAGCAAACTGCTCTTGCTTGCTGGAACATGGAAACTCTGATGAATCAGAAAAATATCGTGAGTATTTCATTGAAAAAAAAAAAAAAATATATATATATATATATATATATATATATATATATATATGAGGCATTCCACACCAAGTCAGCTACCCAAAAAATGACTATAGCTTAAATTTTTTTTACATATTAGGGTATATAAAAGTATAATACTTTTGTCGAGTATCAAGATCGATAATGCTTTATTCGTTGAAGTACACGGATTTTTTATTTAAACAGATATAAGCTGACAATGGTGCATCGTATTTGAAAAGTATGAAGAATAAAAGTTTTTTTAATTTTCATAACCTACGATGAAAAAATATGCATTAATTTGGAAAAAAAAAAGAACCAAATTTTTTTCCCGATCAAAGGCCATAATATATCCGGGTCATTCATTTTTTTTAATATTCTGTAGCTAAAATATGAATTTTGTGCAAAATTTTTGCATGAGACTTGGAGTGTAATGCCTCATATATATTATTGCCATGATATGATATTTTTTCGAAAGAATGATAATTTAACAATAGCAAAAATTAATAACAAAAATTAAGCATTTCGCCTAAAAAAAAAAAATTTTCTCCATTTCACTTGTGAAAACTTTATTTGAAGAAATTTTTTAGAATTTGAAAAAAAATTTGTTGGAAAAAACGTTGATAAGGATGACGTTAATTTTTATTTTTTTCAATGATTGCTTTGAAAATCGTTTGTTTCTCGTCAAATACTGATATATCGCAATTAAAAATATGATACTTTGCAAGGTCATTGATTAATAATTTTTTATTTCGAGCAGGTAACAATTGATGTAGATACCGAAAGATATCAATTCGCGAGTGGTCTCAAGATCATCCCTAAAGAACAAACCAGGAGCGGATCCGAAGAGGTCTGGATGGCGACGAATCGATATCAAAAGATTTCAGGTGGCACTCAAAACTTTAAGGAAATTAATTTTCGCGTAATGCGAGGATTTGTTAATGATTTAATATCTGGCACTAAGTGCGACCAGAGATGGTTTTTTCAAAAAGTGTGGGATTGTTTGGGGTAAACGAGTACCAAAAATTAATTTGCTTACAAAAAGTGTTATTTCTTACGTTTTCAAGAGTTAACAAGCTATAAATGTCCACAAAGTGTGAAATAAATTGTATCTCTGTGAAGAAAGATTTGGTGAAAACAAAAATGGTTAAATGTTTTTTTTTTTTACCATTTATTTTATTAATTACAATTCTTCGTTTAAAAAAACTCCAACCCATATAATATTACAGAGGCGTGAAAAGAAATAATAATACTAGGAAAAAATGGATATTAAAATAGCATTTAAACGATGTAATTGCACGAGCTGGCGATAATATTATCGCTTCTGCCTTTTTTCTTATGTCATGCACGAAATTATTGTTTGTGTCGACTTCGTCACATTTTGTGTGCTGACAATGGAAACATTTTGCGTACGTGACTTTTCTAACAAGTCACGTGTGCAAAATTTTTACATACGTGACCCAACGTAATCCCAAGCCGTATGCACACATTTTGCATACGTGACTTTTCTAATAAACGTTTTCGTTGACAGCACACAAAATGTGACGAATGCACATATCGAGGTGGAGAATGTCGTGCAACAGTCTGTCTTTAAATTTTATTGCATCGTGAAGGATTCACAAAGTAGTTACTTTTTTTTTTTCCGATTCAGTAAACGAAATAATTAACGAGTGATATGATTTTTTTCATCACCCTTATGTGCCTCGTATGCTCGATAGAAATAAATTGCGCAAAGCTTCAAGTATTGCATCAATGGAAATATATCGATTTTGTATGGGAAAACTCCCAGCAAAAAAGTGATGCGATTAACAGGGGTGATTATAATGTTTCGAAAACTGTTCCCTTCGACGTGGATGAAGCGCCAGGTAAGAAAAAAGATTTTGAATATTTTATTGAATAAATTTTTTTTGTCGATATATGTATAAAAAAAAATTGAACTTGAAATTTTTTTCGGTATATTTTCGAAAAATTTCGTACGATTATAATACTCATTAGAGGGATAAAAAAAAGATGTAATAAATTTAATCTGAAATCGAGGGGAAATTATTTCGGATATTTATTAGATTGGACAAATTAATGCTGGGTCACAAAGATATTACAAATATTTATTTTTATTTTTATTTTTAATTATTTTTGTGGTTCAACCCTTGCGGGTTTTTACACTTTCCACTTCCTAAAACTTTTCCCGCACTTTTCTATGCTGAGCTAACTTCCGGCTCGTACGCCATGGGCACAGGGAATTTGTCGAAAAAGCTGTGCCGGTACAGTAGGCTCTGTCGGAAGAGTTTTTGGGTTTTGATGCATCAGGTAATCGGTCACCGATCCAAGTACGGGCCGCGGTATATATATTGCTCAACTTCGGTGACCGCCAAAGCCATGTCCCGAGCGCGTACTCACATCGTTGTCGATTAGTATAATCAAATAAATTTTGTTACATTGAAATAGAGAAAAAGTTTATTTTATTAATTAAGCAAAATTTATTTTGCGTGCTATAGCGGGGATTCCAAATTCTTATTGAATAATTATTATATAATATTCATTTTACATATATATATATATTTTCCAGCTTGACCAAAAACAAAAAAATTCAAATAATTTTGAAAAAACTCAAACAGACTTTACAATGAATATAAAAATAAACTTTAAATAATAATTAATTGATGATTTTATTGAAGTTTTATTCAAGTTTCATTTTAATAAGATAAACTCATTTTTCGTGATAAAGATGGCAGAGTTTTTGTGACGATTGCTAGAAGCCAAGGTGTACCGGCAACATTGGCCACCATTTCCGAAAACTGGGGAGAGGATGGTCGATTGCTCAGACCTTATCCCAACTGGGACTGGAACCTCAATAAAAATTGTAATGGAATAACAGGAGTTTACAGGATCACCGTAAGATTAAAAAAAAAAAAAGTCTCATGAACACAATAGAAAAATAATTATTTATTGATTTTTTTTTACCCTTTCAAAAATGTGTAGATCGTGTGCAATCATCTTTGGGTTCTCGATTGCGGAAATAATGGTGAGAAATCTGTCTGTCCAGCAAAATTATTGGCATTCGACTTATCTACCGATGAATTAATAAAGAGCGTCATTATACCACCGAAATACGCGATGAATGCGACTGGTACGGGTCTTCTCATTACTCCCGTGGTCGACATGGTGGACGGAACTTGTCGTGATCCACTCAATGTGAATGTAATTATTCATTTTTTTTTTTTTTTTTTTTTTTTTTACCTTTTATACTCATACGAAGCGTATATTGGCTGGATAAAAATTAACTCGACGATATTTTCACAAAATCCCCTTTTCACTACAGTGAGAAGGGTTGGGATTCGTTCGTGATTAATTTTTTTCTTATATTGTGAAATATAATAATGAAGAGAAATTTATAAACGCAGTTCAAAATAAAACAAAAAAAAAAACTAATGAAATTCGAGATTTTTATGAAAAACTCTGGAGGAGGATTAAATTTTATTTCCTGAAAAAAATCAAGAAAAGGGTTAGGAATTTTTTTTATTTATTTCGATTGAATAATTTTTTTGTTAACGTATGTTAGGTCTATATGGCTGACAGTGATGGTTTTGGTATGGTAATATGGGACGGTAAAGACCTATTTCGTCTCGAGTCCGAGTACTTCCGTCCAGAAAGTCGAGCCACTCACTTCGACATTGCTGGTCAAAGTTTTAATTTGGCCGACGGTTTGTTGGGCATGGCAATTACATCCGAGCCGAACATACAGGATCGTGTCATGTACTTTCGGCCATTGAGTTCTTTCTCCATGTTATACACGAACATCATCAATCTGAATGAGGGAAAGAACGAACCATCAACGATATCTTATTGTCGAAAATGCAACGAAATACGAAGTCAATCGGCATCTCAGGCATTCTCGTCGAGTGGAATTCTGTTTTATAGCTCAAGCAATGATCAGTCATTGATCTGTTGGAATCGTCACAAAAGCTTCAATGACGATAATAACGTTAGTATTTTTTTTTTAAATCCTCAATCAATAATGATTTTTTTTTTTTAATTATCTCAATCAGAAAAAATGTGCAGATAATTAATTATTTAATCAATTAAATATGAGTATAGAATTAATTAATTATGTGTACACATGTGTATATTTAATTTTGCCTCAATTCACCAGTTATTCATCAATAATATCAGCTGTAAGATGTAAATAATTTTATTATTTATTTAATTTTATGATTATTATTATTTGATTATTTTATGTCGTAGGTGCAATTTATGATCGACAAGGAGCGCCTCCAATTTGCGAGTGGTATCAAAGTTGTAAAAAAAGGTTGGCTCGACGAGTCGCTGTTGGTTGTAACAAATCGTTTTCAGCGAGTCGTCAATGATGTCTTGAATATCAGTGACGTCAATTTTCGAATTTTCAAGGGTAACGTCAGGGATATCGTGATGGGTACCAATTGCGAATAATATTTAAAAAAAAAATTAAATTCATGTTGTACCATATTGAAATAATTAAACTTTAATTGCACCCTGAATGTGATAAATAATTAGCAAATTTAAAAAGCATGGTACGAGTCTGTTGTTTTTCTTATTGCCCGAGAAATGAAGAGAGCGATAAGCTTAATATCCCAGAAAATTTCCATTCGTTTCTTCGTTTAGTTTCAACAATTATTTCTCAATACCATTTTCAAAATTGAGCAATTTTATAACTGCTCTATCAAGTCATTGGAAAATAACGCATAAATGTTTACGTTTTCCTCGAAAATAATGGATAATTATACAATACGAACGAGAAGATATTTTATGTTCGTTTTCTCTTATATAAATGAATTTCATACTTTTTTATAAAATATTTTTTTACCATTTGTAATAAGTATAGATTGAGAGTGAGTTTAACAGAATCTGGAGCATGATTGACATTGAACGTAGTTTTAATGAAATGAATTTCATCAGCATAAAATTGAATTCAAAATTAATGAAAAATAAATAAATCAATAAATAAATGGAATGGAAAAAAGAATACAAATTTGCAGTCCCTATGAATGAAAAAAAAAATCCTTCAGAGTTTCCTCATTAAATTTAAGATAGTGGAATGGAGAATAAATGTAACTTCGGGAAATTCCAAAATTTCGAATTATAACTAATTAAAAGTTCGACTGTACATGCTGCAAATAAAATATTATAAATTCGATATTTGTTGTTATCATTTATTTTCCGAGTCATTCGACGAATTCTCGCACTATTTTGAGACGATGTACGTGAAAATTTTCTCTCTCCTAAAAAGCGTTTGCACAATCTTATTGCGGTTCGTTGATTCGCTCGTAACTCTCACGTAACACGACACTAGGAATAATTGTCGCACAAAATGAACTCTGTCGCGATGCTGTACAATTAAATATAGAACGTATCCGTGTAATGCACTATATATACATATATATCCCCAAAATCTCGCAGAATTTACGCTCAGAAAAAAATCATTTACTTTCATCGTGATATTTTTATTTTTTTAAATTGAGGAACAAAAAATTTGCTGAAAATAATAATAATAATAAAAATAATTTAATCCTGCTAAATTATTATATTTGAGAACCAAGAAAAATAATTATAAAAAAGGTCTTTCGCCAAGGGAATCGTTTACATAAATTCGAGATGAAAAAGTATGATCGCTATACATGGTTACGCTTGCAAAGTCATCAAATGCTGAAAAAATGTTCATAGTAATTAGTAAATCTCCAGTGATCGACAGCTCCTATAATAAATTATTTTTTAAAGAAAGAGAAAGAGGCAAAGGAACGAATGTTTTTTATATTTTGATTCTAATTTGCTTGGATGGCCAATTTATGTCCAGCACCTTTTAAAGCGTCCAATGGTAGGGATATTGCTCGCGATTGGAACCGGTCAAATTAATGAGGGATCACCAGCACGTAATTCAGTTAATCTAATCGAGGAGATTAGAGTCGAGGAACGAGACAAATCCAGCGAGACTGCGTGAGAAAGAGACGAATAAAGAGAAAATGAGAGGGAGAGAGATAAAGAAATTATACTCGCTGCTTTCTCCTCGACCATATCCGGTGTCTCATTGTCGAGCAGATGGAAACGAGGACGAGCCTTTTCGCATTTGACGTTTTTGTGTACAAATCCTTGGGCAATTTTTTTTTTTTTATAATTTCCACTTCAGTTTGTCGTTTTGACGAGACGATCAAAATCGTTCGAGAAGTTAATCAAAGTTTAATAGGCGAAAAACTCGATTGTGAATAATTTATAATCACTGCAGCTTCACGCGAGCTCAATTGAAAAAATTCTCGACTGAGACTGCTAAAAAAATGAGATGTTGATTAATCATCGCTGGTTAGTCACAATAACGAGGCTAATTTTTCTTTGTAGTTTTTCATATTGATTTTTTTTTTGTTTCTTTCCGTCATCGTGTACGAGTTTATAATTTAAAAAATCGTTGAAAAGGCCGAGAGAACATAACGGAGAAATTCAAGACGCCCTTTTCCATCAAGACACGTGCTGCAATGTACGTGAGTGTACCCAATCACGTAAGTCACCATCATTGTCTGTTAATTGTGTGCGAAATTAAAGAGAAACGCCGAATGAGCCAGTGCAAAGTGCTTTGTGTCGGTTTCACGTTTATTCAAATAATAATTTCAATTATTCCATATTAACTATAACGTCATTATATATTCTCATAAGTTAATTTTTGCAGACCTCAGAGAAATATCTCTTTGGGTGGATTTTATTTTGTTCGGACGAGACGGTTCACACATTTGTGATTAAAATTTACTCAAGGTAAGTCCTTCCACTCGTTCAATCATATTATAAACGTATGCAAAACTATATAATTATTTTGTTTTGGCAAACGATATACGATTTTTTTCTTCAATAGTTTATAGTTTCAATAGTTCAATAGTTCATAGTTTAATATATTCATAATTTAATAATTTCAATAGTTTATAGTTTAGAGAGTAAAACAATTTGAGTAAAATAAACTAGGGGATAAGTCTGATATGTGGTATTTAGTTTGGCAAAAAAAAAATAGAGTGGTTCAGATATTGCGAAATTTCGGATTCGTGTCAAGCTATATGATATATTACAGAGCTTATCACGATTTTGGCATATTCGAAGGAAATTACATAAATCATCGAGCTATATAAATGTAGACAAAGTGTGAAATAAATTACATCTTTACGGAGAAAGATTAGGTGATAATAGAATTGTTAATTTTTTTTTAGCATTTGAAATTATTCACAATTCTTCGTTAAAAAAATATCCAACGCATAGAAGGCTTATTTACAGAAACGTAAAAAAAAGTAATACTTGGAAAGAATGAATATTAAAATGGCACGACGAATAATGTAAGTTTTCAAATTGGCGATAACATTATCGCTTCTGTTTTTTTTTTTTCATTTATTTGGAGTCGAAAATTAGTACTTATCGCCACTTTAAGAGTCACGTATTCAAAATATTTGCGTTATCAGTACGTACACTGTGAAAAATGCACAAGTGGATGTGGAGTTAGGCGCGAAAGTTTGCCTATAAATTTTCATTATGTCGCGAAGGATTCGAGAATCAGTCATATTTTTGTTTTTTTTTCTGACTCAATCAACAAAATAATTCATGAGTAATATGATTTTTTATGTCATCGCCCTATGCCTCGTGTGCTCGATAGACGTAAATTGCTCTAAGCTTAAGGTATTGCACGAATGGAAATATCTCGATTTTACGTGGGAAAACGCCCAGCAAAAGGATGAAGCGATTAAGAGCGGTTATTATAATGCCTCGAGCTCGAGTCCCTTCGATGTGGATGAAGCACCAGGTAAAAAAGAGGATATTGAATATTTTATTGAATAAAAAAATGTTGTCGAAATGTGCATTAAAAATTGAATGAGAAATTATTTTCGGTATATAATGAAAAATTTTCGTACGATTGTAATCATCATTTTAGTATGAAAAAAGTGGATATTAATTTAAAATAATGACCTGAAATGTAATCAGCAAATTTATTCGACTGGCAATTGGACAATTTCCAGCTGAGCCAAAAACATTACATAACAATTAAATAAATTTTGTTCAATTCAAAGAGATAGAAATGGTATTTAAATTAAACAAAATTAATTCATAAACTCTAACAAGGATTCGAAATTTTTATTGAATACTCATTTCCTCTTTATTTTCCATACATGTATTTTCTCACCTTGAATAAAAAGTTCATTTCGTTCAAATAATTTTGCACAATTCAAACAAGCTTTAATGAATACAAATATTATATTGAAATATTTTTATTTAATTATTTTTCCTTGAACAGTAATATCAAAAATATAAAAATTTCAAAATTTAATTATGCTTTTAATTATGTGGTTCCAATTAGAAAAGGTCGTAAATGACGATGGAGAGAAAGATTGGCTCATATATACAAAAATCAACAGGACAAATAATAACAAGCAAAGGATTGGGGGAATTTTTATATTAACGCTTTATGGCATTAAATAAATCGAATGAGACAAAATCTAATAGGGGTGAATTTTTTATGCCTCAGTCATTAAATTTTACAATATGATTTTGATAAATAATGGGCTTGGATATTGTCGATTATTTAAGACGAATTCCGATTCACACGAGAACGGGGTGGCCACGTTTCCGTACAATTGAAATTATAATAATATTAAACGAGCTAAAGCAAATTGCTATTACTATGACTTTTTGATAAGAAGTGACGCTCTCTGCGATAAGAGAATGGGAATTGACGTAGCGGTCGATGAATTTTGAGAAAAATTCAGATTTCGAGAATTTCACGAAAATTTGAACAAATTTGATCGCGACAATATTGATTAATTGATAGTTTTGATTGACTTTTTATTTAAATTTAAATGAGATAAATTCATTTCTCGTTATACAGATGGCAGGATTTTCGTAATGATTGTTAGAGTGAAAGGTGTACCGGCAACGTTGACCACCATTTCCAATAAATCGGGTGAAGGTGGTCGATTACTCAAACCTTATCCCAACTGGTCTTGGCACCTCGACAAAAATTGTGGGGGAATCACAAGTATTTTCAGAGTCACCGTAAGAATAAAAAAAAAAAAAAAAATTGTCTAATGATCATCGTAGAAAAATAATTAATTATTGAATTTTTTTTATCGTTGCAAAAAATATGCAGATAGTGTGCAATCATCTTTGGGTTATTGATTGTGGAAATGATGGTCAATCACAAGTCTGTCCGGCACAATTATTGGTATTCGATCTGTCTACTGACAAATTAGTGAAGCGCGTCGTTATACCGCGGAAATATGCGATGAACGCGACTGGAACGGGTCTTCTCGTTACTCCCGTGGTCGACTTGATAGACGGAACCTGTCGTGATCCGTTCAACGTGAATGTAATTGTGTATTAATTTATTTATTTACTTCGTTTAAACTTTAGACAAAGTCCCTTTGCTCTTCTCGCATTATAGTGAAAAGGGCGATCAATTAGTGATTAATTTGTTTCTCATATCGTGATTAATAATAACGAAGAAATTTGTGGATATGTTTTTTTTTTTTTTTTGTAAATTAAAGGCAATTAAGTTTTTGTAAAAAATGGGAACGAGTCATCTCAAAATATCATTTCAAAGTCAAATATTCTGCCTTTCTTAATAATTGCCTGAACGTGGTTAAAAAAAAGAAAAAAATTAACGAATCGAATTTGAAAACCTGATGAAAAACTCTGGACAAGAATTAAATTGTAGTTTATGAAATTTTTTGAAAAGTAATTAAATTTACATTGTTTGGAGAATTATTGCTGAACAAATCAATTTTTATTTCTTAAAAAAATCTAGAATATGATTAAATTTTTTGTTTATTAATTGAATTATTTTTTTCTTAACGTATGTTAGGTCTATATGGCTGACAGTGATGGTTATGGTATGGTAATATGGGACGGTAAAGATCTGTTTCGACTCGAGTCCGAGTACTTCCGTCCAGAAAGCCGAGCCACTCATTTCGACATTGCTGGTCAAAGTTTTGATTTGGCCGACGGTTTAGTGGGCATGGCGATTACACCCGACCAGAACATAGAGGATCGTGTTATGTACTTTCGGCCACTCTGTTCTTTTTACATGGCAAACATAAAAATCACGGATCTGAATTGCGGAAAGTACGACCCATCGACGATAACTTATCATCGAGAAGACAGGGAACTACGAAGTCAATCGATAGCTCAGGCATTCTCGTCAAGTGGAGTTCTGTTTTATAGCTCAGTCGGGACTGAATCAATGATCTGTTGGAATCGTTGTAAACCCTTCGATGATGATAATAATGTCCGTATTATTTTTTATCGTTAATCAATAATGATTTTAATTTAATTTAAATTATCTCAGTCAGTCAGTAATTAATCAATAGATCAATTCATTTTAATATCAATTATTTTATTACTTATTTTATTTTATGATTATTATTATTTTATTATTTTGTTACGATAGGTGAAATTTATGATTGACGAAGAACGCCTTCAATACGCCGCTGGTGTCAAAATTGTAAGAAAAGGTCGACGCGACGAATCGCTGATGGTCGTGACCAATCGTTTCCAGCGAGTCCTTAATAATGGCATGGATATCAGTGAGGTGAATATTCGAATTCTTAAGGGTACCGTCAGAAATATCGTGAAGGGTACCAATTGTGAATAATGTTTATTATTATTATTTTTTTTATCCACGTTGTATTACCATATTAAAGTAATTAAACATTATATTTGAAACGTTAATGTAAATGGTTTTGGGTAATGTCTCTTTGGACTCATAATAACATTAATGACATACATATTGTTATAAATATTGTTACAAAACCCTTTTTTCTTTTTGCTTCTATATACTAGCGTCCACATTCCCTTATATCAAAAAACGTCTCTGATAGAGATTGAGTGAGAGAGAGAGAGAGAGAGAGAGAGAGAGAGAGAGAGAAATAAAATGGCACTGAACTAGACTAATAGTTAAATGGAAAAAGGAGACATGCGCGACATCTCTGTTCTCAGATTTACTACGTGGGTCACCAAACTTTCATTCGCGCGGAAAAAAAAATTCGTAAAAAATGATACCGAACAATGTTTCTATGCGTTTGGTTCATGACAATAGTGCTATTTCCATTCTAGAGCATGGTACGGACCAGTTGTTTGTTTCATTGCCCGATAAACGAAGAGAGCGATAAGCTCAATATCGCAGAAAATTTCCATTCGCTTCTTCGCTTCGTTCCAACAGGTATTTTGCAATACAATTATCAAAATTGAGCTATTCGCAAGTAATGCATAAATGTTGTCAAAATTGAGCAATTTTATAACTGCACTATAGTCATTGGAAAATAACGCATAAATGTTTACGTTTTCCTCGAAAATGATGGATAATTATGCAATACGAACGAAAAGATATTTTATGTTCGTTTTCTCTTATAAAAATGAATTTCATACTTTTTTATAAAATATTTTTTTACCATTTGTAATAAGTAGAGATTGGGAGTGAGTTTAACAGAATCTGGAGCATGATTGACATTGAACGTAATTTTAATGAAATGAATTTCATCAGCATAAAATTGAATTCAAAATTAATGAAAAATAAATGAATCAATAAATAAATGGAATGGAAAAAAGAATACAAATTTGCAGCCCCTACGCATGAAAAAAAAAATCTTTCAGAGTTTCCTCATTAAACTTAAGATAGCGGAATGGAGAATAAATGTAACTTCGGGAAATTCCAAAATCTCGAATTATAAAAAATTAAAAGTTTCACTCCACATAAATATGCTGCATGTAAAATATTACAAATCTCATATTTTTCGTTACTATTAACTTTAAGACCATTTTGAGACGATGACCGTGAAAATTTTCTCTCTCCTAAAAAGCGTTTGCGCAATATCATTGCGGTCCGTTGATTCGCGAGTAACTCTCTCGTAACACAAAACTATATACAAACGATCGTCGCAGACAATGAACTCAATGGTGATGCTGTACAATTAAGAAGGACGTAACGATGTAACGCCATCAATATATTATATATATATATTTTCTTTGCTTGATTCATCGCGATTTTATTTTCTAAATATGAAGGAACAAAAAATATATGCTCAACATAAAAATAATAATAGTAGCAACAAAAACAACAATAATAATTTAATCTTCCCATATTATTATATTCGAGAAATAAGAAAAACAATTATAAAAAAATTATTTTGCCAAATGGATCGATTGCATGATTTTGAGATAAAAGAGTACGATCTCACAGTCGCTCATAGTAATTAGTAACTTGACAGTAACTGGCAGTTTATATAATAAATCATTTTGGATCAATTGAGAGAAAGGTAAATATTTTAATTTTCAATTTTTATTCTCAACTTGCTTGGGTGGTGAACCGTTGAATTATTTATATCCAGTAACTTTTAACGAGTTTAATGTTTAGTGGGGATATTGCTCGTGTTTGGAAGCAATAAAATTAAATGAGGGATCGCCAGAACGCCAGCCAGTTGATCCAATCGAGGGGATTAGAGTCGAGGAACTAAACAAATCCAGCGAGACTGCGTGAGAAAGAGACGAATAAAGAGAAAATGAGACCGAGAGAGATAAAGAAATTACACTCGCTGCTTTCTCCTCGAGCATATCCGGCGTTATAGTTGAGCAGATTGAAAAGAGGGCGCCTCGAGCGTTTCCGCATTTGATGTTTTCGTGTATAAGTATCTGTGGATTTTTTTTGTTTTTTTTCTTTCATTTCCATTTTCGTTCGTCGTCGTCGTCGTCGACCAGACAAGACCAAGATCGCTCTCGAGAAGTTAATCAAAGTGTCGAGTTTAATACGCGGAAAACTCGACTGTTTATATTTAGAATTATTGCAGCTTCTCGCGAGTTCAATAGCCAGGAGAAATCCTCGATCGAACGTGAACAAATTGAGAAATTGAAAATTCATCTTTACTGCGAGTTACGATAATCCAAGGTCTTTTTTTTTGCAGTTCTTTGAAGGGATTTTTTTTTCTCTCCCTCGGTGGGTATGTGAGTTTCTAATTGAGAATCGGCGAAAGGGCCGCGAGTGTGTCATGGAGAAATTTAACACTCGCTATCCCATCGAGAAACGTTATAATGTGCGTGAAATGTATCCAATCACACGAGTAATCATCATTGTGTGCAAATTGTGTGCGAAAATCAAGAGAAACATCGAAAAAACAACTATAAACTTTGTATCAGTTTCACGTTTATTAAAATAAATTTTTTATCACATCTTTTCACAAATTATAATCGAAAAAAAATAATTATTCATTTCATTCGATTTTACCATTCAAGTATGATTTTGTTGTGTCTTACTTTATTTTCCTCAAAAGGTAATTCATGTTTGTCGAAAAGTTTGATCATGAGACAAATTCCCTGTAGGAAATTTATGAATATTATCAATTAATTAATTAATTAATTTTTTAAACATTACTCATTTTTTGAGCATTATTTTCTGTGTTAAAAATTCGATTGATGTTCGTTGAGAAAATCATGTTGATAAAAGTGGAGTAAATACAAACGGAAATTTTCAATAATTAGTGACTTGTAGCTTGAGATTTCGTAATTGTTGAAAATTAACTCACGTATATTGAACGAGAGAAATTTCGTTGTTTCTTAGCTCACATTAAATCGTTAATCGCTCTCTGAAATTTAAGAAAAAATTAATATTTTTACTCGTTACATTTTCGTGTGTGCACCTGTTGGTAATTTTTTCTACTTACCATATCCATCTATGGTCTGATCGGATAAAGTCTGTATCTACTTTGCTTTCTTACTCGTTAAATAATTTACAGGCTATTTTTACCCTTTACATATGATTTTTTTGACCATTAATTATTTGCCAAAAAGTTGATTGATATTTGTTGAAAAATTTGAGACAATAGCGTGGAAAATTTATGAATATTATCAATTCATTTATACTAATTAACTTTTTAAATATCATTTATTTTTTGAGCATTATTTTTAATATTAAAAATTCGATTGATGTTCGTTGAGAAAATCATGTTGATAAAAGTGGAGTTGATACAATCGGAATTTGCAATAATTAGTGACTTGTAGCTCGAGATTTCGTAATTGTTGAAAATTAACTTACGTATTGAACGAGAGAAATTTTGTTCTCTCCTAGCTCGTATTAAAATGTTGATCGCTCTGTGGAATTCAAGGAAAAATTAATATTTTTACTCGTTACATTCTCGTGTGTGCACCTGTTGGTAATTTTTTCAACTTCCCATATCCATCTATCGTCTGATCGGATAAAGTCTGTATCTACTTTGCTTTCTTAGTCGTTAAATAATTTACAGGCTATTTTTACCCTTTACATATGATTTTTTTGACCATTAATTATTTGCCAAAAAGTTGATTGATATTTGTTGAAAAATTTGAGACAATAGCGTGGAAAATTTATGAATATTATCAATTCATTTATACTAATTAACTTTTTAAATATCATTTATTTTTTGAGCATTATTTTTAATATTAAAAATTCGATTGATGTTCGTTGAGAAAATCATGTTGATAAAAGTGGAGTTGATACAATCGGAATTTGCAATAATTAGTGACCTGTAGCTCGAGATTTCGTAATTGTTGAAAATTAACTTACGTATTGAACGAGAGAAATTTTGTTCCCTCCTAGCTCGTATTAAAATGTTGATCGCTCTGTGGAATTCAAGGAAAAATTAATATTTTTACTCGTTACATTCTCGTGTGTGCACCTGTTGGTAATTTTTTGTACTTCCCATATCCATCTATGGTCTGATCGGATAAAGTCTGTATCTACTTGGCTTTCTTACTCATTCGACTGTCCAACGCGTTTGTCAGGAGTTTGTGGACCTCCCAAGCGTGAGAATAGCAACACGAGCTCTTGTCCGACTATCCTCCTTGGACCGAAACGGCAAATATCGGACAAGAAAAGTATATTTTTTCGCGGTATATACGCTTTTAAACAACCGTAGAAGCTGCCTCGAGCGTATAGCCATTACCGATCTTTGCATTCAACGCTGCGCATGTTTCGCGACTCTCCTTCGAACGGTAATTTTTTTCCTGTACACACTTGCGTTCATACTCTGAGCAGATGAAAATAAAATTTTAGTGAAAAATAAAAAAAAAAAATTGTGACTATGTGAAAGAATGAAAAAAAAAAAAAAAAAAAACAAATTGCAAAAATTCTGCGAATAAAGTGTTTTTGAATGTATTTTTTGTAATAAGTGTCACGTTTCATCGAGCATAATGACACGAAGAAGAAAAAAAAATGTCGAGCTCGATCTTGATGACCAAAATTGGATTTATGGCTGGAATCCAATGAAAATTTCATCCCCCCAAGTTTTCCAAAATGATTTTCGGCCTCATCATGCTCAAGTGTCCGACTTTTCGTCGTGGAACGATCCGATATTTCATTATCATCATGATTTTCTACAGACACGTGGATTACGCTCGCACACTAGCATACGAGGTTACAACGAAATTCGTGAGTATTTTTCTCTGTATTTTTCAATAAAAAAAAAAAAATCAAAAAACCAAACAAACTTAGGATTTTTACTCAACAGTTAATCATGCAACTTGTCCCCAATAAATTAGTGATGAAAAAAAAAAGATTTTTTCAAAAGTTAATAAATTATCAAATAACGATTAAATTGGCCGATTAATTATCTCGTTTTTTCCTGATAAATTTCTCCTCATTAATTGCTCCATTTTTCGAGACTATCGGGAAAGCGGACTCTCTCGTGTTGAAATGAATAAAAAAAAAATCAAAAAAAAACTTGAGAATTCTCCATACCGTCTCGCCCATATGCTCATACCATGGAAAAAATTTCACGTTTTTTGCTCCGTTCCCATTGCATATTATTTTTACGAGATTATTTCTTGACAATAATCGAGAGCAAACACAGAGAGTAGAGACGTGGAATATTGCACAAGTCGTAACCGTGTATAACATCGCGTTACCAGAGCGTAAAAAAGACGTCAGCTGCTGCGGCGTGGAGGGGAGGGGGGGGGGGGAGGGGAGGGCACTACAGTCCCCAACAATCTTTTGTTGTAACCAGTAATCAACAATAGTGGTATGTGATCTCGCGAGAGATTCAAGTGAGGAAGAAGAAAATGAAAAAAAAAAAAAAAACATATATATATATGTATTATTACTAATTGGTGTCTTCCCATTGAGTAATGGAGTGAAAGCAAAGTGACGACCATAATCTCTTCACTTCACCTTCTCTCTTACCGCAACAAAATTGCCATAAAAATAATAAATTTTGTGGCAAATAAAAATAAAATAAAAATTGCAATATCCTCATTCCATCGTTGGATTTCGAAACAAAATTCATAAAAAATATCATATCAATTGAATTCACTTTGTATTTCGAAAAAAAAAAAAAAAAACCACACACACATTATGCTCGATAAAAAGGCTAAAAAAATCTCAGACTGTATAATTTGCAATATTCTTCAAAAAACATTAATTAAATTAGTTTTGACAGCAAACAAGTTTCCTCATCGTCTGTCCACGATAAGAGGTAATAATTTTCGATTAAATCGTGCAGCTAGAGCACAACTCGAAAAGATAAGATAAGGAAAAGAATCAAATAAAAACTTTCACTTTGCTTACAATTTTAATGATTAATAATTAATTGCACTAATTTAAAGTGGTTGACGCAACTTCATTGCCTCCATTTCACTTTCATAGTGGCGGAAATACATAAATATGTATATATATATATATCGATGACTTAATGTTAAAATGGCATATAGGACGTGTATAAGCTGGGCTAATACGACTTTCCGGTTTTAAATCGATTTGCACATTTAATTAAGCCTTGTCAGATTACGAGATTGAAGTGCAATTTCTCCTTGCCTTGCTCACGATCTCACGGACTCTTCCTAAAGTGTTTCAAAGAGTTATGGTAGGAGGTGGAGTGAGAGGGAGAGAGAGAGAGAGAGAGAGAGAGAGAGAGAGAGAGAGAGAGAGAGAGAGAGGGACAGAGAGAGAGAGAGAGAGAGAGACCGCTATCATTTTCTTCCGCATAATTCTTCATGGTATCCCACGGCTGCTTACTGGTTCCCACGTACCCAACGCCAGTGACCTACCCGCACACCATGATGATATTTTACTCTCGCCGATGAAGCAATCTCCCGCGAGTGAAAGACGAAGCGAGAGCGATGATGAATTAAATGACGGTTAAGAAGAGAGAAAAGGCAACGATATACAGACACATAAATACATACATACATACATACATACATAGATACATACATACAGCAATGTTGTTCAAGTCCTTTAGAGAAGGGGATTGTACCAGACTATTCTCTCTCGCACTTTCCATAGAGTCCACGTACGACCCGGATAACATAAGATCATGGACGTCTCAGTCTCACATAGGTGCATCTCGAACGAACTCGATCGTGTTCACGAGCTCTCTCGAATAATAAATAATATTTTATCAAATCCTTTAAGATTTTTCACAATTGTTTTTTAGCATAGCACAAATTACAATGTTTCATTAAATTGCAATATTAATTAATCCTACTCGAGTCCTGATATTAATTGACTCAATTAAAATATTTCTTGGAAAGTAAAATTGTGTTTACGGTGCGTAAATTATTGTTATCGATGTAAATTATAATAATTATTGTAATGAAAAGTGGAGTTTAATTAATTAATATTTAACTCAGTTTTATCGATAAGTACAATTATTATGTGTTTTTGGTGTGAATAATTCGATCTGTATGGTATAGTCGTACTAACTAGCCCTTGCTATAATTACGATCAATCTAATTTGTGAAATTACGAAAATTGGCTGTCTAATAATGAATAATATTTTATCAAATTCTTTAAGATTTTTCACTTTTTTTTTTTCTATGGCCCAAATTAAAATGTTTCATTAAATTGCAATTTAATCCTACTCGTGTCATGATATTAATTGCCTCGATTAGAATTGTCGTAAAATATTTCTTGGAAAGTGAAATCGTGTTTACCCTTTGTAAATTGTTGTTATCGATATAAATTATAATAATTATTGTAATGAAAAGTGGAGTTTTATTAATTAATATTTAACTCAGTTTTATCGATAAGTACAATTATTATGTGTGTTTTGGTGTGAATAATTTGATCAGTATGGTATAGTCGTACTAGCTAGGCCTTGCTATAATTAAGATCAATCCAATTTGTGATTCAAATCGTCGAAACGAGTTGAATGAAAAAAATTGTGAAATTATGAAAATTGTCTGTCGTTGGCAGTTTAATTTCATCATACAAGTGAGTGTACGAGTGTATATATATATATATATACAGTGACTGTTTTTTTTTCACTGACACAGGTATGATGAACGTGGTGCCATGGTTGGTGTCAATGACGATGCTTGGTCTTCAAGAATTCGCAGCTCAAACGACAAGTAGCAATCCAGGTCTCAATCAAATTTCGCAAGAATTAGAAGCACCTCTGCCTCCACCTTTCCAAATAAAGAATGGTGGACACGATACATCGGTATATAGTATGGTACAAATTGAAAAAAAAAAAATATTATTCAAACAGAAATTAATTTATGACGATGATATAAAATTATAATTTTAGCACCTCTCGAAACATTTTTTTTTTTTTTTTTTTACGTAGAGTGGTCAGAGTGGCGGTGTGACGACATTGATACATTTTGTATATTTTTTAATAAGACAAATATTTAATCGCGATTTTTTAACATTGAACATTATTTTAGTCCTCCTCAAGATATCACAAAATAAATATTTCAACTGTTTAAAACATTTCATTTTTCATACAAAATCTAATATTATTCAGTCATCTTCGAGTTCACCGAATACTGGAATTCACGATTCTACGGGAACGAGTGGAGGGTCGGAAAATTTTCATGATCCTGGAGGATTAAATGGTGTGCAGACAAATTTTAATCAGGACGATTTACGAGTGCCTAGTAAAACTTACGAGCCACCTGCGGAAATTGATCATGTCGTTGTGGATGATTACCCTGGTCCTGCGATGGAATTGGTCAGTTCTCGATCAATCGCACAATTAATTATGTGTCAGTAATCAAAAATAATATTGTTGCATATTAAATTTTTACCATAAAAAATTGCAGGTTTACGCTTGGAAAACCGTGGACTTTGAGTTCGACAGTGAGGCAGTTCGTGAGAGAGCAATTTACGATGGTAAATTCATTCCTGAGAATAATTTACCGCTCGGTTTGGGTATTTGGCGTGACAAAGTTTTCATAACTTTGCCAAAATGGAAAAATGGAATTCCGGCTACATTGACGAGTGTACCAAGGCACTCAAAGAACAAGAGCCCGAAGCTTCGACCTTATCCAAGCTGGGGATGGCATCACGAGGGTGAGTTTTTTTTTTAAACTTGACCAGCATTCCATATTTATTAGCAGCTTTGAATTTTCCATTTCCCAATTTTTCATTGTCTGAAAATTTACTTTCTGCCGAGGCATCTCTAAGTACATATTACGAATAGATCAAAATAGGTTCAGATTGTCCTGAATTTTTTTCAACTACAAATATTAAAAAATGTTCATGTTTACAAAAATCCTTGTTCCTCTCAATGATATGTCTGGACCATATTTTCCTAAATTTTCTTCAACTACAAATATTGAAAAATGTTCACTTTTATAAAAATCCTTGTTCCTCTCAATGATATATCTGGACCATATTTTCCTAAATTTTCTTCAACTACAAATATTAAAAAATGTTCACTTTTACAAAAATCCTTGTTCCTCTCAATGATATATCTGGACCATATTTTCCTAAATTTTCTTCAACTACAAATATTGAAAAATGTTCACTTTTATAAAAATCCTTGTTCCTCTCAATGATATATCTGGACCATATTTTCCTAAATTTTCTTCAACTACAAATATTGAAAAATGTTCACTTTTATAAAAATCCTTGTTCCTCTCAATGATATGTCTGGACCATTTCCTAATTTTCAAGGCCCATTAAAAAAAAAAAAAAAAGTCATTGATTTAGAAAAATCGTTTTAGCAAATGACTGATTTCCCTGAAATAATTAAATCAATATTATTTCCAGGCGCTTGTGGTGGTTTGACATCTGTCTTCCGGATTCAAGTTGACGAATGCGATCGTCTCTGGGTCTTGGATTCGGGAACAGTGAATCTGACAAATACAGCACGTCAAGCCTGTCCACCAGCTCTCTACATCTTCGATTTACAAACTGACAGACTCCTTCGTCGTTATCAAATACCCGAGGACCAAGTTAAGCAGGATTCACTCTGGTCGAATTTAGTTGTTGACGTTCGCAATAACGATTGCAAATCAGCTGTTGCTTATCTCTCTGATGTTTGGCGTTTTGCAATAATTGTTTATGATCATGCCAAGGACACTTCGTACAGACTCCAGCATCATTTTTTTTTACCGGATCCACTCTCATCGCGATACGAACTTCACGGTATTCATTTTCAATGGATGGATGGAATTTTTGGCATAGCTCTGAGTCCACTCGACATTAACAACGAGAGAACTCTTTTCTTTCATCCAATGTCAAGTTTTCGTGAATTTGCTGTCTCGACATCGGTATTACGTGACAAAGAAACGGCCGAAACTAGCGCTGAGAGTTTTGTCCCGATTGGACGACCAAGAGCTAAAGATTTTGGACATTCCTCAGGCTCTGCTATCGACCGTAATGGCGTTATGTTTTTCAATATGGTGACACGTGATTCTGTATGGTGTTGGGACACGAGAAAGGAATACATTCCCCAGAATCTTGGTGTCGTTGGTACGAGTAATCTTTCTCTAGTTTTTCCAAATGATTTACGTCTCGATTATGAGGATGATCAGGGATTTTGGACGATATCAAATCGTTTGCCGATGTATCTTTATGGACCTTGGGATCCTTATAGCGTTAATTTTCGTATATTCAGAGCCAGTGTCAAGGATGCGGTGAAAAATACTGTATGCGATCCAAATTATATTGTACCAGTCTCTGACCAAGGCTACGACGAGACTTGCTGAATATTTCAAAGTACAAAAATCATTGTATATGTTATGTCATGTCCATACATACTTTTTATATGCCTAGTACTCGTTTGTTTGTATAAATTAAATGGTGGGGAAATTGAATGTATCAGTTCCTCACGACTCGCACACAAATTACTGCGAGATGTTATGTAATACGTTATGTATATGCACTCGTTTATGTATAGACATGTATAGTGGGTATAAATACATATATACATATATACATATATACATATATACATGTGCACATATACACATATATACATATATATATATACATGTATAGTAGTATGTAAATACAGAATACAATATATCTATTGTGTCGCGATGATTTTACCCACGTCACTAAAAACTGACCGATAATGAGTAAAGTGGTTGCTTATCCACCATGCTCAACACTCGCTCCAAGCAATTTTATAGTAGCATAGTTTGTATTTTTTAAGATTATTTTTTATTGTTTTGCAATAATTGTAGTTTAATATGTACGAAATTGGGAGAGATTTAGCGAGACGAGCGAACTGCCCCGAGCATCATAATTATCAGAAATAATGGCAATTACTACTTTGGCAGTGAGCGATAAGGGACCTTGGTCTCTGTTTCTCTCTCTCTCTCTTTATCGCTCCCATCATGGAAGTACACTAAATTCCTCCTAGTGGGGCCTCCTCGTGGGGCCCAGTCAGCCTTTTAGGCTTTAAAAGAAAATAAATTCCCCTTCCCTTTTGCCCTTGGGCTGTCAATTACTCGTCGATCATTGGACTCTTAATTTCGAATCCCCAAGGCTGCATATATATAGTATCATATTTGTGGTCCATCAAAGTTTTCGCTCTGTCTTATTAGCATATTATCATCTAATACTGTCCAGCTTCCCGTATCGGTGCAAGAAGATCTCGAGAATTACTTACCGATATTTCAATATCGAATTCAATATCGATATTGGGCGCTATTGGAGAATAATAATTATTTTTTTATCACTAGTCTCCTAATGTAATTAGGATGCGATCGGCTGTTATAATTATATTGCCTTGAGTATTATACCTTCGAGGTGGATAAAGTGCCAGGTAAGAAAAAAAGACGTTGAATTATTTATTGGATAAAAAAAAATATTGTCGAAATGTGTATTAAAAATTTAACGAAAAATTATTTTTGGCACATTAATAAAAAATTTCGTTACAATTTTAGTCGTTCTTACAGTCAAAAAAATTATGGATAGGATCAATTTTAAATCAATTACGTGTGAATTGAGAGGAAATTATTTAAATTAAATGAAATTTATCAGAGTGGCAATTGCACATTTTCAAGCAGGCCAAAAAAATTATATTACAAACAAATGAATTTTGTTTAATTTAAATAGACATAAGTTAACACCACGATGTTATCACAAAAGTCCCCTTGTCCTTCTGATTACAGTGAGAAGAGCAATTAATTGGCAATTGATTTTTTTTTAATTGTTAGTTTGATAATAACAAATTATGGGTATGCTTTTTTTTTTTTTTAAATTGCACGCAATTAACATTTTGTGGAAAATCGTAACGAGTTCTGACAATTATAAAGTCTAATATGTTTCCTTAAGAAATTAAAAAACGTTTCGTATGAAAATTTATCGCCTAAGAGGCTCATATTTACCGAGAAGTGGAAAAAAAAACAGGTCTTGGAAAAAATGCATTCTCAATTGGAGCATAAATAACATAAGTCGAATCTGAATTTCATGATAGTGTTATCGGTTCTGCCTTCCTTCTTATTTCAAGCGAGAAATTAGCGTTTACTGTCATTTTATGTTGCATACAAAGTACATACAAAGTAATAAATAGAGAAAAACGCGTACAGAGCAAACGCTGTCTTTAAATCTCGTTGTAACGTGAAGATTTCAAGACGTCGTGGATTTTTTTTTCTTACTCAGCGAACGAAATAATTAACGAGTAATATGATTTTTTATGTTACTCTACTGTATCTCATATGCTGGATAGAGGTAAATTGCTCCAAGATTGACGTATTGCATGAATGGAAATATATCGATTACATATGGGAAGATTCCGAGCAAAAGACTGATGCGATTAACAGCGGTACTTACAATGCCTCAAATGTTTTTCCCTTCGACATGGATGAAGCGCCAGGTAAGAAAAAAAATGTTGAATGTTTTATCGAATAAAAAATATATTGTCGAAATGTGGATTAAAAATTGAAAGAAAAATTATTTTCGGTACATTATGAAAAAAATTCGTACGAATGCAATTGTCATTGAGTTTATCAATTTTCAATGAATTTCGTTTGAATCATGCGGAAATTATTTAAATTAAATCGGAAATTCATTACAGTGTGCAAATTGGACAATTTCCAGTTAGGTCAAGAAGATTATATAAAAATTAAATGATTTTTATCGAATTCAAATAGACAAAAAAATTATGTAAATTGAAAAAATTGATAAGTGGGATTCGAAATTTTTATTAAATAATTATTTCATATTTATTTTACATACATGTATTTTTTTAAAGCTTGACAAAAAAAAAATTGATTCGTTTCAAATAATTTGGGAACATTCAAAGAGACTTTGAATAAATACAAATTAATATTCAATACTTATTAATTGTTGGTTTTATCGATTTAAATTTTATTTAAATAAAATAAACTCATTTTTCATTACGCAGATGGCAGAGTTTTTGTAATGATGATTAGAGATAAAGGTGTACCGGCAACATTGACCACAATTTCCAATGAATCGGGAGAAGGTGGTCCATTACTAAAACCTTATCCCGACTGGGCCTGGAACGTCAACAAAAATTGTGAGGGAATAACAAGTGTTTACAGAGTCACGGTAATATTTTTAAAAAAACTTTCCAGCCCAAAGTTCATAGTAGAAAAACGATTTATTATTAAATATTTTTTTATCGTTGCAAAAATATGCAGATCGTGTGCAATCATCTTTGGGTTCTCGATTGCGGAAAAGATGGTTTAAAACAAGTCTGTCCAGCGCAATTATTGGTATTTGATTTGTCTACTGACAAATTAGTAAAGCGCGTCACTATACCGGGGAAATACGCGGAGAACGCGACTGGTGTGGGTTCTCTCGTTACTCCTGTGGTCGACTTGGTAGACGGAACCTGTCGTGATCCGTTCAACGTGAATGTAATTGTGTATTCATTTATTTATTTACTTCGTTTAAACTGTAGACAAAGTTCCTTTGCTCTTCTCGCATTATAGTGAAAAGGGCGATCAATTAGTGATTAATTTGTTTCTCGTATCGTGATTAATAATAACGAAGAAATTTGTGGATATATTTTTTTTTTTTGTTGTAAATTAAAGGCAATTAAGTTTTTGTAAAAAATGGCAACGAGTCATCTCAAAATATCATTTCAAAGTCAAATATTCTGCCTTTCTTAATAATTGCCTGAAGGTGGTTAAAAAAAGAGAAAAAAAAACGAATCGAATTTGAAAACCTGATGAAAAACTCTGGACAAGAATTAAATTGTAGTTTATGAAATTTTTTGAAAAGTAATTAAATTTACATTGTTTGGAGAATTATTGCTGAACAAATCAATTTTCATTTCCTAAAAAAATCTTGAAAATGATTAATTTTTTTGTTTATTAATTGAATTGTTTTTTTCTTAACGTATATTAGGTCTATATGGCTGACGTTGATGGTTATGGTATGGTAATATGGGACGGTAAAGACTTATTTCGACTCGAGTCCGAGTACTTCCGTCCAGAAAGCCGAGCCAGTCACTTCAACATTGCTGGTCAAAGTTTTGATTTGCCCGACGGTTTACTAGGCATGGCGATTACACCCGAGCAGAACATAGAGGATCGTGTCATGTACTTTCGACCACTCTGTTCTTTTTACATGTCATACATAAAAATCACGGATCTGAATTGCGGAAAGTACGAGCCATCGACGATAACTTATCATCGAGAAGACTGGGAACTACGAAGTCAATCGATAGCTCAGGCATTCTCGTCGAGTGGAATTCTTTTTTATAGCTCAAGCAATGATCAGTCATTGATCTGTTGGAATCATCACAAAACCTTCAATGAGGATAATAACGTCAGTATTTTTTTAAATCGATAATGAATAACGATTTTTTTTTTTTTTAATTATCTCAATCAGCCCAAATGTACACATAATTAATTATTCAATTAATTACTTACGTGTACACATTTAATCAATTAATTAATTGATCAATGGCGTGTGCATTTGTATACGGAATTTTGGCTGAATCATTCAATAATCAATAGATAAAATGATTTAAATACAAATCATTTTATGATTATTATTATTTTATTATTTTATGTCTCAGGTGGAATTTGTCACCGACAAGGAGCGCCTTCAATTCGCGACTGGTGTCAAAGTGGTACGAAAAAATCGGCCCGACGAATCGCTGTTGGTTATAACAAATCGTTATCAGCAACTCGCTAATAACGTCTTGAATATCAGTGAAGTCAATTTCCGAATTTTCAAGGGTAACGTCAGGCATATCGTGATGGGTACCAATTGCGAATAACGTTTTTTTTTTCCAATTCATGTTGTACCATATTGAAATAATTCAATTTTGTTTCAAATGTGAATGTTAATAATTAACTACAAATTTCTGCGCCACTTAAAAATTTTCCGACGTGTACGATTGATGAAAATGATAATTTTTGACCATGGATGACTCCAGCAGTTGTTTTTTTCCTCCAGATGCTTGAGAAATAAAGAGAGCGATAAGCTCGCTATCGCAGAAAATTCCCATTTTTTTCTTCGGTTCGTTTGAACATCTATTTGAAAACGAAACGAATAAATGTATGTTATTCGTCCTAGTACTATAATGTATCGCATACTCCAAAAGCTTATCCAGACGAATAAATTTCGATTGTTCGACCCAACACAGTTGTTGAAAACACAAAAAAATTAAGTTCCGTCTTCCAGCAGCACCAACGTATTCCTGTGTATTTTATATTTGTCCGATCATTTTTTTTTTTTTTAATTCTTCTTCTGATCTTTCCTCGGACAAATTCCTCGTTTTCTCAATGTTAGTCATGAATCCGGTACGAGAGACAACGTGCAAAAATACAGATTTTACATTCTGATAAAATTCCGAGACACCATGTATTGATATTTGACTGTATACATAAAATTTAGGTCCGTACAAATCGGAAAACAAACGACGAGTTTCGCAACCGAGCTCGCGACTCTCGAGAGGGGAAAAATATTGAGCGTGATCGCTCAATAAATATTGAGCGTGATCGTGATTTTATCAGAATGTAAAATCTGTATTTTTGCACGTACATGACTGATACATCTTCGCTTTTGCTCACGTCCTCATTCTTTAGCGATACGATTTAATTTGATATTACACATACCGGATGTTTTCTTTCAACAAATACAGGTACGATGATCTTGACACTATGGTTTGTTCCAATTAGCCTGCTTGGTCTTCAAAAAATTATACGTCAGACGACCAGTAGCAATCCAGGCCAGAATTAATTTTTGCAAGAATTGCAACCACTTCTGTTTCCACCGTCCGAAATAACGAATGGCCACCATTCAGCATCGCCATGTAGTATGGTAAAGGTGGGACAGTAAAGTATTGTTTGGCCAAAAGTTAATTTCATAACGATCGTGTGAAATCTTATGATTTTATATCATCGTCATGAAATTAACTTATTCCCAGGGATCCCAAGGTCCATAAAGATACAATAAGTTAATTTTATGAGGGTGATATAAAACGTAAGATTTCATACGATCGTCATGAAATTAACTTATTGTATCTTTATGGACCTTGGGATCCTTGGGAATAAGTTAATTTCATGACGATGATATAACTTAATTTTATGACGATGAAATAAAATCGTAAGATTTCATACGATCTTCATGAAATTAACTTATTGCATCTCTATGGACCTTGGGATCCCTGGGAATAAGTTAATTTCATGACGATGATATAAGTTATTTTTATGACGATGAAATAAAATCGTAAGATTTCATACGATCGTCATGAAATTAACTTATTGTATCTTTATGGACCTTGGGATCCCTGGGAATAACTTAATTTCATGACGATGATATAAATTAATTTTATGACGATGAAATAAAATCGTAAGATTTCGTACGATCTTCATGAAATTAACTTATTGTATCTTTATGGACCTTGGGATCCCTGGGAATAAGTTAATTTCATGACGATGATATAAGTTATTTTTATGACGATGAAATAAAATCGTAAGATTTCATACGATCGTCATGAAATTAACTTATTGTATCTTTATGGACCTTGGGATCCTTGGGAATAAGTTAATTTCATGACGATGATATAACTTAATTTTATGACGATGAAATAAAATCGTAAGATTTCATACGATCTTCATGAAATTAACTTATTGCATCTCTATGGACCTTGGGATCCCTGGGAATAAGTTAATTTCATGACGATGATATAAGTTATTTTTATGACGATGAAATAAAATCGTAAGATTTCATACGATCGTCATGAAATTAACTTATTGTATCTTTATGGACCTTGGGATCCCTGGGAATAAGTTAATTTCATGACGATGATATAAGTTAATTTTATGCCGATGAAATAAAATTGTAAGATTTCATACGATCTTCATGAAATTAACTTATTGTATCTTTATGGACCTTGGGATCCCTGGGAATAAGTTAATTTCATGACGATGATATAAGTTAATTTTATGGCGATGAAATAAAATCGTAAGATTTCATACGATCTTCATGAAATTAACTTATTGTATCTTTATGGACCTTGGGATCCTTATAGCGTTAATTTTCGTATATTCAGAGCCAGTGTCAAGGATGCGGTGAAAAAAAACTGTATGCGATCGAAATTATGTCGTCCCAGTGTCGTGAGCAAGGCTACGATGAGACTTGCTGAATATGTCAAAGGACAAAAATCATTGTATATGTTATGTATGTCCATACATACGTTTTATATGCCTAGTACTCGTTTGTTTGTATAAAGTAAATTCTGGGCAAATCGAATGTATGAGTTTCTCACGACTAGCACGAAAATTACTGCGAGATTGTGAAAGTTGCAAATGTAAACGTGCATGGCAATACGACCGAGTTAGATGCTGGATAAACCTGAAGGAAGAAAGTTCCGAGTGTGGTCACGATTACTGGCTACGAGAGGAAATGATTATTAGAACGATATCGAGTTCATAAAAATGTATACATTTTTTTTTATCAACGTTTTTTTTTTTTTAATTGAGATTACTTTGATGTTAATAATGATAATTAAATATTAGAGTATTGCAACATTATATATTTTGTTAACACGAGATAAATACATGATTTTTGATCTGTTGAAAATTACAAATAAGAGAATAAAATTAATTTTAAAGGAAATTAGTTTTAATGATTAATTTCTGGATTAGGAATGGCGCTGATAGTTGGGCGATTTGATTCACTGGAGTTGGGAAGGATCAAAGCATCTCCAGAAAAATCTTCCATCGTGCTATGACCATCGAGGGATATTATGTTATTGGAATAACTGGAATTGGCTCGAGCTGAGTACAAACTGTCGTAGCTATCGACTCTCGAATCAATTTTAAATGGTCCTTTGACCTTTTCAGCCCCATCGTTTTGTCCTTCCAATGGAGCTTCGAGGATCAAAGATACCGCGAGATTTGCAATGTCGTGCGTCATGTTGGGTTCATCGAAAGATCGACTGGTGAACGGAAATGCTTGAATTTCTTCTGGAACAATTTCCAATTGAATTTTATTAAAATCTGACATTTTTTCAACAGCCTCGATATACAATTCATTGTCGTCATTCTCAAACTTGAGGGTCAACATATCTGGGCTTCCATCGTTGGTTGAACCAAAATAAAATTGCGAGGAAACTGGCACATTGTCGTTATTGATAGTTTCAAGATTTTGTCGCGACGATTCTATTCTCATTGAAATATTCGAGGTTCGATTTAGCTGACTCGCAATAATGTCTTCGCTATCCAGCGAACTCGGTGTACCGGATGTACTGGCAGTTACAAATATTCTCGAGGTCATGGTGGATCGGGAAATCGCGACAAAATTACGAAAAAAATCAACCAACATTTTGACAACGCAATAACCTGGCATTTTTGTTAAATGGTGAAATTGTCTGGCAAATTCTAAATCATGTCGATCGTTCGACGCGAGAATCTTCAGTTCTCTGGTCCAAAATTCTAGATGTGACAACTCTTGTTCACCCAAAATATCGGCAATATTTTTCGTACCTTCTGAATTTTTAAGTGAAAATTTATCACGATCATTTTTTAAATCAATCGATTCGCCATCATTCTTTTCGAAAGTCACTTCGATCATTTGATTATCGAAAGTACGTGGATCATTTCTCAAGCACTCGCCGGAATAACTATTCCACGAAATTTCTATTCGATCTGATGAAATAAATCGAGATCTTTCTGAACGAACAATTTCATCTGCTCTCGTCTCTTCGGATTCTGTGTCTGAATCCGTGAGAATTTCACCGAGATTTTCCGCAATCGTTGAAAAACTCGTTACGTTGAATCGCTGGAGATAAGAGTCACCGTAATCGATTTCGGTTGTCGCGTGAGTAGGAAAAGCGTCAGGACAAGGTGTCAGTCTGGCAGTTTTCATGATCTCCTCGACAACCCCATCGAGATAATTCGAGACAGAGTACAACTCGGTGGATCCTGGACCGAGATAAAAGCCACGCGAAGTATTTTCAGGATTCGAGGAGAATGCACTCTGGAGAAGCGTTATCGTGTCAGTATCATCAACAATATCCCAGAGAATATTTTCACGAATGGAATTAAAATTTTCTTCACGTAACAATGATTCGTTTTCGCTGAAATTAGGATCTTCAAATTCCCAATCGATATTTCTAATCGCTTCATGGATATTGAAGATTTCAGGCTTCTCATGGATTTCTGGTCCATCGACAGATCCATCGATTCGTCCATTATTTTCCTGGATTCCTCCATCATTGACTGACACTAAGATCATTCCAGACAAAACATTCTCCAGTGTGCTGCGTGCTGTCTCCGCTCTGGAACGATAGTATGGAACGTTTGACACTGTAGGTGAATTTCTCCCGATAATATTTTCGACTTCAAGGGTTCTATCGACATCGAGGCTTTCCTGGAGTCCTTCCAGTCTCGTTGTCGACTGTGTCGAGAAATTTTCTCCGTCCTGAAACCTCATTGGTTTGCTGTATTTAAATAATTGTTTTCTCCCATCCTGTTGCACTATTGCTGGAATCTTATTGACACTGAGTTCTCCCTCGTGTGGCCTGGAACGATTTTTATGGTTACGGGAAAAACTCAATGAAATTGATATCTCCAGCGCGTCAAGATTGAGATTGAAGGTACTCAATTTTGGCTCATCTTCCCACGGTTTGGAACGAACTGGACGGTTTGGCATCTGATTCAATTTTTCATGTATCTTTTCATCTCTCATTTTTTCATTCGCCGATGATTTTGCTGATTCGCGAACTTCACAGACGACCGAATCCTTCGAATTAGCTGCACAGGTCAAATTAGCCAGCTGGAGATCCACCGGGGTGGATGATGCAATTTTTTTTTTCTCCTCCATTTTTCGTTTGTCCTCGAGCAAAGTTTCCATGTTGTAGGCTCTCAGAGCTCGCATCTCACGTGCTTCGCGTTCCTCCACCTTTTCCAGTTTTTTTTCCATTCTCGAGGACCTCGAGAATATTTTATTAATCTTTGCCTGAAGTTCAGAGGGTTTTCTTTTGGAAAAATGTGGTACTGAAATTTTAGAGTGTTTGGGATCTTTCGAAGCTTCCGGTGCTCGCTTCGTACCCTTATCACTATTTTTCCAGCAATCGCTGATGTTCGATTGCGCGGATGTCGATGCTCTCGATTCTCCTGGAGAAATATAATTTTTACCTACATCTTGAATTTTTTTCCACCGTTCTGAGTCTTCCATGAAGTCAGTTTGTGTCTCAGCAGTCTGAATAATTTCGTTCTGTAAATTTTCAATATTTGCTAAAGTTTCTCCAGAATTTTCAGACTCTTCCAGGGTAATATCGTCAACCCTGAAAAGCTCAAGATCCGTTCTCTCCAGGTCTTCCGGATAGACCAAATTATTCTTCAGCCAAGCCATTTCCGGCTGCTGAAAGTCCTGAATGAAAAACGATCGGAGGGCAAGTCTGTGGCTCATCGGCAAATCTGGAAAAATTTTACTGCTATCCTCGAATCGCCAATTAGAAAAATTTGCATAATCTCCAGGAAAATCCGACTGTCCAAAGCTTGTGGACGAAATTTCAGGAGATTTAATGAGTTTTGACTCTATTATGATTTTCTTTTTAAACGTTTGATTAATCTTCGATAAATTGCTGATATATTGACTCGTATCATCATCGTCCTTTTCGTATCCGCCACTGTGTCTCCATTCTTCAGGATTCTCCTTCACAGAATCTTTTATATTTCCACGTAAATCAACGACGTTCTTCTTCCTTAATGATTCTCTCTCTCTTTTCGTACAGATGCAACCTGAGAGAGGATTTATTGATGAAAATTTTGAAAGTCCTCGCAATGGATTTTCATCGTTTGAACGAACTTTTGACGTAGAACTCTTTTTTTCATAATTTTTTTCACCCTTTTGAGTCGATTTATCATTATCGTCGACTATCTTCTCTGTTCCCAACTGAGTTTCTTTCTTCGTCTCTGTCTCCTCCACTTTTTCCTCTTTTTTAAAAAATTTCGGCGCTATTGACGAAACATTTCTATCGAATTTCGTAGATTCTATATCGAGGATGCTCTGCTCAACAGTCGAGATAAGTCTTTCGATCTTTTCGACCCTCGAGGGACCGGGATAAATTTTTTTTCCCAATCTAGCACGTGTCTCATTGATCATATCGTAATCAATTTCCAATATTTTCATCGCTTTTTCCGCCGGGCTCAATGAATTATCCTCGAAAATTCGTAATGTACGTTCATCCTCCGATTGGACAGATTCGATACTGTCCATTGTCATCAGCGTCGCGAGTGATTTTGAACGGTCGCAATAATTTTCCTCGTTCTCGAGGACCAACGACAAACTATCGAGATTCATGAGACTCGAAAATTTCGGTGGTTTCTCGTAGTAATCTTCGCCGTATTTAACTCCACCAAAACGTATGTGTTCGGCAACATCGGAATTTCGTGCAAATTCAAAGTTTATCATAAAATTCGTCAAATTAGCTCTTGTCAATTTTCGGCGTTTTGCTTCACGAAGTTTCGCAGAAAATGAATTTATTTTCCACCAGTAGTAAAGTGCTATAGCTGATAATGATATAAATTATTTAAGTTTATTGACCATTTCATTAATTCATCGATTAAAATTAAACGATGAGAAAAATAATCATTTGTACTTGAATTAAATTACGACATTTAATAAAAATGTCGTTTGATATATAAATTTTAATTTTTTTTTCAATAAATTTTTTCATATTTTAATGAAAAAAAAAACCCAAAAATTCAATCACCCTTATCACTACGATTGCTGACCTTCCTTGATGGTTTCTATGATGATAAACTCAATCACTAAGAAAATCGGTAAACGTCCTTCCATGGAAAGTAATATCGTCGTTATTATCACGATAAATTTGAGAAAAATATTTTTCAATGCACTGATAATTATCCATGGCAAGAGTATTTGTTCACGGCAGAACGTTAGAATGGAATAAAAATTTGCCACATACGTGATCGGGTAAATATTGGCGATAATCATTTGTACCATCACCACGCAGCTTAATACTGAGAATTGCAAAATTGTGTTTGTTAACTGATAACGTAATAATATTTGATAAATACTAATAATAATAATAATAATAATAATATTACTAATGATAATCAGTTTATTATTTATTGTAAAATTAAACTGACCTGTTTTTATTAATTTGCCATAGTTTTCGCTCAATCTTATCGTATCAACCTGGTTCGTCCAGTCGAAGTGACCCCATCTCCTCGTACTGTTTGCCTGATCGATAATTATTTTTAAATAATAAACAAAATTTGTCTTCTTTGCAAAAGAAAAAAAAAAGTTTGGATATTTATACTCCGTCCATTTATCGAGATACGAAGCTTGTCACGCGATGCTGACTCACCAGACTCACGGGGACTCACCAGACCCAGGAGAGTCATGACCAAGAGTTCTGTCTGTAAAGTAGCTCCGGTAAGGCGTCCAATGACCGTTGGCATAAGGAATTTTTGATATTTTTGTTATCATCAATACTTTTTTTTTGTTAATTTTTAATTTTTATAACAAATCTCTCGAGGATGTCGAAACACGGAATGTCTATAGCGACGAGGAATTTTGACGTTTGACACATTCACGATGTTAAATAAAGATTCAATCGTCATTTGTCATTTTTAGAGAGAAATTTACGAGCAAGAAAAAATGGACAAATGATCAAAAGTTGTCTGAGAAAAAAAAACGTTTTTATTCAAAAATCGGTTTAAAATTATTATTACGTGTCGTCAATTTATTACACTTTGTTTTAATTGAACAATTATTAGTACGTATCATGGGTGATTAAAAAAGAGTTCGTTGATATGGAGTTTTATTATCAGTGAAAATGATCATTATCAGTTCAATCTTAGATTGAATCATCGGCGACTAATTTTTTTTTTTTGCATCATTTCATACAGATGTTTATCACTTGACGTACATTTTGTTAAAGAGGTAAATTACCGGATGTTACAGTGCCATATTAAATTTTGACGATTAACATTTACACGATAGAAAAATGAAGATTCATTCGATTATTCTAATTTTGTATGCTGCTATTAAAAATAAATCGGCAGACGATCGAAAGGCTTTTAAAAAGAAGTCAAAAATATTTTTTATTTCTTGGAATATTTTATACGTTTTATCTCGATTTATCACAATTATTGTTTAACCGAGTAATTATCAGTATGTATCGTTGGCCAATTAGAACAGAGCTCGTTGGTATAAAAAAAAATCTTATCACTGGAAAATATCATAATGGGCTCGATGGTACATTTACGAATTATCGGCGCATTTTCTCGTATCGATACGCACAGATGTGGCCTCTTGACGCAATTTTTGTGGAGCATCCAGATTGCATTTGAAAGCGGTTGTGAGGGCGCTTGAGGACAACGAGTTACCAGTCCTTTTCAGTTCGTCTGCAGTATTTTCAAAGGCCTTAACTGATGCGCTCGCGTTTGGAATTTGTGATATTATGCAATTTTGCATCTGCATGGCATTGGGCGAGTAACAATTGATGGCAATGGAGTCGAGTTCATTGACAATACGATTGCCAAGTAAAACAGTCGCGTCGATGTTACTCTCAACTGGCTTGATTGTCGATTGTCCCGTTTCGGCACATTTGTCCAATTCTTTGTAGGTATCAGAACTCGCTGCTCTCAACCTTAGACGAGCAGGCTCAAAGCAATGCTCGGCATCCTTACCGTTTGCATTGGCAGTTGCTATCAATGACTAAAAAATAAATTTGCAACTGTATTTTCTTTCTTAATTTTTTTTTTCACACTCCAAATGTTGGATGTCTCACTTGGAGAAAATTTTCATGTCAATATACACATATATATATATATATATATATATATATATATATATTAATATATTTCAAATATATTTAATTCGAAATATATTCAAGTTATATAAATCATATACATAAAATATATTTTTTTCCACGAGCTAGGAGTGAAAATGTTAGACCTCTCCCACATGAAGACCATTTGTATGTGAAAATACATATTTAGAAGAAAAAAAATATATTAAATATATATATGCAGATGAAATATCTTCGAGATTGATTTTTGCAGAATTAAAAAAAAAAGTAATATTTTTGGCTATACATTTCGCCACGAGGGATATAATTAAAAAAAATATATACCATAAAAAATCGTATCGCTCAACGCTGTACAATGGAATTGCTCTAAAAAATATTTTCAGACCCAACAAACGCGTGTAAATAATTAAAGAATAAAAATAATAATTTTATGTTCTCACCCGAACATCAGCGATTGCTGGATTAACGATATTGTTGACATTTTGCAACTGATCGAGCTTCAGGTTGCTCAATTTTGTTCTCAAGTCCGAAGACAATTTGTTGCCATAGCGTGTAAGATCGTTCGTGGTGCTTTGAGTTGTGGATTTCAATCTGGTTATCGCTGCAGTTCCAGCATTAAACGCAGCTTCACCGAGCTGTCGTTTGAAAAATAATTATTTGTTAGAAAAGAGTGGAAATTTTTTCATCGTTAATTCGTGATATTTTTTGAATAATTAAGAGACTTACCCCGAAGCTAGAGATCGTCGCCAAAACGGACAAAATTATTGCTACCTTCATGATTAATTATTTTTATAATTAAAAAAAAAGGCAAAAATTGCTTTCAATGCCAATTGACTTGCTACGAATACGACGAGAATTATATTAATTGCATAAACAAGATCATCGAGTTTATATAGTCCCCGTCAATGATGACGAACTCTCATTGCTCTATTTTATGATAACGGGGAAAAACAGATAAGCTAACGACGATATGTGACGATAGCCACGTGTTGTGTACATTTAATGCGGTGATTCCCGGTAACTTTATTCAATGCTTCTGAGTAATTTTGAACTGTTCAAACAAATTAAGTTAATATACAATGAAAATTAGTGAGAGAAATGGCAACAATTACGCTCACAGCGGAGAGAGAGAGAGAGAGAGAGAGAGAGAGAAATACAGCAAATTTGGTGCACATCATGTTAAATGGGATGTGCTTTTATTGCACATCGTTTAACGCTCGAAAAAAAAATCATACGCATCATTTAATTTATTTATTCACGATATTTTTAACTCATTCGTTAAATTAGATGATACTAATTATTATTAATATTAATATTATTATTAACGTTAAAATAACTACAACAGATGCGATCGATGGAGTGATAAATTAATTATAGCAATAATTATTTTTGCGATATATTTCCTGATTGCTGACGGTTGCCAGACAGGAAAGTCATTGAAATTGATTTCGTGTAAAGATCGTGATAAAACTTTTAACTCTTTATATCGTGGTTTTCCGATGTGGCACGAATTAATATTTTTTCTTTTCAATTATCATCACGAATTGAGCTTTTTTTGGGACTTAAGGTGATGTGATATTACTCAGTCGGTACGACAACTCGTATTATTTTTTCCGACAAGATTGATCTATTCAAATATTATTTGGGTATGACAAACTTCGTCAAGCAGTAGTGAAATTCGTCGTTCTCGTCTTTTGACCAAAAAGTTAACCCTTTAGGAAAAATTTCGGACGGGTGTAAAAATGCAGCTCTTGCTATTCACGTAAGCCATAAACAGTCGTTATCTTTTTCGGCTGCGATGCAAAAAATATATAAAAATTCCTGTATCATTATCCAGCCAGCTAACTCAGCCAAGGTACTGGAGTCCCTCGAGTCTCGTAGTCGACAATATCGAGACATTTTCTCCGTCTTAAAAGCTCATTGGTTAGCTGTATTTAAAAAGTGGTTTTTGTGCTATGCTGTTGCCTTATTTCTGGAATCTGATTGGCACTGAGTTCTTCCTCGTGCTGGAGGTACTCAATTTTGGCGTATCTTCCAGCGTTTTGGAAAGAACTTGACGGTTTGATGTCTGATTCAATTTTTTATCTATCTTTTGTGATGATTTAAATTTACTGATATTATGTACGATAGGGCACGAATGGGTAGCGAATATTACCGAACGTCAAATATCGTTATTCCCCGACGAGTGCTATCGAGCTCGCGGACGCTCGCCTGGCAAGGAAATTAATTAGTTGGTATCGAATCGACTCCCGAAAAATACGTTTCGATTACACTTCATTTTTTGAAAAGTCATATGGAAGTCTGGTGTGTGTGAGAATATATCGCGTTGGTCCGCGGTCCTCATCCCATTTATCGACCTCTGACATCTATCCAGAAAACCAGACCTGGTCGTACATTTCTCGTACGTAGTGGATCGGGATGCATCGAATTCATTACAAGATAAGTAACGCGGGGATGTGCACACTTATCTATATATATATATATATATATATAGATATATATCTGTCTATAGAGTCCATAATTGCCGAACGTGTTATATAGATATAATTTATTCGGAACTGAAGGAACGGAATGATTCTGGGGATGATTGATTACCACTATTTTTGTTTGTCCTTTCGTTAATTTTAGTATTACTCTGTATCTAAATCAAAGAGAAAATTTTTATTTGACTGGTAATTTTGGTCTTAAAAATTTCGTAATAAACCTTGGGGACATTTTTTTTTGTTGAAACGAATCATGCCACACGTTGTATATTATATAGCATTCCCCTCATATTTCTTATCATCGTTTTAATAATAATGGTATTTTTAATAAAAAATACCATTATATATCGTTTAGACTCCAGAGTGCCTATGAGAATTGTTAAAAATATAAAAAAGATATAAATATAAATAAGAAAATTAATTCATTAGACTTTTCATCTCTCATTTTTTCATTCTTGCTTTGTTTAATTTTTAATTATTATAATGAATCTCTCGAGGATGCCGAAACATACTATAGCGACGAGAAATTTTGACGTTTGACATATTCACGATGCTAATTAAAGATTCAATCGTCATTTGTTATTTTTGAAGAGAAATTTACGAGCAAGAAAAAATTGACTAATGACGAAAAGTTGTCTGAGAATTTTTTTTTTTTAAATTCAAAAATCGTTTTAAAATTATTATTACGTTTCGTCAATTTATTACACTTTGTTTTAATTGAACAATTATTAGTACGTGTTATGGGTGATTAAAAAAGAGTTCGTTGATATGAAGTTTTATTATCAGTGAAAATTATTATTATCAGTTCAATCTTCGATTTAATTATCCTCGACACATTTTTTTTTTCCATCATTTTATACAGATGTTTATCAGTTGACGTACATTTTGCTAAATAGGTAAATTAACGGATGTTACATATGAAATTTTGACGTTTAACATTAACACGTTGGCAAAATGAAAATTCAATCGGTTATTGTAATTTTTTATGCTCCTGAAGAGGCTAAAAAAAATCGGCAGACGATCGAAAGGTTTTTCAAAAAATATATATATATTTTTTTTTATTCTTGATTCTTATCTCGATTTATCACAATTATTGTTTGACCGAGTAATTATCAGTATGTGTCGTTGGCCATTAAAACAGAGCTCGTTGATATAAAAAAAATCTTATCACTGGAAGTTATCATATAATGGGCTCGATGGTACATTTACGAATTATTGATGCAGTTTTTCGTATCGATACGCACAGATGTGGCCTCTTGACGCAATTTTGTTGGAGCATCCAGAGCGCATTTGAAAGCGGTTGCGCGGATGGTTGGGTACAACGAGTCACCAGTCTTCTTCAGTTCTTCTACAGTAGTTTGAAAGGCCTCAACTGACGCGCTAGCGTTTGCAATTTTTGGTATTATGCAATTATTCATCGCCGTGGCATCGGTCGAGTAACATTGCATGTCAATGAAGAGGAGGTCATTGACAATATCATTGCCACGTAAAACAGTCGCGGCGATGTCACTCTCAACTGGCTTGATTGTCGCTTCTCCCGTTTCGGAACATTTGTCCAATTCGTCGAAAGTATCAAGTCTCGCTGCTGCCACCCTTAGACGAGCTGGCTCAAAGCAATGCTCGGCAGCCGTACCGTTTGCGTTGGCAGTTGCTATCAATGACTAAAAAATAAATTTGCAACTGTATTTTCTTTCTCAATTTTTTTTTTCACACTCCAAATGTTGGATGTCTCACTTGGAGCAAATTTTCATGTCAATTTACATATATATACATACATATATATATATATATATATATATATATATATATATATATATTAATATATTTCAAATATATTTAATTCGAAATATATCCAAGTAATATAAATCGTATACATAAAATATATTTTTTTCCACGAGCTAGGAGTGAAAATGTTAGACCTCTCCCACATGAAGACCATTTGTATGTGAAAATACATATTTAGAATAAAAAAAATATATTAAATATATATGTGCAGATGAAATATATTCGAGATTGATTTTTGCAGAATTAAAAAAAAAGTCATGTTTTTGGTTATACATTTGGCCACGAGGGATATAATTAAAAAAAAAAAATATACCATAAAAAATCGTATCGCTCAACGCTGTACAACGGAATTGCTCTAAAAAATATTTTCAGAACCAATAAACGCGTGTGAACAATTAAAGATTATAAATAATAATTTTATTTTCTCACCCGAACATCAGCGATTGTTGGATCACTGACATTTCTGACAGTTTGCCACTGACCGACCTTCAGGTTGCTCAATGTTGCTCTCAAGTCCGAAGACAATTTGTTGCCATATTGTTTAAGATCGTTCGTGGTGTTTTGAGTTGTGGATTTCAATTTGATTATCGCGGCAGTTCCATCATTATTAACAGCAGCTTCACCGAGCTGTCGTTTGAAAAATAATTATTTGTTAGAAAAGAGTTGAAATTTTTTCATCGATAATTCGTGATATTTTTTAAATAATTAAGAGACTTACCCCGAAGCTAGAGATCGTCGCCAAAACGGACAAAATTATTGCCACCTTCATGATTAATTATTTTATAATTAAAAAAAAAATTCAAAAATTGCTTTCAATGCCAATTGACTTCTTACGAATACGACGAGAATTATATTAATTGCATAAGCCAGATCATCGAGTATATATAGTCCCCGCCATTAATGTCGAACCCTCACTGCTCTATTTTATAATAAAGGAAAAAAACAGATAAGCTGACGACGATATGCGACGATAGCCACGTGTTTTGTCCATTGAATGCGGTGATTGCCGGTAACTTTTTTGAATGCTTCTGAGTCATTTTAAACTGTTCAAACAAATTAAATTAATATACAATTAAAATTAGTGTGAGAAATCGCATTAATGACGCTCACAGCGGAGCAAGAGTGACAGAGAGAGAGAGAGAGAGAGTAAATTCGTTACGTATCGTGTTAAATGGGATGTGCTTTTATTCCACATCGTTTGAAGCTCGAAAAAAAAATCATACGCACCATTTAATTTATTTATTCACGATATTATTAACTCACGTGAGAAATTACAGATACTAATTATTATTATTATTATTCATATTATTATTAAGATTAAAATAGCTAGAACAGATGCGATCGATGGGGTGAAAAATTAATTATAGCAATAATTATTTTTACGATATATTCCCTGATTGCTGACGGTCGCCAGAGAGGAAAGTCATTGAAATTGATTTCGAGTGGAGATCGTGATAAACTCATCTTTATATCGTGGTTTTCCGATGTGGCACGAATTAATAATTTTTGTTTTCAATTATCATCACGAATTGAGCTTTTTTTGTGACTTAAGGTGATGCGATACTACTCAGTCGGTACGACAATTCGTATTTTTTTTTTCCGACAAGATTGATCTATTCAAATATTATTTGGGTATGAAAAACTCTGTCGAGCAGTAGTGCAATTCGTCGTTCTCGTCTTTTGACCAAAAAATTAACCCTTTAGGAAGAATTCCGGACGGGCGTAAAAATGTAACTCTTGCTATTCACGTGCGATTCATAACACGTTATAGTTGGAACGGTAAAAATCATAATTTGTTAGTTGAATTCTTATATTCCCGACGGTCGGAACAGAGGAAAGTCGTGAGAGGGTCGTGAGAAAATTTCGCTTATTGGTACCAACGGTCGAATCATATCCCTCGAATATATTTCACGATCTACAGCATCACATTGATGAAAATAAGCAATGTACGGTGCTGCTTTGAACGATATTTATTCGGTATTGTTAGGCCCAAAAAGTAAGTTATACTCATCAGGTAACTCTTGCTCCGATAACAACGCGATCTTTACTCATTTTTTTCAAAGCTTCAATTCCATTTATTGTACTACAAAAGTGATAAAAGGGTAAATTTTATTACTTGCAGAAGATAAGAGATTTTCGACCTTACCTCAAATTTGATAAAGAATAATTATGTCAGTGAGGAAAAGGTGGTCAAAGTGAAAATGTTGTGATATCTTAGATGGTATTTTACCGACTAGTATCGACCATGGGAAAGAGGGTGAGAATATTTTCTTAAAAGACGCAATTATGGATAAAATTTTAGCAAAGAGACAATATTTTATTTCGACACAGTTGTTCGTTTCACGTTTTTTTAAATTTTGTTTTCGATCCAAATCGATGCATTTGATATTTTATAATTGTTCATCGTTTTATTTTAAAGATTTTCTTAATTCTTCATCGATCATTGTCAGCATTTATCAATCTTCCTCAATTCAATTATTTAATTTTATATTTTATTAATTTTAAAACTGTTATCTTTCCATTAGACGTATTTTCTTATAAAGCTCGTTCGTTATCATGTCATACACGCGCTCCTATGTACACGATTAATTTAACAAGACTCGAGCGTTTGAGGAAGATAATCGAGGAGGAACGAAAAGGTGAAACTTATTCAATTTTATATACTCAACTTAATGTTTGACGAGGCATATTGTTCGGTGGCTCTTTCGTGGCTCCTCCGGGGATACTTACGATGATATTTATAATACAACTTTCGCAATGTGGACAATTTTATATGTTTGCTATCTTTTCAATTCAATTATTTAATTTTATATTTTATTAATTTTAAAACTGGTATCTTTCCATGAGACGTATTTTCTTATAAAGCTCGTTCGTTATCATGTCATACATGTGCTCCTATGTACACAATTAATTTAACAAGACTCGAACGTTTCAGGAAGATAATCGAGGAGGAACGAAAAGGTGAAGAATAATCAATTTTATATACTCAACTTAATGTTATATATATATATATATATATAATGCACTGTAGAAAATATACAAACAAATGCGAGTTGAATTAATTTTAATTGGGTCGTTCTCGATGTAGTACGAATATTGAAACGATTATCTGTCAAAACGTGCTAACTGCTGGTGCTTTCCTATATTTATAATATTATACCTAGTTGGTTTACTAGTCACGAGAGAGGGGCCATGTAAGAACAAGTGGTTGGTAAATGGCACAAGAGTTTGTCGTGAGAAATGGAAAATTGATCTCGATCTTTACAGGAGGACAGAGCTTTTTATCATCTGCACTCCATTTTACGTAATATAAGAGTGACCTCGTTCTCTTGGCACAAATTTTTATTTCATCATTCAGCCCACAAAGAACCAATCGACTTTGTACTCGATAATCGACATGAATCCATAAATTTTGACTTAATTTTTTTATTTCAATATTCTTTTCATGAAGAAATTCTCGCAATATTGACACGATTTGTTTTCTAGGTGTTACAATTTTCGACTTTTGTCAAAGTGAGGTAATTACAAATATAAAATCATGGAAATAATCCAGTAATTATTGTGTTGAAGATAAACGTGATTGAAAGTAAAAATTCCATCCAATGCTTAATCGTATCATTCGCGTACATAAAAATGTGCACCAATGTTTGCCCCTCTCTCTGTCTCTCTTTTCAGCACACTGTATTTTCTCAGAGGAATTTTTCTCCTTCTCACTTACACATACTAGGGACAAGTTTTGCGACTCATATAAACAAAGAGAAAAATAAAATGAGACACATAGTCCCGGATGGAGCTTTTGATTTGTCCAGCCATGCTGGCAATACGTCGAAACGTTAACTTGTATGAAGCACGAGGAGGAAACTCCGAAAGCGCGACAATTAATCTTGAGTGAAAGCCATTCAAACTTTAGCGTGCTTACGACGTTCTGTGCAGCAGGAGCGGAGAGAAAGAGAGAGAGAGACAGAGAGAAAGAGAAAGAGAGAGAGAGAGAGAGAGAGAGAGAACACGATGGAAAACTGTTGAGGCCTCGAGAGAATAATACAAACTCGTATCACCAATTTCAAGGTAATAAACACCTTTCATGATGTATTCGCCAGTATTCGTGTTCGAGTCAAACAAACCTCTAAGCTTTTTTAGCAATTTAACTTTTTTCATTTCTATTATTATTGTCAATATTATTGTTATTATTACAAAGTGTTAATTGTGTGTTATTCCGAAAACGTATACGCCTTTCCTCCAAATTTTTTCGGCTTTTTTCACACGCAAGGACATCAGGGACATCGCGGAAAATCTGTGCCGATACATTCCGCTTTGCGGCAGAGCCTTATGTTCTTAGAGGGAATTTACCAGATTCTGGTAAGATGACATCCCGCACAGCGATTCGATGTGCGAAGCCAGCACGCCATTGAGCGGTCATCGATCCAAGTACTGAACGCGCCCAATGCTGCGGGGACCGCCAGAGCGATGCGCCGACCGCCCATTATCTACCATATCACTGCCGACTTTTATTATAGCGATCAATACATTACATTCTATTAAATTTACCAGATTTTGGCCATTTTTCCGTCACTCTAAAAATTTGTGATTAAGAAATTAACAAAGTTTATTTTCCACTATCATTTTTTTTTCTCTTGTCCTTTTGGTTGGATATTCCGTGACGAGTGACATAACAGACTATGGTTGTATATACATGAGTAGTACCACTGTTTGGATGTCTCGTATTTCTTTTTCGTTTCCACATTTTCTTCCTCTGGTCTGGGCAATACTCCATTTCATACGTGGAGGGAACGAGCCGCGCTCTTATGCGGCGACCATCAGTCAGCATCACTTGTCATCGTTTGAGCAATGAATGGGGCCGAGCTAGCGAAGGAGCGGATGAGCGGTGTTGAAGAGAAAGAGAGAAGGAGAGAAAAAGAACGAGAGAGCGAGTATAGATGCAATGCGACGAACGAGGTGAAGTGAGCAGAGCGTGCGCAGAAACCGAAAGCGCAAGTATATGAAATGGGCGGCAGACCGTAACGTGACGAGAGCGCCCTCTGACGGTATATTTTTGGACGACGTCCAACGTCACTCTTGGCATGCTGCTCACGGCGCAATCTACGTATACCGGCATATTCGATAATTTATATCACGTGTATTGGATTGTGCATGGGCATACATGTAGAAAAGTTTATTCGGAATCCTCAAGCACTAAGACCTTGGATGAAAAAAAAGCGTTAGTCGAGTTGGTTGGCAAACGAGAATTGTAATTGTAATATTTGACCCTTTACGATGCCTGTAGATAACCACCTAAGGCCCCAAAAACGAAGTAAAGTGTACCAATAAAATGTGCTACTAGTTTTTCCTCTTTCGGGCATTAGCTTCATCCGTATGAAGGTAAATTCCATAATTGAAAATCGAATAATGTGAAGGGTTTCTACCCCTTCTCATTTAACTGAAATAAAACTGATTTCATTAAAATAAATATTTATACGAGAATTTGATGGTATTAATTTCTATTTATTCCATCTATGTACGTTTTATTTTATTTATTTATTTATTTACATTGAATCTAAGAAAAAAAGTTTCTCGACAAACGAAAGGCTATTAGAAACTGATGTGTAAATTTTATCGGCACACGTTACTTCGTTTTTGTGACTTTAGGTGATTATTTGACTGGCCCTGCAAATAGTTTTTATATTTTTAGATTGCGATAAAAATAATGGAGAATTGAGAAAATTTCTTTGTCAGCGAAGTGAATTTTTATAATTTTTGTCAATGACCTCACAGAGAAAGCCTTGTTCGTGTGAAAAAAAAAACAATTGTTTTGTTTTTTTAACCGAGGGTGTTTGTACCCTTTTCCACATTGTCCCTAACCTAACCTATGTACATATCATATATAATCATGTGAATATCCGTGTATAGATATCGATATTCATGTAACCCATATAACCAGCGTCCCGAGGCGCCTGGGAGGCGTGTATAAATTCACGGGTAAAATTTCGCTGAGTAATTTGTCCGCATTAATAATGACTGAGTCGAGGATACATAGTAGTGCGTGGACGCGCGGGGAATGGATATGAGAGAGCTCGTGCAGTGAAAGGGTTGAGCGAAGTGGGACGTTTTAGAGGGGGTAGTTTGCCATCCGGGGTGGCTGAGTACCCCCGGTTATATATATATATATATATATCCATCCAAGCTACTCGATCTGAGGCGAATTTAGCAAAAGAGAGAGAGAGAGAGAGAAAGGTGACGGATATACGTGAAAGGACGTGTCAGATGAAAAGCAAGAAAAGTAAAAGAAAAATTCGGGTATATACAGTCCATGATGAATGAAGCTGCAAAATATTAAGTCCACGCGATTTTTATATTTACGATGTACCCTCCTGGCATTATTTTCTCTCGCTTTTCTTCGTTATCATTCTATCTCTCTCGTTCATTCTGTCTCTCAGTTCGTCTGTCACTGTGCGATGGTTATGTACATATAATATATATATATATATATATAGACCGTACTTATTCCACGTTCCATTATGCCCCCAGGAGATGACTATACTGTTGACCCGAATGCGAGCAACGCGAATACTACGGTGAGCACACAAACGCAAACGACAGCAGTATCACACAATGATATTCGCTGCTTCAGCATCCTATATACTACGGATATATATACACATATGTATTATATACATATATACATATATACATTTATGTAGAAGCAGATGCGAGGACGATCCCATACTCTGTCTTTCCGCGTTCCGTCGTCGGCGTCCGGCTATCGCCTATGCATAAAGTATGTATATATATATATATATATATATATATATATACAGCCGACGACACGCCTATTATTCCGCTGAATCACTTTATTCCGATTATTTCCAACCTGGCAGCGATAGGTGGCGATTTATGTGGCCGATATCCTAGTCGACAGTGAGAATGGCAAAAGCGTGGAAGACTCGGCGTACGAACTGCGCGAACCATGTGCGAGAGATCATCGACAATATACGCTTTGAGCTTCGTATCTTTCCTTCTTTCATATCATTTTCGGTGGATTCTGGACTCGGAGGTTATCCAAAAGTTCAGTCCAGCTCTAGTTTGCCCCGTGAATCCTTCGTGGAGAAGGGGATGACGCTATACGTGCATGTCTACATGTGTGGCTGCAGCCTCGTAATATAGAACGGAGAAGGTTGTCAAAAAAAGACACAAGAGAGAGATAGAGAGGGAGAGAGACAGACAGAATGACACAAGGGAGAGAGAAAGAGAGAAAGAGAGAAAGAGAGAAAGAGAGAAAGAGAGAAAGAGAGAAAGAGAGAAAGAGAGAAAGAGAGAAAGAGAGAAAGAGAGAAAGAGAGAAAGAGAGAAAGAGAGAAAGAGAGAAAGAGAGAAAGAGAGAAAGAGAGAAAGAGAGAAAGAGAGAAAGAGAGAAAGAGAGAAAGAGAGAAAGAGAGAAAGAGAGAAAGAGAGAAAGAGAGAAAGAGAGAAAGAGAGAAAGAGAGAAAGAGAGAAAGAGAGAAAGAGAGAAAAGAGAGAAAGAGAGAAAGAGAGAAGGAGAGAAAGAGAGAAGGAGAGAAAGAGAGAAGAAGAGAAAGAGAGAAAGAGAGAAAGAGAGAAAGAGAAAAGAACCCTGTGAATTATCGACGTGTTGACCAGTGCGGATGTGAACTACTTGTAACAATAGCAGCTGTGCCACTACTCGTCTGATCTGTACAGGCTCGAACCACTGAGGGACCCAACCAGAGCCTGGTCTATGGCTTATTGGGGCTTAAGTCGGTATGAAATGTGCCACGAATTTTTACGTCCCATCTCGTCTATGTTCAATTGACAATCTCTCATCCTTGCAATAAGGCTTTTACACTGGAATACTCGTACTAAATGGAATACTCGGTTACAATTTCCATTGAGGATAAAGCAAACTGCAATTCTCGTTGAAATTGTTAACTGAAATAGACGAGAGTGGCAAGATGTGCAGGAGGTAAGATGAAGATTGGGTCCTGTCGGATGGAAGATGTTTCCGGACTGTAGTCTAGCACGATGCTCCATCTAAATAATATGTACATGGTCCGAGAAAGGGAGAGAAACAGCAATGGATTGCAGATGTACAAGATGCCCCGAGGCATTGAGAGTATAGAAATCCATTAGATTCTCTAGCACTTCGTATTAATGACGAGACCAACTTGAGAACAAAGATCTTCAGTATCGATATACGATGGAATAGATTGTACTCTCAGAAGGTTTAATGGGAAAATTATTGCTCAGGAAGCAAAAGCAAATACGAACGGACATGACAAGGGTGCAAGAAGGTCTCAAACCTTGAGGTTTCCAAGCTGCTTTCATAATTGGAAGTATTTTCTACTCACCAATTAATATATGTATATGTAGGGACCGGGAGAGAAGGGAACAAATGTTTATCGACGAACAAATGTTTGATATGAAATAAAAAAACAAACGATGGATTTATTAATATAATGAATAAAGAATATAGCGTCTCGTTACAAAATAGGTTCGTTCGCACTTGAGTCGTCGTGCTGACTGACCCTTGAACCTTTTCTCCTCTTCTTTCCATCATTGAATCTCAGAACTGTAGTGCCCATCATCGGAACCCGGCCCCACATATGTATATTTATATAGAGGTATATAGATATATAGATATATGTATATACTCTGTGAACTATTAAATGATGGATAAAATTTGTTCCTAAAATCTATCAGTTTCTAGTTAAAGTATATTGCAAGCTCTATCGAAAGTGTATAAAACTTTTCCAAAGTTTACAAGGACCCATAAAAGTTTTTCAAAATTGACCAAATGGTCATGAAAGTTTTATAAATACTGCTAAAGTTTTCCAAAAACATTAATTATCATTTAATGATTTTACGATACAACTTAATTTTTTCGCTGCACACAAACCCATCTGGCTGATTGTTGGGAGCATCAACAGAGTGTACAACTTGGATAAACATTAGTCGCGGGACAAACCATCCAATTTAATTAATAACAGCGTAGATTGTGTATTCTCTGTCTACAAAATGGATGTATTTCTTAAAATTTATCCTTGGGCAAATCTTGGACTGCTGGGTCGTCATGGCAGCTCTCGTAATCCTGTGTGCTTCCAGTGTGTGTTTGGAATTGGATACACATTTATAAATGCAATCCTGGATATGAAATTTCAGATATATAACAAATTCTGTTCGGAAACTCTCAGAGATTTGACGTTTTATCTGTTACATTATGGGTCTATGCTAGATGATATAAATAGTCAAATAAATAGTCAAATAAATAGTCAAATAAATAGTCAAATAAATAGTCAAATAAATAGTCAAATAAATAGTCAAATAAATAATAAAATAAATAGTCAAATAAATAATCAAATAAATAGTCAAATAAATAGTCAAATAAATAGTCAAATAAATAGCCAAATAAATAAATATATGTATGCTCACGGGGGCATATTACACGTGTGTAAATATACAGAAACGACGTTTGAAAGTTCACGAGGAGTCACCATAAGTTCGAAAATGGCTTCTACCAAATGAGAATTATACATGCGAATGTGGTTTTCACAGTTAGATCCCTCGTCGGTTGGGTTCTCGCACACCTGTGTTTGCAAACGAGGAAAGTTCTATTTATCCGGGCTAAATTTACCACGATCTAGTGTACCACGAAATGGCACGAGGCAGTAAAATTATATTCTGAAATAATATCATTTTCTCATTGTAACATTTGCTTTATTCATTGATAAAAGAACAAACAAGGCTAAATATTACATGAACGAACAACACTCTCACATTCTCTCACCTCATTTTCTCTCTTTTATCTTGTACGCATTATTCTTATTATTCTGTATAATTAATCGAGAATACATATAATAAAATCTCGAATAAACATCGTATTATTTTTTCACAATGCGCACTCATTCTGTCAATTTTTTTTTTTTCTTTCTTCTCCATTAATTTCTTATATCGTTTATCATTTATCATTTGAGGAATAAATATATATATAGAAATATACATTTAAATACTTAATCCGTTCTTTTAATCTTTTATTCCCTTTTTTTTTTCTTCTTTCAAGTTTTCTCTTGTTCTCGCTTTTTTTTTTTCACACAAACCAAACAGAGTTCGGGTATGTCAAGAGAATGTCTTAATCGCACCTCAATTATACGTAATTGTTTTTATTTTTTTTATTTTTTATTTTTTATACAGTTTATAATTATATATATATATTTATCTATAATTACGAGGTGTATGCGCGGTGCTTCAACAAAATATACAGGCCACATTAACACACGTAAATAACATACAGGATAGGTGTTACACACACTTCCTCATTCATTCCACAATCGCACGAGAAATGCTGGTAAAATGTTAATATATTTTGTGTGTGTGTGTGTGTGTGTGTGTGTGTGTGTGTGTGTGTGTGTGTGTGTGTGTGTGTGTGTGTGTGTGTGTGTGTGTGTGTGTGTGTGTGTGTGTGTGTGTGTGTGTGTGTGTGTGTGTGTGTGTGTGAGTGTGTGTGTGTGTGTGTGTGTGTGTGTGTGCATAATATATAAAATCGTTGTAGAAGCTTGAGAATCCCTCAATCGTTTATTCGAAATGGGAAAACGTGTCTGGGCTCTTCCGATAAACAGAGACATTCGATTCTCGCTGTTGACTGCTGCACACGAGGCTAGGAACGAGCAGAGAGAAATCTTCGATAGCATAGAAATCGTCGATTATTTATTTTTTGCTTCCTCCACCACAGGCTGGCTGTTATAACCGCACAAGTGTGTCTCAGTTGACTTTTCTATATTGGGCTTTGTAACGGGAAAAGTTGGACATTTTGTCGGGCACATCGTTTATTAAAAGAAGAAAAAAAAAAAAAAAAAAAAAAACACGAGGCGAGAGATTGCCAGAGAGCGGTTGTGAGATACGTTGACTTCGTGCTTCTTCCTACGCCATCTTTTTTTGTTTTTTTTTTTTTCACTGCATTCTGCAAGCTACGTGTATAACGGGCTGCTCTTTACCCCTTAGCCCGTATCACTCTTTACCCCTTGCACAAGAGATTCTTTGGCATCGATCATCACAAAAGCGTCTCTTTCCCTTTTTTTTCATTTTCTCTCTCTCTCTCTCTCTCTCTCTCTCTCTCTCTCTCTCTCTCTCTCGTGCTCGAACTCTTCCTGTGTGCAAATGTTGAACGCTGAAAACGTGAATGGGGCAATGAGTGGTTTCAATTTTGAAACTTTTGTGCAATAACGCCTGGGGTATGAAGAATTGCAGGGTGGTTGGCACCCCGTACAGAGACGAGAAATAAAGAGGGTGCGCGCGTGTAGCGTTCTCGATGTACACGTGTTGCCATCACCTCATTTTGTATATATATATATATATACAAATGTATATATATATATATATATACAAATGTATATATATATATATATATATATATACAAATGTATATATATATATACTAATGAATGTATATATATATATATACATCATTGGAAAATATCTCAAGCACGCTCCCTAGCAACTTTGTACCAATTCTCCTCCCTCTCTGTCTCTCTCTTTCTCTTTCCGTTTCTCTTTCCCTTGGGTCCAACTAGAAGTTTCACGTTCAATCCGTAAATTATATTGATCGTAGCGATTGGAGACCCATCAGCCTCTATTTCCTTGTATCTCTCCTTTTTTTCCCTCTTTTTTTTTTCATGGGATTTAGCCCGGAGAATGTTTTTCCAACTTGGACCAAAACGAGAATATTTTTCTTTCCACTAGTTTTTTTCTTTCTTTTCAATCTTTGAAGTTGACATTTTTTGACGATTCTTTGCAGATCGATCGTAAAATTTTGATTGAGAAAAAATATTTAAAAAATATTTCACGTATGTATTCATATGGAATAATTCATGAAGAATATCGAGATGCGCGGTATCGACGTCGAAGTAATTAAAAAAGTACAAATTGATACTATCGATAAGAACGATAAAAATAATTAAAAAAAAAAAATTATCGAATATATGAAATATTTTACAATATATTTTCTTTGGCTGTAAATTTTCCTGACTTTTCTCCTTTCATCACCAAGAAAAATCGTTCATCTCTCATTAAATCTGCATGGAATTCGCGATATATACATATATATATATATATATTTTTTTTTTTCTCTGTGCACATTTACTCGTCACTCGTCAAGAGAAAAATGTCAAGTGAATATTCTCTTTCACGACGACTTTTCATGCTCGAAAGGACTATACAAGGACTCTGTGGGTTTTAAAAAGACAACAAACGGAATGAGAATGTTTAAGTCTCCATGAAAAATTGTGTCCCATGAAAAAATAAAAGAAAAATATCTATCCTGGAGATTTTTTTATGGTTGAGGTCAAAGTTGAACGAAAGAGGATTTGGCTCGTACGACGTTGACGACGAATCTTCTTTGCATTCGTTCTGACAACGCATCCATATCTCTCTCTCTCTCTCTCTCTCTCTCTTTCTTTCTTTTTTCTCTCTCTCTATTTCTTTCCATTTGCCAAGACGTCTTCGTCTATATAGTCCATCTCTTTCAATTTCATATATATATATATATATATATATATATATATAATATTCTCTTTTCCCATTTTTCAACCCTCCATCTCCTCCTCTCCTTTCCACCCTTACCAATCTCTCGGCTGTTTCGTCTGCTTGAGGAAGAACTTGCGGAAAGGGTTGCGTGTAGATTCTCTTCCTTCATCCCTTCAGCCACACTGACTGTGGGACACGAGAGTGAATATCTTGGGGCCACGTATCGAGGAGAGGCAAGAAGAGAAAGAGAGAGAGAGAGAGAGCGAGAGAGCAGATTCTCCAAGAGGTTTAGACATATTATATAGAACAGAGATCGCTATGGGGCAATGGCAAATCCTTTGTGATGCTGCCCCGGGGCGAGAGAAACGCTAACCTGACTCTCAAAAGTCTCTCTCTCTCTCTCTCTCTCTCTCTCTCTCTCTCTCTCTCTCTCTCTCTCTCCCTCTCTCTCTCTCTCTCTCTCTCCCTCTCTCTCTCTCTCTCTCTCTCTCTCTCTCTCTCTCTCTCTCTCTCTCTCTCTCTCTCTCTCTCTCTCTCTCTCTCTCTCTTGCTCTCTCTCTCTCTCTCTCTCTCTCTCTCTCTCTCTCTCTCTCTCTCTCTCTCTCTCTCTCTCTCTCTCTCTCTCTCTCTCTCGCTCGCTCTTGTCAACTCGGAAAACCCCAGCGCAGTATTAACGGCAGCCCAAGTTAGCCAACGAGCCCTCAAGCTGCACCAGCACCGATTCTCTCTCCTCCTATATATATCCAAAGCCACCGTTGTCATCTCAGCCTCTGGTGGTTTTCCTCTCTTCGCTGTTCGTTGTCGTCTCCGGCGATGAGGAAACCGCCAGACTGAAACGACAACGGGTCCGCAACGAGAATGGGATCTGACGTTGGCTCTTGCACATCGAATCCTCCATGGCCACCGCACATTTTCCCAATCCTCTTCGTACGTATACTTATATATATATATAAATATATATACATATATATATACATATACATATACATATACATATATATATACATACATACATATATATACATATGTACACATATATATATATATATATATATATATAAATATAGCATCGTCCAAAGGCTCGGAGATAGTTGCCTTTGTCGATACCCACCAAATGTTAAATCGCTACAAGAGGAAGAGGCTAATTGGACTTCCACCTGCGAGTCTCCTCTACTTCATTTGTGTATCTTCCTTGTCACATAGACCGCTCGAATAAGCTCCTTAGACTCAAGGATTTTAGTCTTAGGCTAGGACTACGTATTATATATATATATATATATATATATATATATATATATATATATATATATAGTTTATTCTATTCATTAGCCTCGCAGCTCGCAGTCTCCTCTGGAATTATCTGACGAATATAACGATCGAGGGTTTCACATATATTGATGATACCGTGAATGACGAGAAGAAGCGAAATGAAAGAAAAAAAAAAAATTGACTCAGGAGAAACGTCTCTCTGCTTGAAATCGTTATTTAATTTTATTCGATAATCAAATTATCAATATGTTTGGTATATTTTTATGAGAAATAAAAAAAAAAAAAAAGGTGACAGCAGAACAAACCGGAAATTGTGCTGGAATTTTTTTTTTCTTCTTTTATCCACGACAATATTGTATTGTTTGTGTATAAACTCATTAAAATCAATAATAATGATAATAATCACACGTAATATAAGAAAATGATGTCTTAATTGGGTAGGCATAATTAAAATATATGTATATTATGTACAATATCATTGTCGTTAAACGATAAACTCATGAAAATTAATACTTTTTAATGTTTTTATTTATTTATTTTTTATTCAAGGCGATCAACAATGCCTTACGTTTTTCGGAAATTTCGACGCTCTCTCTCTCTCTCTCTCTCTCTTTCTTCAGCGCCGACAGAGTATTTTAAAGTTCTGGACTTAAAAAAAAAAAAAAAAACATCGATCAATCAATTTGACTCTCACTCTCTCTCTCTCTCTCTCTCTCTTTCGAATTCATTTTTCAGGTAACTTTCGAGCTCATACTTCCTTTTTCACGCGTTAATTCCCTCGTTTCCTTTTGCACTTTCAAACACATTCTCTCCATCCTTCTTTCCCTCTCGCGGGAAAATCCCTGTAGGGGGAATTTCACGGAAAACTTTTACCTCTATATTTTCCAAGCGTCAAGCCCCCCCTGCCTCTGAGCCGCAGCTTTTTTTTCTCTCTATCGTGTTGCGCATACATTTACTCGTAGATTTATATCCAATTTTTCGTATTGTTATTTATTTATTTATTTATTTATTTATTTATTTATTTATTTATTTATTCATTCATGTATTTATTCATTTATTTATTTATTACTCTCTATGTCTTTTTCACCCACACATTTTTTTTGCTCGTCTCTTTTTCGTCTCAATTTTTTTGAATCCATTTTTTTTCGCTTAAAATTCTGATTGCTGCGTGCTCTGGCATTTCGTTGACTAGTTTCTTGACTTATCGGTGTCATTCGCGACGAAAACGCCATCTGGTGGACGAGAGTATTACAAGCGTTGTCGCGACTATCTCAGAATTGTGTGGGTTAGCCCAAAACAGAGCAATGTCAGGCTGCTCAAGCTCGACGTTGTGATTGCCGCATTTTCCGATGTAACTGTAACAAAAAAAATTGCTATTTAAAAATACACGAAAACCAAAAAGCGGTTTACCTAAAAAAAAAATTTTTTTTTTAATTCCAAATGTAACATTTTTATTTATTTTTTTGTCATTTTCACATGGAATCCTTGGGATTTGGATGAATACTTTGTGCAATTTGTGATCGAGGAGAATTTTTCAATCGAATATGATGGTAAACGAACGGAATTTTTTTTTTTTCCCACCCACAGTAACACGAAAAATGTCAATTTTCATGTAGCTGCAATTTTTTTCTCCTTATGACTAATAAAAATTTATTAGTATTTTTTTTTTAAAACGTCGCGTCCACATCCAGAAAATGTCGTAAGGATAAACCTGAGGAACTTAATTTTTGTAGTCATGAGAGCGCTCTAAAAAGTGCCAAAATCTCATAGAAAAAAAAATGCCAAAATTGATTAACGGAATTTTTAAATCATTGTCGAAAAATCGTAGCTTGATAAATAAAATCGCAATTTTAAAGTTTCAACGTTCACGAAGCAGCTACGTTAAGAATAAATTATTACATAATTACGGTGAGATTACCAAAAGTTACCATTTTATTAAAGAAACTTTTATGGGCAATATATATATATATACGTTTGTCTGTTCAATTTTCGTACGACCTCATGTCAATGTATTTTTTACAGCTGACCATATATACTCGTTATTAATTTTTTTTTAATATAAAAAAAGCCTCGAAATGTTTCTTTTTTCAGTTTATAATCGAACAAACATTTTTTTATATTTTACATTACATAGACCCAGGCACGTGTATGCACATAAAATTTTATATATTTGCGCGTATAGGGAAATGTAGGGATATGGGAAAATCGGTGGTTTGGTAAATTATCATCCGTCTTTTGGGTCCACGGATCGCGACCAAACGGCCAGTCGGATGGGAATGGGAGGGTCATTCGTCGTCGCGCCTATTGTCCCGTGGCCAGGGAATATATATATATATATATATATATATATAAATTTGCCAAGCTTACACATTATATGGCATCGCTCTTCCGCCGGGAGATAGGAAAACGAGGTCGGATTTTTGCGACTAAATGCCTGCAGCTTTGTGGTGCTGGTACGTAAAAAAAAAAAAAAAAAAAAAAAAAAAAAAAAAAAAAAACAAAAATTCCATTATAACAATTACAATTGTTTTCGTTGCCCTTACAGGAAAACTCGACATTATTTACCGCGATTCTCAAAAATCTCCAAAAATCATCTAGCCCTGATGAAAAGAACTCAAAAAATTAACTCACCAATTTACATTAATTGAAATTGATTAAAAAATCATATTGATTCGTAAAAGACGTTCAACCCTCAAAAATTATATCGAGAAGCTCAAAATCATAAAACATACAATTTTTATACAATTCCTCCACATCCCTCTACATATATTATATATCTCAATATCATCCCCTGTGATATTAAAGTTTCGATCATAATGGCTTTATATACCCTTTCAATTTATCGAAGATAAAGGGTGCCAATGGTCAAAGTTAATAGTTTTCTATACTTTTCTCGTTTCAATTTCGATATTTCCGTTTGGAAAGACATATATATATATACTTATATACCATATACTATGTACTTATATATATATATATATAAGTACATAGACACGTCGAGAAAGCTCGGCTGGAAAATACATTGTGCGATGCATCAAGGGATGAAAAACGATAGTCAATATTTCTCGCCTGGGAAACGTTGGTACGACACGAAAGGCAGCTGTTGCAGAGCGTGGGCAAGGGTTGGGGTGGATTACCGATACTATCCAACGTTCAATACCTTTGTATCACATGCACAGACTCTATGTACTATGTATAATAATATACGTACATATATGGTGGCGGGGAAGGGGTGGGGGTGGGAGGGGGGGGGGGGGGTAAGTGGCCAGGTAGACATATCGGAGAGAAACAGCGAGTAGTCTAGAAGAGAGTGAGGTTGAAAGCCATGTCGTGCGATACATGTAGTAGTTATAGTAACCCGAGAGTAAAACTTGGGCCTTGCTAAGGGGTTGCAAGTAGGGGTGGAAAGGATGAAGAACGAGACCAGCACGAAACGTGCAATAGCAGTTCATGGCAATTTTCTTCACTGCGTAGAAGCCTCTCTCTCTCTCTCTCTCATTCTCTCTTTCTTTCTTTCTTTTATTCCATAGTGGGAAAAGTCAATTTCTTAAAAACAATTCCGTCCAACCACCGCGCGGTACGAAGGAGAGAAGAGGAAAGTGAGAAACGAAACCATTACAGGCCGAGCAATACGTACGTACAGTATATTATACATTATTTTATATATATATATATATATATATATTTTATATACACACACATATATATATATATATATATATATATATATATATATATATATATAGAATATAGCATTACAGCATATAAAATGAATCAAGAGGCTGATGGGATATGAGCAAGGTCAAGGAAGCTGATGGGGCCCCGGAGGGTTGAGAAGAGACTTGCGAGAGTAAGAAGGGGTGAGAAGAGAATGAAGTAGAATTATTACTGCGGCCTCTCGAGTGTATAGTGTATTGCTATGTTCTTTCTCTCTCTCTCTCTCTCTCTCTTTCTCGCCGCAAAGTGGATTCCAGTCACGGTTGTGCCTCCGCAATATTACCACTTCGAAATGTATTTACGAGCTTGAGAAATATAATGCAGCATCGAACAACCAGCGAGTGTGCGTTACAGAAATTGAGCTTGGCGGCCATTTACGATAGTGAAATTTAGCAAGGATGGAGAATCATATTGGTAGCTGAGAAGGATGAAGTGCTTATGAATGGGAGAATTTTTTTTTTTTTTTCATTGACAAAAATCATGATTAAAAAAAATATTCTTTTCATGACGTTCATCCCGATAAATAAAATTCGCTGGAAAAAATTGACTGAATAAAAATTGACTGCCAGCGAGACATGTTGAATAAATTTCTGGTATACATTTTGATATCTCCTGAAGTGTAAAAAGAAAAAAAAAATCATCCCAAATCCAAGGGGATGAAGCTGTAAAATAAAAGTAATTGGATAGCAAATTTTGTGCTCGTCACAAATATTCGTCACATTCGCGTTAATTGGCACGAGTACAAAATTCTCCCCATGCGAGGTGCATTGTTATTTCTTTACGAGCTGCAGAGAGTGTTCGTATGTATTATATAATGGAGATTAAAGAGTGACAATGTGGGGGATGCAAAAAAAAAATAAAAAAAAAATCGAGAGGGTGGGATGAATGATATTTTAAATGGATTGGTGGGGCTTTGCGTGTGCAGCGGAATATTCGATAGTCGAGCATTTTCCCCATGTGGTGCTTTACTGATGATTCAACGCTGCCCTCTGGCGAGTTAAATATGCTCATGGAAAAGCTCTCTCTCTCTCTCTCTCTCTCTCTCTTCCTATCACTCGCGCTCTCTCGATGCCCCATAGCGCAGCAAATTTCAACCTCCAACGCGCCATAATAGAAGGGAGAAATATTAATCATGCAACCTTCTCTCTCTCTCTCTCTCTCTCTCTCTCTATCTAGTTTCGTTCAGTGCGACAAATCAACGGGATTTTATCAATTATGATAAATACTCGAAATTGTACCACGTGCATTGGTAACACACATGAATATAATGTGGATATTGTAAATCGCATGGTAAAAGTAATATAGTAAATGCCCGGAAATATATCGTTAAGCGCTAATACAAAATTTAACAACAAGGAGCAAAAATGTGTAACGACGAATGGGGAGAGAAAAATAAAATGTTCGATGTAATTTGTTAGACAGTTCGAGGGAAATTAGGTGACAGGAGATCGGTGAGTCGAAGGTCTTATCGAAACGATCATTGAATAATTTTTATTCGACCCAAACCCAAACACAAAACCAAACACACATGAATATATTAGTGTGAATATTGTAAATCGCATTAAATGCCGGAAATACATCGTTAAGCGCTAATACAAAATTTAACAACAAGGAGCAAAAATGTGTAACGACGAATGGGGAGAGAAAAATAAAATGTTCGATGTAATTTGTTAGACAGTTCGAGGGAAATTAGGTGACAGGAGATTGGTGAGTCGAAAGTCTTATCGAAACGATCATTGAATAATTTTTATTCGACCCAAACCCAAACACAAAACCAAACACACATGAATATATTAGTGTGAATATTGTAAATCGCATTAAATGCCGGAAATATATCGTTAAGCGCTAATACAAAATTTAACAACAAGGAGCAAAAATGTGTAACGACGAATGGGGAGAGAAAAATAAAATGTTCGATGTAATTTGTTAGACAGTTCGAGGGAAATTAGGTGACAGGAGATCGGTGAGTCGAAGGTCTTATCGAAACGATCATTGAATAATTTTTATTCGACCCAAACCCAAACACAAAACCAAACACACATGAATATATTAGTGTGAATATTGTAAATCGCATTAAATGCCGGAAATATATCGTTAAGCGCTAATACAAAATTTAACAACAAGGAGCAAAAATGTGTAACGACGAATGGGGAGAGAAAAATAAAATGTTCGATGTAATTTGTTAGACAGTTCGAGGGAAATTAGGTGACAGGAGATCGGTGAGTCGAAGGTCTTATCGAAACGATCATTGAATAATTTTTATTCGACCCAAACCCAAACACAAAACCAAACACACATGAATATATTAGTGTGAATATTGTAAATCGCATTAAATGCCGGAAATATATCGTTAAGCGCTAATACAAAATTTAACAACAAGGAGCAAAAATGTGTAACGACGAATGGGGAGAGAAAAATAAAATGTTCGATGTAATTTGTTAGACAGTTCGAGGGAAATTAGGTGACAGGAGATTGGTGAGTCGAAGCTGTTATCGAAACGATCGTTGAATGATTTTTTATTCGACGCGGAGAAAGAGCATACGTGAAAATATATACATGTATATATGTGTAAGGGATGACTCTAAAGGATTTTTCGATCTAAAGTTTGTATCTAGAGCCTGTGTGAGTGTAGAATGAGAGCGAAACGCAGGGTGGGGATTTTGCTAACCAACAAGAAAATTGAGAGAGAAAGAGAGAGAGAGAGAGAGAGGGGGAGAGCCGATAAGCGTAGCTGAAAGACGTTATAGAGGGAGGATCTTGGGAACGCGAGGTTTTTACCCATGTATTCCCTTCTCATATACATATATATGTATAGTCTCTTCATACATGGATATATATGTATATGAAACGAGTGCGAATTGCTCGGTGGTTTTGCGAAGCTTTCGTGAAGTAGTTCACACGAGGGAGGGCAAAATGGCCTGAATAATCAGGTATGCAAAGGTCTGATAACGAGAACTCGTAAGGCTTTTGGCACGGACGCGTTTCTCCTATTTACAGTTTACATTCAATCTTGTATTACTACCGAATATTCCCTTGGCACATTATAAATTTAATATACAGTAAAAAAAAATATGCATATATAGTAAAAATATATGTGTAATATTATCAATATATATGTATATAGTGATGAAATGACGTCTCGATATTAAGCGGTAATTTATTAATACTGTTCAATGTGTTTGATCATTGAAGTGAAAAAAAAAAAATTTAATCACTTTGAATTGAACCTTGAAAAATAAAACGATCGCTTTTTCATGATAAAGTCAAAACAACAGCTCGAGCCTTAAATTTTATAATGAAATATCCACTCCAAGTATAGGGATGATCCACTTGCAAGTGCTTAAAGCTCCGGGGCTCAAGGGTCGCAAAGCTTATCAGTCGAGAAAATATAAAAATCTTTGTCTCCAAGGAAATGACGATATAGGAGCCTCAGAGAAATTTAATCAGAGAAATGTGCCCTTAATTCTCATAAATATTGCCACAAAAATAATTTGCCTCAGGCCTGTTCCGTTGACTAAGTTTCACTTAAATTCGAACCAAACAGCATCAAAAAATGGGTAGAATTTTTTTAGAAATTTTCTCCATGATCCTCGATAGAAAATATATCGTCTGAATTTTCCTATCTCTTTTTCTCTTATCCTACCATTATTCCATATTTTAGCTAAATTTTTCCAGGCAATTTTTCATTTACTGGCAGACACATTTTGCTACGGTTGGGAATAAAGTCGGCAAAGGGTGGGAAGGAAAAATTGAGAAGGGTCGTACTATATGTACTGGTACAAAATATACAATGAGGAAGTTAAGGAAGACGACATGGCCAGGAATGTCGAGCTACACCATTATACCATTATATAATACGTGAAAACTTCCGAGACTCATCCCTAATATATATATATATATATATATATATATATATATATATATATATATATATATATATATATATATAAATGGTAGCCCTGGAGCTAGAGTGAATTTTGGCTTGAGAAAATCTCGAGTATTCGTACTTCGTGTTCTACGTATGCACACAATTATACACTTTTCCTGTCTTGTTCTATATATATATTCTGCCTTGTTCTGCATAATATTAATTTTTTCCAAATTTGTTCGAATATATTATGATTAATTTTATTTTTTAAAAATCAAATAATAGTAATTTGACAAAGTAGAACATAATATGTTCGAAAAAATTTAATTCCCATCCGTCTGTAAAATCAAGATTTAATCTTTAAAAACATCTGCATTTTTAGTTATAAATAACGAATGCGGGAGTTTTTACCATTTTTTTCCAGCTCTCTCCTTTCGCGAGGAAATTTTCAAAATGTAAATGTATACTTTTTTATAATGGGATTCGAAAAAAAAACTGAAATGAAATACCCAAATATATATATATAAATAACATTTGACTGACAGATTCATGATCGCCGAGCCGAAACCGGTCAAGCTATAAATATGAAATTTGGCCAGTAGTTTTATTTTATAATGTCGAGACTCATTAAGAAGGGATTTTTCGAAATTCAACCCCTAAGGGGGTAAAAAAGGGTAAAATGTTTTTACACTGATTCAACGAGTGCAAAGTGCACTCGGCACTAGCTAATACATATATATATAGTTATACAGACTCTCGTACTCTCTCTCTCTCTCTCGTACCATTTATACCACTCGGTACTTCCTGGACTCATCAGCCCACCTTACTCGATTTAACCCCCAACTTGAGCCAAGATTTCTTCGAGTCCATATGTGTAAGCTCTGCAATTCATACTGTACGTGATATCCGAATTTCTCAAGTAATTTCACTGGGTTATATGTGCGTGCAAGTTCTACAGTCGTTTCATCCACCTGGATGAAACCGAATACGTGTATACAGGAGCTGCACGACGATATGTGGGTCTCGAGGGTCACGCAAGGTTGTGAGAAAATCTCGCAGTTTTCGAGCAAACTCCACGATCACCGAGTACATGTCATGATGCAAAATGGCGTCAAAATTAATTTTTCCAATTTTCCTTAAACGAGAAAAATGGTACTTGCTTGGATGGGACGATATTTGCACGTAAAAAAGAATTATAATTTTCATTAAAAAATATTTTTTCGAGTGTCAGTGTTGGGGTGTTAAGGAAATAATTAATTTTTCTTCAGTTTCTCGTAGGGTGAGGTACAAGCAATTTTTGGGTCAGAAAGGATTTGAGCTGGGTGGGGCAAATGGCATTTGTCGTTGTGACATTTCAGAGAGGATGCCAGGGATGCCAGAATCAACGTTGAGTCTGTCGCAGACGTGCATATAGTGCGATATATAGGATGCTGTAGTGGATGGTACATGTCGGGAAATTCGTGATGTCTTCCTCTCTCTCTCTCTCTGTCTCTTCTTCTCCCTCCCTCCCTCCCTCCCTCCCCCATCTCTCTCTCCCCATCTCTACCCCCCTCTCTCTCTCCCTCCCTCTCTCTTCTCTCCCCTCCCTCTCTCTCCCTCCCTCTCTCTCCCTCCCTCTCTCTCGCCCTCCCTCTCTCTCTCCCTCTTAATTTGGCTCACCTCTTTCCGGTACTGGTTCACGGAGTCCCGCGCCGAGTTGCCTCTCGCTCGTTGCATTGTATATACCCTCTATCTCGACGATACAACGAAGAGTCAATTGTCCGTTGACGTAGTGCGACGGTTGAATGGTCAGACTGAGCTCGTTCCACTGCAAGTCACCGTATGGACCCTCTTCTTTTTGTTGTTGCTGCTTCTGCTGTTGAACGTTGTAGCTCGATGACAAAACGTGGCCCTCGTTAACGTTCCGACTCGATTTTTGCTGTCTCTTTGGCAGGGGTATCGTGTTCGGCTGGCCAACCTGTACAGACACAACGAAGAGACCAAATGAAATCGTTAAATTTTACATTTTTCTCTTTTACGTTATATTTTTTATATAATATGTTTATCGATAAAAATATGAATATTTGGGCCTAAAACATATCTTACCCATGATGCATTTGAAATATATTTTCCGTGTATTGAAAGTGCCCGAAAGGTTCTCATGCGACAATTTTTAAAATCGAGGCCAATCTCTTAATATTACCGAGGCGAGCAATTTTTTTTTGTTCATATTTATTATCGTGATATTTCTGAAAATTCGAGATAAAATCTCTATCACTGGCATAAAAACGATAAATCAATTATCATTTATGAGAAGAGTTCGTGGAGATAAAAAAATATTGTAGATATTACAGCGACCGAGAAGCATTTTATTTACGAGGAGAGAATTTAGGAGTGAATATGAGATATAGTGGAAATTATTATTTGCGTTCGAGCCCATTCCTGCCCACCATTTTTTGTCCATGCAAAGCCCACACGAATAAACGATATGCTCCTCATCCCTGAGTACTGAAGCACTTTTTTTGGGTTCTCTCGATTTTTCTTCTCATCAAAGAAAAAAAAAAAAATGTTGAGGACTTAAGAAAATAAAGGATGAAACGCCGGCAGCATTATATCGAGCAGAAGCGCTAAAATTTGCAGTAAAATGCCTCGTAAAAAA
>OY769906.1:2721914-2788602 GCA_963669185.1 Dyspetes luteomarginatus
GGAAAGGGAAAAAGATGGAAGAAAGAGTGGAAGGGGGAAGAGGGAAAATGTTGGTGCCGTTTACACCAAAACCATTTGAGCATCTCTTCACCCTCTGAGGCCAAAGCACCAGACTCTTGTACAAGAGAAAACTCCCTTGTGCTCTCTTTCACCCTGTCGTCTCATCTTGCTTTTTCACCCAAGGATTCTATCCGCTCTCGTGCCCCGTTCAATTAGAGGAGAACTGGAGAAAACGGTTTGGCCACGTCCGGCCTCTATTTCCGGGTCGTCGGAGAAGTCGCTCCGAATAAAAGGGGGTTGATGCCAGAGAGAAAGTCTCATGCGCAGTAATAGAGAAAGAGGAAGCGAAGACGCCCATCATCAGAGAAAATGTTCGGGATAAAGGAAAAGCAAGTGAGAGGGTGAGAGAAGTATAAGAAGAAGAAGAAGAAGAGAGGAAGCTGCAGAGCGTCTTCGTTGGGCAGCGACAGAGTTTACCTCGTTGTCGTTGACGTTGCAGCAGAAAGAGAGAGGGTGCGAGTGTGTGTGTGTGTGTGGGAGAGAGAGAGAGAGAGAGAGAGAGAGAGAGAGGAGACAGAATTTGTCGTGAATGAGGTAGAGATAGGGAGAAAGACAAATACGTATATAGCTACGAATTTCTACTATACAGCGGTAAAGAGTGAGAAGGAGGAAGCGGTAGAGTAGTACTTGCAGGATTATCCGGTTGCACGACAATGGGTAAGGAGTATATAGAGAACACATACTTTTGTCAACAATTCCAGTTGGCCCCGGAAATCCTATTATCCGGGGTGAAAAGATATGCACTTGTGACTATCCTCTATGTTGGATACTCGTCTGTTATACGCACTCTCTGTTATCAGCTTGTTTCTAAATCTTTACAAGCGAGAGAAAGAGGGAGAGAGAGAGAGAGAGAGAGGCCACATATATGTTTAATGTTCCTAGGATAATATTGCAGGATATTATTTTCTGGTGAGGGTCTTACTAAAATTCTTCTCTCCAGCTCTCGTGATTAGTTCTTATTCTTCTGGATAAGGACGAGAGTCACGTGGGTTTTGGTGCCTCTCCTATTTGATAAGGAACCAATTTTGTAACCTGGAAGGATTATGACTATCCTCTACGTTGGATGAATTCATATTTTACACGCTGTCTCTGCGATCAGTCCATTCCTAAATTCATCCAAGAGGATAAGAGAGAGAGCGAGAGGCCACATATATGTTTAAAGTTCCCAGGATAATATTGCAGGATATTATTTTAGGAGAAGAATTTTAGGAGGAGAAGAATTTTAGTAAGACCCTCACCAGAAATGGTGAGGGTCTTACTAAAATTCTTCTCTCTAGCTCTCGTGATTAGTTCTTATTCTTTTGGATAAGGACGAGAGTCACGTGGGTTCTGGTGCCTCCCCTATTTGATAAGGAACCGATTTTGTAACCTGGAAGGATTATGACTGTCCTCTACGTTGGATGAATTCATATTTTACACGCTGTCTCTGCGATCAGTCCATTCCTAAATTCATCCAAGAGGGTAAGACAGAGAGAGAGAGAGAGAGAGAGAGAGAGAGAGAGAGAGAGAGAGAGAGAGAGAGAGAGAGAGAGAGAGAGAGAGAGAGAGACCACATATATGTTTAATGTTCCTAGGATAATATTGCAGGATATTATTTTCTGGTGAGGGTCTTACTAAAATTCTTCTCTCTAGCTCTCGTGCTTAGTTCTTATTCTTCTGGATAAGGACGAGAGTCACGTGGGTTCTGGTGCCTCTCCTATTTGATAAGGAACCGATTTTGTAACCTGGAAGGATTATGACTATCCTCTACGTTGGATAAACTCGTCTGTCATGTGCTGGCTCTGTCATCAGTTTGTTTTAGGATTCATCCAAGAGAGAATTGGAGAGACGAGAGATCATATAACATGTTTAATGTCATTGTAGGATAATATTGCAGGATGACAATATTGTCCTAAAGCTTTTCTGGTGGGGTCTGATTAACCCCTCAGCATTGAAGTTAGTTAAGGGTTAAGGGTAGCTGGTTAAGGGTAGAAAGTTTCGAGAATTATCCCAGAATATATCATTAATAGCACAAGAGATACATCCATGATGGGAGCAAAGAGAGTCAAGGACGAAAACCACAAAGGTTTCTGGTGCCCCTCCTATTTGGCAAGGATAGAAACTTTATTCTCCAACGAATGTTAGATCCAACTCCAGCATTTGTGCATTTGTGACTATCGCATTTAAAAATTCCATCTGTTACATGGACTCTCTGCTATCAGTTTATCTCTGGATCCATACCAGGGAGAGGAATATAAACCATATAATGTGTCAATCCCAATATTGTCCTAAAGCTTTTCTGGTGGGGTCTGATTAACCCCTCAGCATTGAAGTGTGCTAGTTAAGGTTAGAAAGTTTCGAGAATTGTTTCCAGAATATATAAATAACAGCACAAGAGATACATCAATGATGGGAGCAAAGAGAGTTAAGGACGAAATTATTGTCCAACGAATGATAGGTCCAACTCCAGCATTTGTGCATTTAAAATTTCCATCTGTTACATGGATTCTCTGCTATCAGTTTATCTCTGGATCCATACCAGGGAGAGGAATATAAACCATATAATGTGCTAATCCCTGCAGAATATTCTATCCATCCCAAGGATGACAAAACTTTATCCACTTCTTGAAGGATATTCTCTTGTCCTGGGTGCGTTGGAACGTTATCCACCAGCATGGACGTATGTGAGATGTACGCTAATTAAAGTTGACATGAGACAAGGAGCTTCAGTTACCTGGATATATCAATGACAAAGACAAGAGAATAAGTAGGATAAGGATGAAAGCCACGAAGATTCTGGAACAAGTCGCCCACCTCCCCCTATTTAGTGAGGATGAGAAGGTATAGTGTGTGAGTGTGTGTGTGTGTATGTAGGTGTGCACGCTTCTGGGATAGTCGAAACTTGGGACTAGCTCAACGCCTCGACGACGAGCAACTTCACCGGCTTCGCTGAGATGACTCTGTACAGTCTCCTCTCTCTCTCTCTCTCTCTCTCTCTCTCTCTCTCTCTCTCTCACTCTCTCTCTCTCTCTCTCTCGCTATCTAAACAACCTTGCAGCTAGATCCACGTACACTTACGAGGGGGTTGGGTTCTCCGCGTTGCACCATGAAATGTGTGCACCGGAACTCTTGGTTAGGCACTACTATATATATATATATGCTCTACGTGAGAGGTCGCATGAATCCCACGTTGGACGCGGATATCCGAGAGGACTAAACTTCTACCGGGAGCCCTCGGAGCTTATGCGTCTTGAAAATTTGTATCACCACATGAGAAAAAGAGATCGGTTGGGTCAGGTGGCTGATGGTGGTGTCTAGTGTGTGTGATGTGTTATATATATATTTTTCATACGTGAAAAAAATTTAGTATGTTTTAAATACGATGGCGATTTAATAAAATTAATTCAGTAAGTTTCAATAACAATTTTAATTAGATTGATTTCATTAAACGTTCTCGGAAAAGAATTTGGTCATTTTTGAAGGGATATAGGTGAAAAAAAATTAGTATGCTTTAAATACGATGGCGATTTAATAAAATTAATTCAGTCTCGGAAAAGAATTTGGTAATTTTTGAAGGGATTACAGTCTATACAGTCGTAATTATTTCGTCTATATAGATTGAAACGGAAGATTTAAATTTGCTATCTGAATAAGTTTAGAATATAAAATTCAAGAATATTTTTCATTAAATACAATGATTGAGAAATTAATTTGTCTCCTCACAGAGGAAACGTTTTCTTTTTTTTTTAATACAATTCTGATGTGATGGAATGATGACAAAAATTTAAGGGGTTATGAATATATCAATTCATAGCTTCGTTTACATGTAATTTTAATGAGAGGGACGGGATTCAACCAAGAGATTGGTAAAGTTCGAGACTCCAAGAAATTATACCATTTTCCTCCCTTCTCTCTCTCTCTCTCTCTCTCTCTCTCTGGCTTAGCGCGATATCGCGAAAATCCTGGAGGTCCCATTCAAGTTTGATAGCGCCTATTCGAACACCCGGCAGTTATCTCTATCGCGTTCTCACGAGGGAATGGCACTCTGTATTATGCCAGGAAGAAGAAGACGTCCTTTGGAAGACCACAAGAGTGCCAGGTCTTACAAAATATTCTACGAGATCCTCCATATGCAAATCCTTGCTCAAGGATCATTTGCTACACGCTCACGGGTACCAAATTTCTCGATGTTCAGTAATACATATATATATATATAGATATAGATATAGATATAGATATAGATGTAGATATAGATATAGATATAGATATATGTATATATATATGTATATATCATTGTATGCAGCATATATATAGCATACATATAGTAATAGTGTAATGAAAATTTGTTTTTTTTCCACACGTGGTATACTGAAACGGAATTTAAAAATTCATCTCTGTTATAAAATGAATTTGTTTTTTCCAATGCACTAATTTTCACTGCTAAAGCCCAACGAATGCCAGATTTGCTGACTTGACTTGGCAGACAGAGTGAGACAATCGAACAAGAGTCGCTCACTCGTGATGTTCCATATAATCACCGACCCAGATTAAACTTGACGCATGGGGCACTTCATTAATCACCAGCATATATAATTTTACATCACTAATGAATTATAAAAGTTTTTTCATGCGATGGAGGGAAGGAATGAGAAAAAAACTTTAACCATGCAGAAGAACGATCGCATACAAATATATATATATATATATATATATACATACACAGACACACACACATATATATATATATATATATCTATATATACATATATATATATATGTATATAATTTATAAAGGAAGAGAGAAATATGCGATAGATTCTCCTCTCTCCTGATTAATGGATGGAACGCGAGACGCGCTCTCTCACTAGTTATACAGCTGGCTTCGCATTTTTCTACTCCATACCCGGAGAACGGTAAAAAAATTCGTTACTTCGTATATTAATTATCGGATAGAGAAAAATAATTTGCTTGGTCAGTCAACCGTAGAGACTGCAATATTTATACTCGGGACTAATATTTCTTTTAATAATAATAAATAATGAATGCTCGAATTAATTCTTGAAATTTCCAACTGGTTGAATTTTTTCATTGCTAGCAAAATTAATAATTTCATGCGCTGTATTATTAGTTGGACGACAGAGAGAGAGAGGAAAAAAAATCACCCAGCATATATTATTATTACCACGTATATTTCGGCAACAATAAAATGGTGTCTTGACGAGGTCAAAGGTATTTCTGATTCAGGGACCGCGAGTTGGACATCGCATATTCCAGGATGATTAATTAAAATTAAAATTCCTAATAATAGGGACACGTTTTATTCGTATTAGTGGGGTCATGGCAGATTCTATAAAATGACCCCAACAGGTCATATAGAGTTAACTTCCTTTCTGCATCTCCTGCTCGTACTCTCTCTCTCTCTCTCTCTCTCTCTCTCTCTCTCTCTCTCTCTCTCTCTCTCTCTGTCGCTATTTTTTTCTGTCTCTAGACTCTCGGACTGGTCAAGGGTCAATGGTTGCAAGTATCGAGTCCTTTGAAGTTCACAAACGTTTCTACCGGTTCCTGGGAGTGAATTAACCAGCGGAGACCACAGATGGTCGACCTATGAGAGCTTTCTCTCTCTCTCTCTCTCTCTCTCTTCAACAGAGCGAACGGTCAGCTGCTGGGGTTGACGTTTTACTTCAGCCTCGTGTATACGCGTATGCACTTCAAGACCTCCCTCAATCTCATTCGTCTTTTGACCCTTGACTCTCGAGTGCTCCTCTATACGCAATTCGCAGACCGAGAAGCACTCGCTATAATTAATTCGAGGCCAAAATTGACACGATAGATCAAAGAAATAATTAAAAGAGCAGCATAATTGAGATAAAAAAGTTTTTCATTAATTCCAAGATTTTTGGATTATTTTATTGAATTATTTATTGATTTATTATTATTTTATTGAACACGCCAAACTATGAATAATCGAGAGAAAAATTGCTATTCTGATATTCTCGCAGCTTCAAAGAAGCGGAAAACTTTGATTTTTCAACGTACGAAATATTTTTTATTTCAAGACGAGAGTGGAATGTACATACAGTCAGAGAAAGGGAAGTGCTTGTCAAATTTTCCGATAAAAATAAATACTTTTATTTCTCCTACAGTTTTACCGATTTCGTTTATCCACTAAACGCATAAAAGTGGTGATAAAAAAAAAAATCACAATCACCAATCGGAAATTTTACGTTATGGGCGCTTGCATGGTTCACGTACCATTGCACGCACTTTTTTTTATTCTCGTTTCTTTACGACATTCTGAACCCTATTTCACCCCTACATGGATACTTGAGCTGTGCGATGACTATATAGAAAAAATCTTCGTCAAAGAGAGAGAGAGAGAGAGAGAGAGAAAGTTCCAATAAATATCGAGGAAAGAAAGGAACGTGAAAAAAAGATTGCAATTTTGGATGAGGATAAAGAAAAAAAGCTTTTACACGTGGAATATATTTAATTAATTTCACACGTAGGATCAAAAATGAAATAAAAAATATATTTTTCATTCTTATGTAATTTATTTAATAGACAGTATGAAAAATTTATTTGTTTCTATAAAAAAATTTCTCCAATTTTCTGTATTATTTATATTTGCCATATATATCGCGTATAAATTATTTCCATGGGGAAAATGTAAGATAATGCGGGAGAGGAAGCGATATCGTTTTTCGATGAATGGATCGCGGCCGGTCGCATGCAGAATTGGCTTTTGGCTCTATATATCGTCGCTGTAATCGATGCTTGAGAGCGATGGAAAGACGCAACCAGGTATAGACTATGTACGACTATATATTGGGCTCAATATCGATGGCATAAATGCCAGAAAGTCACAGAAACGATCCTCATCCATACTGGATACGCCCTTTTAACTTTGGGCCATCGATATATATATATATATATATATATATATATATATATATATATATGGCGCATAGCGAAGGAGAAGTTTCGAGTCTAGTACGAGCTCTTGCATTTCCGTCTCGATGCCTGAATTGTGGAAGATTTATGTGAATCGAGATACTACACATCCGTGGCCAAAGTTCTCTTCAAAGAGGGTGAGAGAGAGAGAGAGAGAGAAAAACGTATTTCAGGTGCGAACGGGCAAAGTGGAATTCGTTATGGGTGAAATCGCTCGCGGTTTGTGAGTGAAGAGAAGCTTTTCAACCACAGATATATGTATATATATATGTGTGTGTGTATATATATATATATGAAGAAAAACTCTACTTGACCCTCTCGAGGCGATACGCTGGCTAAAAGAACTTTTCTCGCCCACTCCAGAGAGGATAAGCCAACGCATCTTGCGGTTAAGTAAACTCGTATATCTTTTTCTATAATTTTCTCAAGTCATAATAAACAGAATAAAGTTCTCGCGAGAGATATTCTCTACTTAATTTTCTACGCTTTGTTAGTATTGTATTTTTTTTTTTTGTTTCCTCGCAGATTTTGTTTCACGACTGACCATTAATATTTACTGTGATCGTGGATAAACTTGACTTAAAATCCATTAATGTTTGCTCAATTGCATTTTACTGCAAACCCAAAGAATTAAAAAGTTTTTTTTCTTCATTGCTGCGTAAAAAATGTGAGCTTTGTGATATTTAGTAACAATTTTTTAATTTTCGTTATCAGAGTTATTAGACCCCTTCGTATTTTTACGACCCTTTCCTATTTTATATTAATTTAATTTCTCACCAGTTCACTGCTTACAATTTTTTTTCAATCGGTGCCAAAATCGTTTTCGCAGCCATTTTGTGTCATGGCGTATTGACACGAGGGTACGTGAAATCTGCAGAAAAATCGTGCCGAGACGCAATCGACTTTTTCGACAGAGTATTTCTACATCGAATCACACCAGACTCTGAAAAAACGAATTTTCGCTCAGAGATTCGATGCGCGTCCGCCAGAGCGCGACAGAGCGATCACCGATCCAAGTAATGACGGCGCACAATTCGCTGATTAATTTCGGTAACCGAATGGAATTTTTTCAAGGCAAAGGATGCCGTACGGATGTAAAAATTATACGAATTGAAAAATCAAGGAACTCGATGCTTTTGATTGACCAATGAAATTATTAATAATTAATTCTATATACAACATTAAACTTTATATCGTCGAAAAAATTTATTATTTTCGTTTTCTTCGTGACACTGAGAAAAAAATATTTTTTCAAACGAACGTTTAGTTGGCTTAACAAATCTTTTCTTCATTCAATAATATTTTAGTTATCCTACGCATATTTTTGGATGGGTGGGACGACTCATAATATCATAGGGAAAATTTATATTTTCTTAAGTCAATGAAACATTCATTTGAACATTCGCGAACGCTGATTTAGTTGATTCAACAATATTTTTTTCTCAGTATGGAACTCGAGTTAAAATGTTCATGAGGATATCCTCGTAACATAAACTATACTTTATATATATATATATATATAAAGCTTTATATATATATATATATATATATATATAAAGTGTAGTTTAACGCTCTGGGCACGGAATATTTCAAATAGTAAGAGAGAGAGAGAGAGAGCGATACACACGTATAAATATTATTTGCGTGGAATGTGAAATTGCTCCTCTCACGAGATCCGTACAGCATGTGTATTTTGGCAGTAGACGCGAAATGGGTCCGAGTTTCTCGCTTAAGCGTCAACTCACCTCTCACCCTTGCTCTCTTTCTCTCTTTCTCTCACAACGAGACGAATATACGGGAAAAGCGTCAACAGGGTGGGGTGGGGGGGGGGGGGGGAGGAGGAGGAGGGGGGAATTTACGACTTTGGAATTTTCGGAATATCCGATGGAAAATCCACGCCCGGTGCTTCCATGGTGTATTTAAACGGGTTTAGATATGCATGTACAGATATACAAAACTCAAAGCAGAGAGACAGACAGTCAGTTTGAGCTATAGTAGAGATATAGTATACGAGAACGAGTGAACGACCAGTATATGGACAATGTTATATACATATATATATACATAGATATATATATAATCGTTACGTCATGGCATCCAGGGGCGAATCCACTCGGAACACTAAACAATATAGCTGGCACTGCATGTGCTATATATACACATATACATCTATATATATATATATATATATATATACATACATACATACACATGTATATTTATATATAAAAGAGAGACACGTACATGTTTCGAGGGTTTAGAGGAGGTGATGGGTTAGATCAGGCTGCCAAGGTGGAAAGGGAGGGTTGTTGTCGTTAGTGCTTCCAGTCGGTGATGCTGTGTTACCTGAGACGAGAGAGAGTGAGAGAGAGAGAGAGAGAGAGTGAGAGAGAGAGAGTGAGAGAGTGAGAGTGAGAGAGAGAGAGAGAGAGAGAGAGAGAGAGAGAGAGAGAGAGAGAGAGAGAGAGAGAGAGAGAGAGAGAGAGAGAGAGAGAGAGAGAGAGAGAGAGAGAGAGAGAGAGAGAGAGAGAGAGAGAGAGAGAGAGAGAGAGAGAGAGAGAGAGAGAGAGAGAGAGAGAGAGAGAGAGAGAGAGAGAGAGAGAGAGAGAGGAGGGGGGGAAGAGAGATGGAAAGCTGACGGGGTACACGATTACAGAATTTATATATCTATATAGGGGTTTCGCCGAGGGAGAAAAAGATAGATGGAGAGAGAACCCGTTCAATGTCTGCGCTCCAGAGAGGTGGATTCCGTATCCGCTTACTGGGAAATAGAGCCGATTAAACTTTATGGAGTCGATCGGTCGGCAATCAACTTCGAATCTGCTTCTATCTCTCTCTCCAACTCTCTAGTCATATATATATATATATACTTGTATACATATATATACATATATATATACTTGCATATATATATATATATATATATATATATCCAGCACGTTTTCTCTCGCCCTCCACTGTCTAGTTTTGGCTTTAGATTTGCTTCGCCTCTCTTCTCTCCTTCTCTCTCCCTCTTACTTCCCACACCAAGACACAGACATGCGGCTGATTGCGGAAAGTATAGCAGTTAGCAGAGAGAACGAGAGAGAGAGAGAGAAAGAGCGAGAGAGAGAGAGAGAGAGAGAGAGAGAGAGAGAGAGAGAGAGAGAGAGAGAGAGAGAGAGAGAAAGAGAGAGAGAAAGAGAGAGAGAGAGAGAGAGAGAGAGAGAGAAAATGGGCAGAATCAAAGGGTACATGTGAACCCACAAGCCCAAGTATCTCCCTCGACGTGGTTCGATCGTTTTTGCAATGTGGACGAGAAAACTCCCATGGCGAAATGACCGGAAAAGGAAAAAAAAAGGCAAAATTTCCACATTTGAGATTTTTTTTGTTTTTTTTTTTTACTACCCATGAAGACAATGTCGATTACAGCATCAGTATACGTTGATGCGATGTGTAGATCTCTGTATGGTCTTCCGGTGTCGCAATGTTCGAGGGATGTTGAACAAATGAAATGGAACGTATCCCGTATAATATGCCGAGAAATATGGAAAACTAGATGACTCGAGAAAAAAGTGATCTGTCTGTATAAAAAGGGAATATTTCTTCAGTCACAAGGGATGAAAAGTTCATATATACGTAATAGGAACAACACTAGGAAATGTATGTATATATATATATATATATATGAGTGCCATCGCCGAGCATTATCGCAAAGCCATTTTTCTTCTAATAACCGGAAGAGGGGTCAGAGGTGCACGGGTGAAAGAACCCGCCGCGTTATCATTCTCGCATAAAAGTCACGGTTAAACGATCTCTGACGTCTATATATATGTATATATTCACAGAATATGTACACGTGGTTATATACACGGAAAAAGAGAGCTCTGGTTGTGTTGAAAACGACATGGAATTTTTCTATTCTCTCCATAAGCCACGTCACATAATCCATTATAGGATAACAGATGCGAAATTTTCCCATATCTTCTCTCTACGTATACAAAATGCATGAGATTCTCGTTATGAGAATGGTCCCAGTGTGCTTTGTATCGGCACTTTATTCCATATTTACATGGTCATTGTCAGATAGACATAATGGAATCGAAGTCATAATGAAGCACACAGAGCTGGACCAGAATCAGCATTCGTCATATGGCTATTGCAGGGGTCGTGGGAGGGTGCAGGTCAGATACGTGGGAATGATCGACTGGTGGAAACACCGACAGGGCCTAAAGCCAAATGGAATGAGAGAGATTAGGACGGTTACGCCAAATAGTTTAACCACAGAAACGCTTCTCGTCTCACTGCTATATCGAACACGGCGTGTTTCATATTCCAGCGTGGATCGCATGAGATATCGAGCAATGTAGGCTGCAATCGGGAATGAAGAGAGAGAGAGGGAGAGAGAGAGAGAGATGCGAAAGCTTCAGGAAGGAGCATGAAACGGTTAGAGTGGCCAAGCCAAAACCGTTTCGCCATCTGGGGATATTCGATGCAGGAAAGCATACATAGGCATGATGATGACCATACCGTCAACATCCCCCATTATTGTGCATTCCCTTTCTGGGCAAAGTACCAACAGGAGAGACGGAAAAGCAGCATGGAAATGTCAGCAGACACGGTTTGGTTGTAACAAACATCGTGCATTATCGATGTCCAAATAGGAATAATGTTTTTCCGAGTAGTTTTTGAGGGCTGGATTGACGAAGAGGTTTTTGGGCTTTTCATTGGAATTTGTTTTGGGTTTTGAGATAATCAGGAGAGGATTCGTGATCAGCGGGGAAATGGATGACAGAGTTTTGAAAATACTGCTGATCCGTCAGACTTCTTTATTAAAATTTTCCAATTTTTTCCAAGACCCTCGTATGTTATTGTATATTTTTCCATGGGCGCGAAGTGGGCTCATCATGGTCACAAAAATTAAGATAAGTCGACCGACAATAACATGAGAAATTGAATAAACGTAATAATTTTTTACGTTTTATTTACTGGATTTCCAATAAGTAAAACCATCTTGTCCAAAATTTATCACTCAAAATAAATGAGATAAATTTTTATCGAAAACGCGAAAACTCTTTGCCAAAGGTAACAAAAAAAAAGAGAAACGCTTGAGCTAAGATAAGCTGGGTAAAATCTATACATATATATTCTATGATATGCATAGACTGCGTCTATAACCTAACTGGCCTATTCCCTCGTTTCTCGTTCGATTCTACGAGCTCTATAATCTATAGCTGCATTAAACATTTTTCTTCAAACGATATAGATATTACCGACCATTACCTGCGGCATCTTCTATACTATCCTTCCATTTTACTACTGCAGCGCCCTCTAAAGGTATAATTCTCAGTGCGCGTTAGTAACGATTCTCTAGAAGTTAATGCGAAAGGTTTCCGCGTGTGGTCGTGAAACGTTCTCGCCTCTTTTTCTTTACTCCGTCGATATGTGCATATATGCAGTAGTTCAGATAACGACGGCCCGAGGTGGCAGGTGGCGCTAACTCTGCATTGAATATATATGCATAGTAGACGACTGAGGCAAGTATTCTGGAGGAGTCGATGCATGCACACGTATCGAAACGCGTTCAACGGCCTCGCAGTCAAAATGGTCGTTTTACTCTCGGTCTCTCATTTTCTCTTTTTATCCTGACCGATAATGGCCGCCAACATTTCCAAATAGTTCGTCCTACATTTCCGGTGCAGACACACGGGCAAATTCTTGCGTGGGTTTAGAAAAATAAAAATATCCGTTCGGTAAAATAACCGTTACAATGTGTGTAAACCATCGACGAATGAAAACGGTGAAGTGGAAAGGAAAATAATAATAATAATAATAACGGAGGACCATGGAAGCATCTCTCAGTACTATCTTCATCTTAAAATCCTCTCGTGTGTACACATCACGTGTTCTCTCCCACACCCCCACAGCTGATATAAATGTGGGACCAGGGCGAAAATTTCCAGACCATTGGGTCTCGGGACAGAGTGCAGTGACGGAGAGGAACTTTACCGATATATTCTATCTCTTGGTGATGGGGTAGGAGATCTCTGCCGCGCTTACATCCTCTTTCGGCTGGTCTTATTTTCGCCTCGTCTCTCATTCTGTGTGCGTGTGCATGTGCATGTATCTCATTTGGTGGAGGCTCTTGTCACTGTATATCCTTGGCTGGGTTTATGCATCAGAGTGCGCACCATCAGCCGATTCTAGACGTCGTCTCGGAGACTCTCAAGAGAGAATTCACGTGATCTTCTCATCCCTTTTAATGTCGCGGCTGATGCGATGGTTCTTGGAACTATTATAGTCGGTCCTTTCTTCCACTCATCTCTTCCCCATCCCTACATGGTGGTAGATGAAGCGACAGTGCATACCGAGCTAGATCACTGAGGAATCATCTACTTTGAGGTCTGCTTCACGACCCTAAAATCAAGAATGTCTTCATCTCACTTCTACGTCTCGGTCTTCGAGCCAAGGAGAATCCTCTAAGTCTCAAATATTTCCGTCACGCTGCGTACACACACACACATACACATATATATAAGCTTTTTCTCACTTCCGGGGTAGTCTCGCGTCACGTTCATTGCAACTCGACGGCTTCAAATTTTCCTGTCATTACCGTCGTCTTTTGTTCCAACGATGAAAACCTACCCTCAAGCAACTAACTGAAATTTCCATCCCCAATAAGAGGTAGCATCTCTGTTTGCTGTTGTGCCGTTTCCTAGACGACAAAGCCGCAAAATTGTCCTTGACGTACTTCAATTCAAGATGCACAGGGCACCAAGTTGAAACTCTCGAGTTCTGGAGCATCCAATAAATCTCTCCTCCGAGGGGATCTTGTGTGTAATCGGAGCGTAATTGGCTCGATGTAAGAAAATCATTGAAGTGGATCCACCGCTTAGAGCAAAGTATCTTTCAAAGTCACGAATTTTATAAGGCAAGATGGAACGCAAGTTCGAATATCAAATTTTTAAACGATCTGCTAAAATTCTAGCCTGAGTGATTGTCGTGAAGAAAAAATTAGGTATTATCGTTACTGAAAATTAAGGGATGTTTTCCAATAATTCTATCGAGTTGTCTTGTAAAATCATTTTTATTTTCTAGATTAAGGCAATAATTAATTTTTTCGTTAATTCTTCTTGACATCAGTCAATTACCGTTATTATAATTTGTATGACTGTCCTAATTGGTGTAACAATTGGCAATGTAACTTTATGGTGCATAACTCGAACACGTAACGATCAACTGGATAGTAACAAAGTGCTAACTTGGGCTGTTCTCTCTCTCTCTCTTTCTCCCTTCCATCAATGTATTACTCGTGTAAGCTGATCGCGTGCCTAACCTCTGGGGTACATGGTCATGGACAGAATCAGAGTGATGGCAATCTGATTCCTCAGGGTCTCTCGCTTATCTGCTCGTCAAGCATCCACGTGCACATCCACTCTGTATCATCACACAGACATACACACACACACACCCGCATAGAGAGAGAGCGAGAGAGAGAGAGAGAGAGAGAGAGAGTCTGCTTAACTCTACCCACAGATACACTAGTTATATAAGGATTCACACATATATATATATATATATATGCTAAGACATGCAGCTAGAAGGCTCTCTCTTAGTTAGCAACAATCGTAACGCGATATACAGCAATGCAGAGCAATCCGAAGACCGTAACGGACAGACGTATTCATTAGTGTACTCTATGTGTACGCATTTCTCTCTCTCTCTCTCTCTCTCTGCCTCCCTCATTCTTAATTCACTATAGTGCATGTTGCTGTACAGACAGAAGATGGATGAAGGAAAACCCAAGCGAAATTGTACCAGACTCACTCCGTTGCAAGAGTTGTGGGGCTATAGGGATTAGATTTAATTTAACGCTTGTCGCGCCATCTAACCGTCTGAAGAGTGTATCAACGGTTTGCCCATTCTGCAACGAGACACGGGACTGTGCTATGATCTTGGTAGGTTCTTTAAAGGATTTGTTCCACAGCGACTACGTACACAAATATATTTTATAAATATAAAATAAAAATAGACATCATTGGAATAAGAAAAAACTACCCAAAATCATTTTCTAGTAAAATAATTATTCTTTGTTATTCGTATATAATGTAAAAGTACGTTAACATAAGGGGTTGTACATAGATGCATATGCAAATAAGTAGTAGAGTAATTATAATTATTACTCTCGCAGTGAAATAATTAAGCTGTGGTTTCCCAGCGGAAAACTTGGTGCTGCATCGGTAGGAAGGTTTGTTGACTGTGTGCGCTTTCCAGTTTGTCGAAAAGTTTAACCCCATCTCTGTATAATGGCAGAGTTTGGTCGAAAATGTTTCGGTTGCACGCTCGACTCGTCGTCGTAAACCATCAGCTATACCTACTTTTTGGCAAGCGACGGTGGCTCTGCGGCTATGGCAAAGATTCTGACACTGCTGTATCACACAAAGGCTTTTCTCGGAGCTTTTGTTGAGGACCAACCACGTTTATAGCAATCTCGTTGTCGCGGTGATACTGGTCGAATTTGTTGTACCTGCTGGTTTTGTTAGCCGAGCGAATGGCAGATCCTGGCAGGGTCGACTAACGAATTTGAGAAACTCGAGAGGTTGGTTGTTACACAGTTTGTGTATATATAACGAGCGATATAGTTTATGTTACTGAGCTTGCTCGTATCGAGAGGAAAGACAAAATGAAAAGTCCATGGTTGCCTGCACAAGTGAAGAATTGTGTGGTCGAGCTCGTGAAGGATTGAATTTAATCTGCAGTGGGGTAAAAGGGAATTGCATGAGTTACAAGGGAAGTTTTATTAATTAAAAAAGAGAAATAAACAAATTTAAACTTGTTTTGGACCAAAAGAATAATCTTAAACAATCAGACATTCACATTGAATATTTTCTTTTATCGATTACAAACTTCATCGTGATATTTCAAATGGATGGATGTATAGAGCAGTCGAAATACCTTCAGATCCACATAGAACTAAATAATATTGATGGTCGGTGAACGTAAATGTTATGGGCCCACGTGGAAAAGACCAGATGCGAGATGAAATCCCTCGCGATCCGTTTCCAACATGTGTGTGACGGTGAAAAATCGTAGCTCTTCAAAGAGGGATGTGCGTCTCTGAACCAAACTGGATCGTCTCTAGAAAGGGATCCCGAGCCTGTGAAATAACAGCCGAATAGCTTGAAGAAGGACAGAAGTTATTCCAGTCCTTCCATCCGTCTGTCTTGGACAGAAGTTATTCGATGTGCCGGAGGCGAGACGAAATACGTGGAAGAACAATTCGCCATGCCATTTATAGATAAATAGACCAGAGAGGTATCATTAGGTATACGTGAAAATCCCCTTGCGCGACGTCCAACAGTCTGAGTATCGGCAAAGTGGGAGAAGATGGAGAGAACTATGTGGAATGGATAGAAGGTAGACGCGAGAGCTTGGAAAGACATCGAGAAATGTTCGAGAGCGTTTTCGAACGAGATCCAAGTCGTCGTTTCAGCGGCGCTCAGATAAAGAGATTGAGAGAGCAAGAGAAACAGAGAGAAACCAAGAGGAGAGACAAGAGTACTGAGTTTCGGAGGACCCTAACGTTCGCCCGGGAAAACAATGGATTCATCTGCAGCCATGGCTTCCCATTACGCGGTCTCAGCCATGAATAGGAATTCGGAGAGTGCCCCGGCCTTTATGCGGAGTTCCCTCATCCCTTCTTGAGTTAGACAAGGGCAAGAGAGGCTTGATGTTAGACGGGGTGTTCGGGTGCATCCATCGGCTTAGCTTGATAAGTGAGTTCTCCCGTAACGCCTAATGGAATCCTCACGAAGAACGCGGACAGAACCACAGCAGACGGCAAGGATGAGGACAAGAGAATCCGCTCTCTCGAAAATTGTCGCTGGACCGTCTCTGCTACATCCCAGTATCGTGAGAATTCTCTCCTCTCTTTCTCTCTCACTGTCTCTCATTCCCGTGGCTTCGATACACTCTCACTCTTTCACGCGATTGGCCATATAGAAGATCTCTATCGCCGGGGTCACCATACCCCAGGTCAAGTCCAAATAATACTGCATTAGGATAATGTTGGAGTCCATAGTCGCATCAAGGCAGGTTTGTGGGCCGGCATACGAGTGTGACACTGTCGTTTCGACCATTTTCCACCTGGTACTCCACCCTCACTTCTCAATCTACATGTCTCTTGGGTAAAATGCACTCGACGATAAACTGAACGAGTCCAGTCCATCGGGAGCCAACGTTGATGTGTGTGTGTGCGAGAGAGAGCGAGGGAGAGAGAGGAGAGAGAGAGAGAGCTGCACGTGGGTCCTTCCGGTAAAGCATGTCAGTTGCATTGCCTTCAACCCTCCGTTTTCCAGTGTGTTACACCGCACTGTGGCAGACAGGAGAATGCTGGACCAATTTGGTTCGGTCAGGCCAATCTCTCGTTCCATCTACTTACGGGCTATGGACCAATAACACAGAATTGGCTGGTTGGCATTAAACAGTGGGTCAGAGCCTCTCTCACGATACAATAGCTGGTTTATATATTGTAATTTTCGCTAGGGGCTAACTCGTAGAGATACGGATATGGGTGGTGCACCAGCAGGAACCGTAGAGCATGGAATGTTTGTTCACGATCGTCTGTCAAACGAAATAGAGCCTGGAATGGCGTTGCATAGTCATGGAGAATTCCATGATTCTGCACTATGGCAATACGTTGTGCATTAGACAGAGTTCGCTTTGGATGTATCTGGTGAGGCTTCCGATTTACTATCGATGTTACTTCTAGCGATGCAGGATACGCCTGACCTCTTGGGTTCCGGGACGAATTAAACTTAACCACAATTAGTGCTCTATGAACCTTCGGTATATTTGTCTGTGCTGCTTGAGCACGTGGTCAGCTGCGAATACCAACCACGTTGTGTAAATAGTAACAGGCATTACTCGTCTTCCAATACGCCCGTGGGTAAAATTTCCAAGGCTATAATGGTCAGTAACTGCGTACTTGAGCTACATGAGTAGCCAGAGATGATCCGCAAGGGAACTCGGAAGATGTGACTATGAAGTGGCGGCTACACTGAAGTGAAGCTGAAGAGTCGAGATATTGGAATGGAAATTAGTAATTTTCGATATGCTTCTATGAATTTAATCCGTAAGTCTAACTATTCGTAGCGTAACGGAACCATTATGGGGCCACTATCGGTAAGGTATTATGGGTTGTTTTCACATTAATGTAACGAGATATCAGTGAGAGGGCTGAAAAGCCATTGAGGCCTCTTGCAAATGGTGCCAATCTGAAGTTTTACTGGCTCTCTCTTGCACACGTTTAACCATTCCCAGAATATATGGACATGGATGTGTGTGTGTGTGTGTGTGTGTGTGTGTGGGTATGAGCGTGTTTGTGTCAGCGATCTGCAATGGCCACTAGAGAGCCAGCGTTTCACAAAGTTTACCGCAGTTTCATGTTGAAACGGCACGTGACAAGAGAACTGGGCACCAGAGTACCCTGGTCGCGCTCTCGTACCGCATTTCCGAGCGAAACAACCCATACCACCATGTCAAGCATTCCCCATGTACAGCTCTCTCTCTCTCTCTCTCTCTCTCTCCTTATCCTTTCTTTCTTTCATCTCTGTAATGCTCCGATGACGATAATAGAGTTGATTAGGCAGACCACTCGCGCACAATCCAACAACGAGACGGACAGGGAGAGAGAGAGAGAGAGAGAGAGAGAGAGAGAGAGAGAATGTGGCCATTGACGAATCCAATCGCGACCAATTCTCGGTGATCAAAAAGCCTCGAACTGCCGCATACGCATCTTTCCTTGTTTTCTGACACACGAATTTTCCCACTCTTTCAGGATTTACATGCCCTATGTAGTTACCACCTATGTACAAAGATACATGTATATATGTACTACGGATATACTTTGTTGGGACATTCTGTTGCTGCTGGTTATTATCGACTTTGCTGCACTCAATTAATTTCTCGTTCAAAGTCCGAGTGGGGTTCGACGGTTAAAAAAAAAAAATCATGGTAACTACGTGGCCTGCTGGTACATCAATGAACGCGAGAGAGGATCAAAAGAGAATCATATGAAATATTCCATTAGATTTACAACGATAGCGACAGTTAATTTTGAATCTTCAACTCTCTATGATAAACTCAACGAGATATATTGGATTGTTTTATCATTTATTTTTCGTATTATCGAAGGTAGGAAAAAATGTTTTGAGGAGTTTTCATTGTTGCTCCATTATCGTCGTGATGAAATCGTGAAAATTTTTTTATCTCCCAATGAGCTTGCATTTAATAAATCATCATTGTTTATTCATTTACATTTAATTAGTCGTAGGAAGGAAACGAGTCTCTCGTTACCACTTTAATATTCGCACAGCTGCATTGTTTCGCTTTGCCTCCAAACTGACTTTATTATTATACGCGAGTGTAGCTCTTTGAATGGCGCGGTGGAGCTCCGATTACTCATTGTGATCGAGAGGTGCAAGAGACGAAATAGGAGAGAGAGAGGGAGAGAGAGAGGGAGAGAGGGAGAGAGAGAGAGAGAGAGACTGGAACTTGTGTATGGTGGTATACATTCGCTGCATCTACCTCAACTTTCCTGATTCGTGCAGTGCATTGCTCTTGTACGCGCGATACTGTTGAAGGGACAATGGCGTACCACGATGAAATCTTTTCATCGAAGAGCTGTTTGTGCTATTGGTTAACAGTAAACACCATTTTGCTGCTCGACGATACTATCGTTCATCGTTCGTCGTTCCTATACACTCACACACACACACGCATACACACTGTCCAACATATTGTCCATACGTGTGTTAAGGGAAACACAAGAGTATGCACATAGAGAAGAGGAGAAACATACACATAGCGACGTACTTCTCGTACAGAGAAACTCTCTCATGACGTTTCGAATATCCACCTGGGATGTTTCTGGTGCAATGCTGACGTTCGACCAAAGCACATACTCGATGTGTTCGAGAACGATAACAATTCACGATAGTGACGAGAGCACAAAGGGGGTTAGTAGGACATCGTAGGGAGACCAGACAGGTGTGAGCTCTCATTATCCCCTGACTTTATTATTGCTGTCATTGTGTAAAGGTGACGCCATTACCATGCCTGTGAAATACGTTTCTTGATATTTCTGTACGAAGGGAACGAAATATTTTCAGTATGTGTGTGTGCGTGTGTGTGTGTGTGTGTGTGTGTGTGACAGACTGTACTACGTTGTTCTGTACGGTGGTGGAACATCTCAAGTTTCACGAGTAGAACAAACGGCATATCGTGTACACGTCTTCAATTTCATATCCTATATCCTTCCATGTACAGAGAGGAAGAGAGAGAGAGAGAGAGGGGGGGGGGAGAGGGAGCCTTTGGATCGAAATTAATTATAACGACGAGAGAACAATGGTGGGTGGAGCTGGCAAGGAAAGGACTTATACCGTCCATCAAAGAGATGATAAAGGAGATGATCCTTTGATTTTTTTCTATAACTGATGACAAGAATGGGAATTCTCGTATTCAAGATTCATTTGTTCGTAGAATTTGAGCAATTTTCGCCTTTCTGATGTTACTGGAGATGCGAAAGATCATATGGGCGAGAAGGTCACATGAGTTTGTTAGACGAGATTATTAATGAGGAGAGATGGATCGTGACACGAAGAACGAGATAAATATTTATGCATCTATGATTTTCGTTTATAAAAAAGGGCTGAGCATGTTTCGTCAAAATATCCTCCAGTATATTCGCGACAGGATCTGCTGCTCGATTTTTATAAAAATAAGGTGAAGAGGTCACATAATTAGATGAGACGGATTAGGCGACCTGTTTTCGTACTTTTATAGCGAGGAAGTAACAGAAAACTTGTAAATTTGTGAGCTTACCAACACTCAAATATATATGTATATATTTGTGTATTATAATTATGTATAATTATGTAAACAAATTTTAGTGTAGTGGATGAAGCTGCTGGTGCTGCAGGGTCGTTTGGGTTTTAATCTGCATTGTATTACATGCATAATCCTTAAAAATACAATCTATTATTATTGGGGCAGATGTTAGAGGGAGAGAAAAAAGGAGAGAGAGCGCGATACGAAGAGCGTAACAGGTAAAATGGATTGTTATTTCGGTTTGGTCGGCTTGTGGCACAAAATGCTGTACACAGTCGTTTTTTTTTTATTGTGCATGTTGAAAAAATTCGCCATAAAGTCGAAACAAAAAAATTATACGTTATTCTCTTTATTCGAGTCTATAAATCTCTGACAAGGATTTTTATTTAAGTTTTGCACGCTCGGCGTTGAAGTTATTGGGCAAAATATATCGAGCCTGAATAATTAACAATTACGACTTAATTGTTTGTTCTTATTAATGGCAATTCATAGTCAATTTTCTCAGCATTCTGATATGATTTTTATTCTCCCTTGCGCGAGTACCATCACAGATTTCATTGATGCTAAAGACATTAATTGGTTTGCCTTGTCTGCCAGAGACAAAATAAAATTGAATGATAAAATTGAATGGAAGATCCCAAATTTTACGTCCTCGTGTTAATTCTCCCTAATGAGACTATTTTACAAATCCTTCAAACTGTCACCTCTTATGAAGAGTTTGATAAACAAATGTCTGTGCAAACAAGAAAGGGAAAGACAAACGTGGAAAAATGAAGTATATGGATCAATTTCAGGAAGAACTGGAAACGGATGTGCGAGAATATAAAATACATTATGGGAGAACAAACAAGCCAATCGAGAATATCAACGATCAGCCTCGTTCAATGCTCTGATTCACTTCTCATACATGTCATGCCATTTCCCTTATTCTCCGTATTAGTTATACCCGGTAGATCGCTTTATCATTGATATATTCATCTTGGTAATAATCCTCCCCTCACCCTCTAGCTACGAAAACTCGTACACGGTAATCAAGATCATCCTATGTCAGCCACCAATGTTTCTTCCAAAAGAGAGAGGGGGAGAGAGAGAGAGAGAGAGAGAGCGAGAGAGAGAGCGAGAGAGAGAGAGAGAGAGAGAGAGAGAGAGAGAGAGAGAGAGAGAAAGTTTCTGGTACCATTAACTGTATACGTTATTATTCTTTAGCAACGTATCCTCATCGTCATGGTAGTGGAAAGGGCAACCGAGAAAGACCAAACAACATTCCCAAGTAGCGTCGTAAACCGCAACCGGGACGAAACGATAGGCATTATGTGAGGGGCGATGAGAGCTTTCGCACATTGTCGTCGTCACAGATCGATCGTACCCCAAACTCCAGTGTGTTAAACGTATTTTTACCACATCCACATCCACATCCACATCCACATCCACATCCACATCCACATCCACATCCACACACATATACACGCAATAAAAGAAAAACAAAAAAGCCCTCATTCGTTTATCGTTTCTTCCACATGTGTACATCGAAGTCTCTGGCTCCATATTTGTTCCTTTTCTCATCCCCTTTCGAGAATCTCGATGTCTTTTTGTGGCCAAACGATTTTCTGCTGCTGGCTGCTCTTTCACAATACAGATATTTCTTGAATATAGCCGAAGGGGGAGGACTAGGAGGAATTTTTATCGCCACAAGATCGCCGTTATCGTTTTTTATACTGCGCCAATATACGTTTCCTCCTCTCTCTCTCTTCATGGAGAGGCATGGAAGCGAGAAATGTTCCAAGAAGTTGACAAAAAAAATTTTTTACCGTTTGTTGCACTATCTTGTATAAAGGAAAGCGGAGAAGAGGTCACGTCCATGTATCCATTTGTGATATATGAGGGTGAAAAAGATGGGTTGGAATTTTTTCCATTTTTCTGATGGTCAACCGTTCGCTGGCCGTTTAGTTTACTTCACGGGGCCAAGAATTATCACACTGGAGTTTTTTTTTTTTTTCCGTGTGATCAATCGTTGTCTAGCTTCGGTTCGACGCCATGTGTGGGTCTCCATGTGCGAAAGAAAATAACGAAAAGCTCGAGAATAAGTATATACAAAAGCAGGCTGACATCTACTGCATGGTAAAGCCCAGAAAGAGAGAATTTAAGTATCAGGTATGAGAGAAAACGAGAAGTGGTCCAACGCAGAGATCAAACTAATGGTCGACAAGCTTCTTCCATACTGAAAATTTACCGAATCATCGATAAATGTGGAAAAATTTGTCATAGAGAAGACAATTTACCAAACGTGACATTATAAGGGATGATGAAAGGTGACACTTTTTACCATTCTAAAAATCGCCTCGATGGCATAATATCTGATTTGTATTCTCAACTCGAACGATGCTTCATGATCGTAATTTCCATACTGGAAATTTACCGAATCATCGATAAATGTGGAAAAATTTGTCATAGAAAAGACACTTTACCAAACGTGACGTTATAAGGGATGATGAAAGGTCATCAGTGATGTGACTCGTCATATCAATCCAAACCCAAACAACCACAATATCCGGAACATCCCAACACTTTTTACCATTCTAAAAATCGCCTCGATGGCAGAATATCTGATTTGTATTCTCAACTCGAACGATGCTTCATGATCGTAATTTCCATACTGGAAATTTACCGAATCATCGATAAATGTGGAAAAATTTGTCATAGAAAAGACACTTTACCAAACGTGACGTTATAAGGGATGATGAAAGGTCATCAGTGATGTGACTCGTCATATCAATCCAAACCCAAACAACCACAATATCCGGAACATCCCAACACTTTTTACCATTCTAAAAATCGCCTCGATGGCAGAATATCTGATTTGTATTCTCAACTCGAACGATCACGAAGCAGAGTTTCGATTTTTAGAAATATTTCGTGAGTATTTTCCAATTGGAAATATTTTTCCAGTTATTGTACGAGATTATTGCAATACCGTACAGGAAAGTTTTCAGGCTTTCATCGAGTGTCTCTTGGCTCTCTTATATAGACCTTTTAATGAAATTGAGCCTGATGTATATGGATGAGTTATCTCAGATGGGATGAGCGTTTTCTCGGTCTTCTCGGTGACTCCATTGGCCATTTCTCAAATGCCAAACATGGAACGATCTAAATATTTATACCTCAAATCTCCACAATACATCTTTTCTACGCTTAAGCTCGAGCTGCAGTCCGCAGTGTTGCTTCGAAACCAGGGATATTGCAACTTCCATTGTAAATCCTCGAGTCTTAGTTTAATTTTGGTTTCACTATATCCGCTCTCTATATATACAAAGTGACGAACGGAGTTTGAATATACCTTGCTGAAGTGGCGGCAGGGAGGATACGAGGAAAAGTGGATGGGAAGCTGAGGGGAAGGATTAGGCAAGACTGTCGCATCCGTTAAATTTGATTTAGAGGAGACACGTACCTTCCTCTCTATGTCGCTTTCTCTCTCTCTCTCTCTCTCTCTCTCTCTCTTTCTCTCTGTGGAGAAAGATGGAGCGAGATGTGCGTTTCTCTCTCTCTCTCTGTTCTATTTTATTCTATTTTTTCTCTACGTTTCTGGCTCGAAAAAGCCAGCAGACAACGCTATGAGGGCGTTATTCTCATCATAGCGGATCTTTTTGCCTCTGGTTACGCTGAATATACCTTGGACAGAAGGACCAGAGAGATGAAAAGGAAGTGGAAGCTATGGACTTAAATGCACTCGGAACTTGACGTTGTGGCCAGAGCAGAGATTCCATCCCAAACACTTTCGAAGGATTTCCCGAAGCGATTCGTTCGCCTGGATGAAACTCGTCCTTTTGCCTGGCGCCACACCGAAGGGTTAACCGCTCAGTGGATTAAACAAGTCTTAGTATATTTGCACAGCGTGTAATTATTTATAGAGTGTTATAGCGCAATGGCAGATTTTATCAGAGTCAAACTGTGATTTACGTCACGCTGAGAGAATTTCGATGAAAATATTCATCAATCACATCCAACTGATTGTAAGGAAGAATAGTCAAAGGGGCTAAAAAATCTATTCAGATAATTGACCTTTTTGCACCTGACCTCCATTTTATTACTGTCAACCTTCTTTGAATCAAAGTGTAGATGCTCGTCCAAACTGAGCCAATTTATTTTTTTCAAATTCCTTTTAACGTGGAGGAAAAAAATTGAGAACAAGACAAGCCCGAGCATTGATGAGTCCGAGATAAAAATATTCATCAATCACATCCAACTGATTGTAAGGAAGAATAGTCAAAGAGGCTAAAAAATCTATTCAGATAATTGACCTTTTTGCACCTGACCTCCATTTTATTACTGTCAACCTTCTTTGAATCAAAGTGTAGATGCTCGTCCAAACTGAGCCAATTTATTTTTTTCAAATTCCTTTTAACGTGGAGGAAAAAAAATGGCGAGCAAGACAAGCCCGAGCATTGATGAGTCCAAGATAAAAATATTCATCAATCACATCTAACTAATTGTAAGGAAGAATAGTCAAAGGGGCTAAAAAATCTATTCAGATAATTGACCTTTCTGCACCTGTCCTCCATTTTATTACTGTCAACCTTCTTTGAATCAAAGTGTAGATGCTCGTCCAAACTGTGCCAATTTATTTTTTTCAAATTCCTTTTAACGTGGAGGAAAAAAAATGGCGAGCAAGACAAGCCCGAGCATTGATGAGTCCAAGATAAAAATATTCATCAATCACATCTAACTAATTGTAAGGAAGAATAGTCAAAGGGGCTAAAAAATCTATTCAGATAATTGACCTTTCTGCACCTGTCCTCCATTTTATTACTGTCAACCTTCTTTGAATCAAAGTGTAGATGCTCGTCCAAACTGTGCCAATTTATTTTTTTCAAATTCCTTTTAACGTGGAGGAAAAAAAATGGCGAGCAAGACAAACCCGAGCATTGATGAGTCCGAGATAAAAATATTCATCAATCACATCTAACTAATTGTAAGGAAGAATAGTCAAAGGGGCTAAAAAATCTATTCAGATAATTGACCTTTTTGCACCTGACCTCCATTTTATTACTGTCAACCTTCTTTGAATCAAAGTGTAGATGCTCGTCCAAACTGAGCCAATTTATTTTTTTCAAATTTCTTTTAACGTGGAGGAAAAAAATTGAGAACAAGACAAGCCCGAGCATTGCCTGTGGCAATGTCATCCAATTTTCGTTGAGATTTTTACTGCTAGAACACGCTCTGGGTCTCTTCACGTTTGAAAAAAGACGAGTGTTAATTGGTCGCTTGTGAAACAAAACACGATGCAAAATTATTTTTCAGAGAGAAAATGCACGAACGAACGAACTTATATCTATGACGGATGTATGAATTTCGCAATAACGAGACTCACCGGTTTATTGTTGAGCGTGAACGAAAGGACAGCCGGTGGCGTCGATGCTTGAGCTGTACAATTTGCTCGCAGAGTTTCCCCGGGGTTGTAACGTTCTTTTTCCGTCAGAATAATCGGGTCCTCAGTTGGCAGAGCTGAAACACAATAATAATTTTCTTATTACAAGCTCGAGGCAAAATATATACATTTCTCTCTTCTTTTTATCTCCTTCTCTCACATATTTTTTCTTTTCTCTTCTTTACTCGCATCTCGTATATTTTTCGTTTTCTCTTCATCAATCGTTATATTCAAGCCATTACGAGAATCAGGATTTTACGTACTTTACCCCACAGCTTGACAATCTGTAGAGATCGTCAATATTAAATAACAATATCTTTATTATTATATTAACGTCATTGCAATAATAATTTTCTTATTACAATCTCGAGGCAAAATATATAAATTTCTCTATTTCTCTCTTCTTTTTATCTCCTTCTCTCACATCTTGTATCTCTCACATATTTTTTCTTTTCTCTTCTTTACTCGCATCTCGTATATTTTTCGTTTCCTCTTCATCAATCGTATCGCGTATCTCTCAGTTATATTCAAGCCATTACGAAAATCAGGATTTTCCATACTTTACCCCACAGCTTGACAATCTGTATAAATCGTCAATGTCAAATAACAATATCTTTATTATTATTAACGTCATTGCAATAATAATTTTCTTATTACAATCTCGAGGCAAAATATATAAATTTCTCTATTTCTCTCTTCTTTTTATCTTCTTTGCTCGCATCTCGTATATTTTTCGTTTCCTCTTCATCAATCGTATCGCGTATCTCTCAGTTATATTCAAGCCATTACGAGAATCAGGATTTTACGTACTTTACCCCTCAGCTTGACAATCTGTAGAGATCGTCAATGTCAAATAACAATATCTTTATTATTATATTAACGTCATTGCGAGGGACCTACCAAAGACGTGATTTTTCCGTCAAGACTACGTAAAACTAACTGCTGCCCTCCACCCTGACCTCCTGCCGCCACTGCTGCCACTATAAGGCCCTTATTTGACCCCTTCAAATTTTGCTGCTGATACATGAATGTGACTCGCTCACGCTGGCGTGCAGGAAAACTTATCCAATCTTCTTAAAAAATCAGCAAAGTTGACTCAGTCTGGTGGGTCGTTGAAACGAGCGACACCTCAACGAAAAAAATCGTGTGATTGGCTTTTCTGCGTTCGGCGTGCAACTTTCTCATATCGAGTTTAAGTCAGTTCCCCCCCCCTCGCCCTCTCAGTCTCTCTCTCTCTCTCTCTATTTATCTCTCTTCATCTGGATCTTTCAATCGACGACACAATCGAAGTGTGTCGTAATTTTTGTGATGATCGTTTTGTAAATAAAAAAAATTGTAATCTAATTTATTATTACTGAAAACGATAAGGTTTTTTTTTTTTATGATTTTTCGTGCCACTGAATGAAGAATTTTTAATAATGATTTTTTTGCTTGCAATTCTATTGCGCGACGATTTTTTTTATTTCCGGCTTGAATTCATTGGTTTGATCGTTGCCATCGACGCCGTCAATGGTTTTCGCATGACGCTACGATTTTTGGTCTCGATAGTGGACATGCTGCCGCATACGTGAATAGAATTACGGGTCTAGTTTGCGGTATGTGAAACCTTCGAAATTCGTGAATTCGCTCTTGTTTCCTCACTCTGTTTCCCTCCGTCTGTGTTTCTCATTGCACGCGAGAATGCGAACGGCAAATGAACCTGCTACAGTCGCGTTTCACGAAACGATAGGACGATTAATCGAATCGTCAATTCCAGTGGGCACTCTCGCGATCACAGCTCTCTCTCTCTCTCTCTCTCTCTCTCTCTCCCTCGCCCTCTCTCGCTCTCTCTCTTTCTCTCTCCCCCCCCCCCTCTCTCTCTCCTTCGCCCTCTCTCTCTCTCTCTCTCTCTCTCTCTCTCTCTCTCTCTCTCTCTCTCTCTCTCTCTCTCTCTCTCTCTCTCTCTCCTCTCTCTCTCTCTCTCTCCCTCTTTCTCGCTCACGTACATACGCATACACTCTTTGCCCTGTCGACCCATGCACTTCCGTTACCAACACTGTAACGAATAGAAATTTGGCCGATTCGACCGTACCAATGAAATTCACCAATCTCTGTTGTGGCTGACGATTCGGCACGTTTCTAAATAGATCGAAGAATTCACGCGCATACGAAATACAGTATATGATAATTTAACCTATTGGCAAGCTAACCAAACCCAAACCCAAACTAGACCGTAAAAAAATATGCGGTGAAAAAAATATTGTTTTACCATATTTTATTAAATATTTCTATAAATGTTTCCCCCAATATTTCCCCAAATATTTATAGAAATATTTCTATAAATATTTCCCCAAATATTTCTATAAATATTTCCCCAAATATTTCTATAAATATTTCCCCAAATATTTCTATAAATATTTCCCCAAATATTTCTATAAATATTTTCCCAAATATTTTGTATTATATATAAGGATAATTTGCATTTAAAAAAAGTAACACGACCAATAGTAACCAATTTATTAATAAAAATTTTATTCCACATCGTTGAACGGGGTGACCCTAGAGGGGGATAAAAATTTCAAAAGTTTTATTTTTTCACCGATATATTCACGCCCCTTTTATTCAATATTTCCGGAATGACAAAAAAAAATGGGATATCTCTATAGAGAATGAATTTAACGATTGAGTGACCACTAGTCAAATGTCGATGCTATCGAATGTTGACGCGAATATATATTTTAACGAAATTTCATCGGTTCCCTCAATTCCTGTTCTCTGCTGTTTTTTTTCTCATTGACTCTTAAAAAATAAAAAAAAATAAAAAAGTGGCTTTCGATATCGAGCACGCGGACCTTTTTAATATTTATAGCAGGCTGGCTTCTTCGATCCTTTACTCGCCCGTGGTTGGATATTATTTTATGGTATGAAATTCATATTATCCATCGTACAGCGAGAGTGGCGTGAGATAAGGACATCTCTGGTGAATTTTATCATCGCAAAATACCCGTAATTTTCCATATCCCTATTGGTGGAGCTAAATCGGTATGAGCTCGAGTATACTTTTGCATATAGTAGTGTGACAATTTATACTACACATACGCAAACACAAGCAGCTAATAAAACACACACACACACATATATGTATACAAATTTATTGGTACACGTTACTGCTTTTGTCTCACTCTGTCATGTGATAGAGTGAGACAAAAGCAGTAACGTGTACCAATAAATTTGTCTATCATGTGATAGAGTGAGAGTGAATTTGTATATATATATATGTGTGTGTGTGTGTTTTCTTAGCTGCGACTGATGTGAAAAAATTATTGAAAATAGTCGAATGCCCTATGCATAGCATTGCCATAGTATTAAAGCACAGAACCTAAAAGTGTGTGTGAGAGAGAGAAAATATTTCAAGTGTTGAGAAAACAACGAATGAAATTACAAGTTTAAAATTCTTCGTACGTTCGTTCTCGACGAACGCAGGAATGAAAATTTCGATCGCGTCCCTCGGGGTTTTTTCAGTAAATGAGAATTGAGAGAAAAAAAAACGAGAGTAATCTGGTATAAAAAGAAACGCGGTGAGTGTGTGTGTGTGTGTGTGTGTGAGAGAGAGAGAGAGAGAGAGAGAGAGAGAGAGAGAGAGAGAGAGAGAGAGGGATGGAACTGTGAACGCAGTACCAGAACAAGCGTGGAAATGCATATTCGCATGGAAAACACGACGCCTGCTCTGCGCTTCGATTCACCCGTTCAATTTCTCTCGTTTTCCGTTTTTACCCCATCCCTTCTCTGATTGATCGTACTGTGCACCTCTCCTGTCATTCCCCTGGAGAATTTTAAATCGTAACGTATCGCACGCGATCTGCACCTACATTTATATCACGAATTATTTATATACCATCAGCTATGTATATATATATATATATACACATATATATATAAGTATATATATACATAGCATAGTGTGTGTGTGTAGATGTACATATAGATGTATATATAGAAGGTTACTAAATGGTTTGTTAGAAATCCAAGTCCGCCAGCTTGTTCGTAAATTCTTCTCTCTCTCCCCATCTCTCGGTTCCTGGACCGTATTTATACGTCCGCATATAACGATACATGCTCTCGGATTTTTTCTTTTTCACATTCTTTTTGGTCTTTTCTCTTTGTAGCAATTTCACTGAAAACGAGGGACAAAAACTGGCGCGTACAAGCGAACGAATGTCCAGTGAGCCCCCGGGGAAAAGTAAAATGGACAAACGAACCTTCATCCTCCCCTATTTTTCTCTCTACCTGTGCGTGAAGTCGTAAAGCTTCATGTGGAAATAGCGAGTTGTTAAAAAAAAAAAAAAAAAAACAAAAATCAACAGAAACGAGCGGTAAAAAAGAATGAGAAACCTGGGCAGCAATTAAATCAGAGCTTTTTTTTTCTCTTAATTATGCATGCAATACGTTTGAATAACCAACAACCGCGTATTAACTAATGATGTGCCTCACTCGTACCCAATGTTTTTACCGAAGAATTTAAATCAGCACGAATCGTACTTCTACAAGTTCTCATCATGTATGAAAATTAGTTTTTTTTTTTTAATATGGAGAAATTTCAACCCCCCCATCAAAATTTTAACATCGCACAGTTTTTTTTTTACTTTTGAAAATTTTCATAAAAAAATATTTCATAAAATTTTCTGCCATGCTGAGTTTTATTATTATACCAGAAAAATTCATGAAAAATTCATCTTGTCATTCCGATAGCTGTGACAAAATATATAAATCTGTGAAAATAGTTTTTTTTTCCGGTGTCAAGCTCAGTGAGATTCCTTAATTAATAATATTATATTATTCATATGCCTCATATGTACTGACTGTTTAAGCGAAATATGTAAATCAGCACGAATTGTAGATTCAAAAGTATCGAAGATGTGATCAAAGATTTTTCTTTCAATTTGGTAAATTTCAATGCCACATAGGGAATTTTAACATCGTAAAGTTACGTCATTGCAACATTTAAGAATATCTCATGAATTTCTTTAAATGTTCAATAAAGGGAATTTTTTCATTCAATAGGGAAATTCAATATCACGCGCAGATAATTTCAAAATTACATCAAAATTTTCTACACTGCAAAAAAAAAATTCATGACTTGAAAGAGAATTTTAATGATCCATATAGAGACTTTGACTGCTGTATAAAAAATTTCAACACTGAATATTGGGACTTTAATCGTTGCAATTTGAGCATCAAAGAACATTTCAAAATACTGGCATAGCCTCAGACCGCGGTTACAAAATTTACTCGAACGTTGACAAAGATTGTTTTGCACTTTTCATCATCCCTCAAGTTTAGTATGCATTTCCCATATGAGTTAAACGAGCTATGTAATCTTTTCCATTAACTCGAGAGGAAAAAATACCCCGAAAGGAGCAATATGTAGACACCCAAGAGGTCGTCTTTCGTTATTATGGTCTTTTTATCACGAAGCAAAGAGAAGGAGGAAGGATAGTAACGCAATCTAAACGAGAAACGAGAGCTTGTCGAAGAAGCCAATAGAACGTTCTCGTCGTCACTACAAAGTGATGGGGTGTAGCGCTCACAGGCAACTTAACACACACACTCTCTCTCTCTCTCTCTCTCTCTCTCTGGTTCTTGCCCCATTCGTCCCACTCACTCGGCCAAGTAGTAAGACTCCACTTCAACCCGACAGACCGCAAGAGCACTTGTGTGTATGTATATATATATATATATATATATATGTATATACACATATATTTATACACATATATATATATATATATATCTAGCCCATCATCACTGTGATTATGCTGCACGAACCATCTAGTGAAAGATAAAAGGAGCGAATAGGAAAATGTGAGGCAAGATAAACGAGAAAAGCTAACGACGGGAAGATGTAATAGAGACTCCTTCTCATTTGAAGGACCAAACCGGATACTGTACGCGAATGCGATATAGTATAGAATTTAGCCCCTTTCTTGCGAAAAGGAAACACGAGTGTCATTCGTGTGATTGCTCCAATATGCTGACAAGTTTAGGTTTTTAATATGAACACGAGTTGACATACCACGTGCAAAAAAAATGTTATGCGAAAATATTATATTTTACGTGAAAGAAATAATTGCAAAAAATTCCTAATATATATGATATAAAAAATATATTTAAATTGCATACTTGTAAGAAAATATAGTAAAAGTATATTTAAAATGTATTTCAACGGCAAATATTTATATATTGTGGCAAATAATTTTTCCATGTGGGACATTTGAATTGACCGTTAATTTAATTGACTCTAAAATTAATACTTGAAATTTTATATACAATTATTGATTGATCTACGAAAAATAGAATCTACCCAGATCATATTTGAGCAATATTTGAATTTTTACGTTTGCGAAGAAGAGTTTATAGGTCAGCTGACTTTTTATATGTATATTCAACCCCTTTTCCAGCTGTTGAAAATGTTTATTTTAACAATAAACGGTTGTATGAATTTTCGTTAAATTTCTTCGATGCCTCGAGCATATTTTTTCTCGGTAAAATTAGACAATTGAAGTAAAAAAACTCACAAGCAACGATGAGTTTTTTCCATCCAACTTCTGTCGAGAATGATGGAGCATCAGCGGTAACTTCGCACGAAAAATTTCCCTCAACATCAATGTCGACATTGCGAATGGTAACTTGGCTTTCGTTCGATCTTGTCAGCTGCAACAAAAATTATCATAGACGAATAAAATTCTCAATTTAATTGAATGCCCATTTATGTACATATACATATTTTTTTTTCCCCGATAATTCTTTCTCTCACGAGGATTGTACAATATTTTTTCCCACAGAGAAAATTTATCTCCACGATACGTCGGAGAGTTTTGGAACGCAATCGGTAAAATTATTCGTAAACGATTTTTCACAAATACACATCGAGCATTTCTCTGCGTATACATCGGTGGGTCGTATGCGTGGTTTGTATCAATATATTCTTGTAGTCTGTTCAGGCACAAGTGGAACGTGTGCCAGGTGGAATAATGAAATGAGCGGCAATTTACATTCATGGTTCGCGCGAGAGGTGATTCGTATGAAATACTCCTCACACCATTCAGTACATCCAGTAACACCGCTTGTAATGATGCTTGTCGATTCGATCCTCCTACGAACGTACCCATATATACATATATATATACACATTAGAGAGAGAGAGCCAGAGAGAGAGAGAGAAAGAGAGAGAAAGAGAGAGAGAGAGAGAGAGAGAGAGAGAGAGAGAGAGAGAGGGGGGGGGGAAGAGACAGAGAAAGAGAGGGAGCGAGAGGGGGGGGGGGAGGGGAGAGAGAGAGAAGTTTCTATGTGCGGATATATTTTTTTCTCACACTCACGAGTATTTTGCACCATCGATGTAAATGGTCGACGTATTTGCGTTCGCCATTCATGCATCGTCACGCGGATCCTGTTGGAGCCGACGGTAAACAATTGGGGTGCGAACGATGGTTCGGCAAATATAAAGTACCAGAGAGAGAGAGAGAGAGGGAGAGAGAGAGAGCGTGAGTAGTGGAATGTGCGAGGGAGAGAGGAAACAGGCTCACCAATGGGCACAAGTGCCAAGATCGTGTGTTAAATTGACGGTTTTATTCGACAAATCGAGTAGAGATAGGGGGAGAGAATTTAAGGGGTGAGGGGTACGATACGACGGGTATGGGTCGAGTGATAGCGTGCCTGGAGAGCGAAGAGGCTTCCGTACGAATATATAAATGATTCTCGCCGGCCAATTCACATTTCTCTCTCTCTCTCTCTCTCTTTCTCTCTCTCTCTCTCTCTCTCTCTCTCTCTCTCTCTCTCTCTCTCTCTCTCTCCTCTCTCTCTGGCTCTGCAATCGCGAAACGAGCCCGTGAAATCCTCACCGGACGATATGTAAAACTCGATATATATATATATATATATATATATACTGTAAGTGATGGAGTGGGCCTATTCATGGAATTCACTATTTGCGACGGCATTTTCCGACATTCCCACGGGTTTAACGACCAAACGAGATTTTCACATTTTTTTATTCGTGAATAGTTTTGAAATTAAAGGGACTTGAAGCAGGTGAAATAGTTTAAAAATTAATAAGGCAAAGAAAAAAATTGTTTTTCCGTTTGATATGAAAATTTATTTGGTCAAATTTTCGTTATTCATGAGAGAAATTATGCTTGGCTCGAATATTCAATTGAATAGTTGGCTTTTTAATCGAATTGATATTATTATTATTCGAAGTGAATGAATTTATTTTAGAACGCAATTAAAAAAAAAAATCCAAAAAGTTTGATATGTAACGAGATACGAGAGTTAGAAAAAGACTGAAAGTGGATGGTTTTCTGAGGGTCGTTGCTTACACGATCATCATGGAGACACAGTGCGTCAGGATTAATCAAGAGTCACACCAAAGTGAGAGAATAAACTTTGGAAAGTTGAAGAAACGTGCAATTAGCAGGTTTTCAAATAAAACGAAGACCGAGTATAATAGGAGGGAGGGAAAAATGTCTGTGGGCGAGAAGATCGTGAGAAAGATAATTGGAGCTGTATAGAATAAATGTGGGGAATATGGACCACCAAAATATTTTTTCATTCTTCGTATTTCCCCAAAATTTGGCCTTGGTTTCAAAATTGAATTTAATAAGTGTGGAATTTTTTCAAAAATGTACAGTCTGTAAAACCCTCAAAGCCAAAAAATTTTACAACCTTTTTCTAAATTGATTTTTCACTGGTTCATTTTAACGTAATTAAAAAAAAAATTGTTCAGTAATATCGATCACTTTCTATATAACGAACGTGAAATCAAGGGAAATGAAGTGTACACCATACAAAAAATAATAACAACAAATTTAAAATGAGCAAATTATTTATTTAGCTGTCATTGCAACAATTGCTCGGTTCATTTAAGCATCCTGGGCCATATTTCCCGACTTTATACTCTAATATTTTCTGGCTCGTTCCACCCCCTTTCTCTCGCTTCCGACAGAGGAAGATCAGGCAAATGAGAAAATCATAAAGCAAAGGGAGAGAAATACGAATAGTTTGGTGGATGCGGAGAGGGCGCGAGAAGGGTCAAAAGCATGGGCGAGATTAGCTTCTTCTGTGTGCGGGGCTCACAACCATCAGATCCGAAAGAGCGGCACGAGTGCTTTGACACCAAAAGGGTGAAAAGGAAGCTGCAGTCTAATTTTGAACTTTAGCCACAGGAATGAAACAAAAAAAAGTGAAAAAAAAAAAATGAAAGGGCAACGATGAGTATCTCTCTGGCTTTGGCACCAAAGTTTTTTTTCGTTTGATTAGAAAATTTCACCCTTCCACGAATCCTTGAAAAAAAAATCTGTAAAAAATTGGTTCAGCGATAATGATCCAAAGTAGAATAATGAGTCCATAATAGTGTTAAATTTTGTATGTTAAATTGTTAAAAATTAAATTATAATTTTAAATGTTAAATTTTTAATTATAATTTCAAATTTATAATTATAATTTCAAATGTTAAATTTTCAATTATCACTCAACCGATTGTAATCGACGAAAAAAAAATAAATTAGATTATTTCAAGGAAACAAAAAAAAAAAAAAAAAACACTCAAATTGTTAAAACTCACGTCAACTTGTATTCCAGCAACGGCGAATGTCTTGGTGTGTGGAATTTCAGTTGGTGAGAATCTGTAGAACTCGTGTCTACCTCTGTACCACTTGAGTGAATAAAGTGGCGAGTCCTCGCGAACGTAATGACATCGTAGAATCGCCTCGCTGCCACGTTCAACGATCTCCGGTATGACTTCAAGCCTCGCGTCCCTCAGGCATCTGACACCTTTTTCGTTCATGCCAAAGTGTTCGTATTGCCACAGCGGATAACGAGAATAAGAGAAGAGAAAAAAAAAAAAAACGAGCGAGATCAGTTACAGTTTTAAATATAAAAATCTCCATAAATTCTCCATATGTAATATATAATAGTTAAGTATCCATACATATGTAATAAAATTAACAAGTAAATAAAACTTGTATTCTACATTTTTAGTACCCAGAACACACACTAGAGGGCATTGTGTGAATTATCACGAGCGATGTGAAAGAGAGAGAGAGAGAGAGGAGAGAAAAAAATGAGAACAGACAACGATGCATTACGTCTAGTGTGCATCATTAGTCCGTTTTTACTAGGCGATTCCACCAACGGAAAAGAGACAAAAATCACATCTGTATACACATGTAAATATATATCAACCCTCCATATATATATATATATATATATATTTATAAATATATGTATATATATATATATGTCTAGAGGGAGTAGGACTGATAGGGTGCAAGAGTTGCATCGCGTCAGCGAGAAATTGCAATTGCAGAAAATGACAACGCCTCACCCCTGACCTCTTCGCAACACTCAACGCTCTCTCGTCTCTCTCGCTCTTTTATACAGTTCTCCGTTACCGCTTCGTGCAGCTCGGGTTTTCCATTGCGGAAAGTACATACACACTCCCAACGGCCTCCTCTAGTCTGTCTGGTTCTCTCCTTTCAACCTCTAGCCTCGTTGCTTTCATCACACGAATTGCTAGATGACCCTCTACCGCATATTCTCTCGTACTTGCGGTTAACTCTTTTGCCTTCTCCGCTGCATCATATTCTACAACTTTATGTCCACACCCTCGTGACGTATTTCATTACACATGCACTCTGACCCCATCTATGTCATTCCTACCTACCGATTTTTATTCTGTACAATTGTTCTCTCTCTCTCTTTCTTTATCTCTCTCTCTCTCTCTCTCTCTCTCTCTTCGTTCCAGTTTATTGACATTTTGCGTATCACCCAAAGGTCCGTTAAGTCTCATAGAAGAAATCATAGCGAGCAATCGGCCTCGTTGGCTTCATCACACGAATTGCTAGATGACCCTCGACCGCATATTCTCTCGTACTTGCGGTTAACTCTTTTGCCTTCTCCGCTGCATCATATTCTACAACTTTATGTTCACACCCTCGTGACGTATTTCATTACACATGCACTCTAACCCCATCTATGTCATTCCTACCTACCAATTTTTATTCTGTACAATTTCTCTCTCTCTCTCTCTCTCTCTCTCTCTCTCTCTCTCGCACCCGCCATCGCTCTCTCTTCGTTCCAGTTTATTGACATTTTGCGTATCACCCAACGGTCCGTTAAGTCTCATAGAAGAAATCGTAGCGAGCAATCGGCATTCATATATTGAAATGGTTTGTGTCGTGCATATCAGCACTGAGGATCTGAATGAGAAAACTCTCATGACATGGCCTGATTCTCGATCAGCGATGTTGGATATAAGCTTGGCTCGGATATAAATCTTTCGTGCAATGGTTATGAGAATCGATATGCCGAATGAGAACTCTCGAGAGTCATTTATTTATCCTTGGATTGTGCGTGTATGATTTCGCATTGTTAGGATATTGCTACGAGGGGTGCTTTATGTATCAGTAGAATCGTCGAGTACACTTAATGGTGGCGAGAAGGGTAGGAGGAAAAGATTGATGAAAACTCTGCAGTTATCCATGGTAAGCTTAATTCTTCCATATCGTGTTGCATATTTACTCGAATTCAGCGAATAATGAGAGCTCATGGGCAGTTACTGGTAATATTCTACCATCGGCACGTACTGTGACGAACGAGTGTAAGGGTAGATGATCGGTTAATTCAAAGTATCGGGTATCAGGAAAATTGAAGATGCGGACGACCGATGGGTCCGCCGGAGGAATTGAGACCTCATGGGCAGTTACTGGTAATATTCTACCATCAGCACGTACTATGACAAACGAGTTTAAGGGTAGATGATCGGTTAATTCAAAGTATCGGGTATCAGGAAAATTGAAGATGCAGACGGCCGGAGGTTCCGCCGGAGGAATTGAGAGCTCATGGGCGGTTCCTGGTCGTATACTACCATCAGCACGTACTATGACAAACGAGTTTAAGGGTAGATGATCGGTTAATTCAAAGTATCGGGTATCAGGAAAATTGAAGATGCAGACGGCCGGAGGTTCCGCCGGAGGAATTGAGAGCTCATGGGCGGTTCCTGGTCGTATACTACCATCAGCACGTACTATGACAAACGAGTTTAAGGGCAGATGATCGGTTAATTCAAAGTATCGGGTATCAGGAAAATTGAAGATGCGGACGACGGATGGGTCCGCCGGAGGAATTAAGACCTCATGGGCAGTTACTGGTAATATTCTACCATCAGCACGTACTATGACGAACGAGTGTAAGGGTAGATGATCGGTTAATTCAAAGTATCGGGTATCAGGAAAATTGAAGATGCAGACGGTCGGAGGTTCCGCCGGAGGAATTGAGAGCTCATGGGCAGTAACTGGTAATATTCTACCATCAGCACGTACTATGACGAACAAGTGTAAGGGTAGATGATCGGTTAATTCAAAGTATCGGGTATCAGGAAAATTGAAGATGCGGACGACCGATGGGTCCACCGGAGGAATTGAGAGCTCATGGGCAGTTACTGGTAATATTCTACCATCGGCACGTACTATGACGAACGAGTGTAAGGGTAGATGATCGGTTAATTCAAAGTATCGGGTATCAGGAAAATTGAAGATGCGGACGACCGATGGGTCCGCCGGAGGAATTGAGAGCTCATGGGCAGTTACTGGTAATATTCTACCATCAGCACGTACTATGACGAACAAGTGTAAGGGTAGATGATCGGTTAATTCAAAGTATCGGGTATCAGGAAAATTGAAGATGCGGACGACCGATGGGTCCACCGGAGGAATTGAGAGCTCATGGGCAGTTACTGGTAATATTCTACCATCGGCACGTACTATGACGAACGAGTTTAAGGGTAGATGATCGGTTAATTCAAAGTATCGGGTATCAGGAAAATTGAAGATGCGGACGACCGATGGGTCCGCTGGAGGAATTGAGAGCTCATGGGCAGTTACTGGTAATATTCTACCATCGGCACGTACTATGACGAACGAGTTTAAGGGTAGATGATCGGTTAATTCAAAGTATCGGGTATCAGGAAAATTGAAGATGCGGACGACAGGAGGAATATAGTGGAAAACTGTTTCAGCGCGAATCCAGTGAAATTAAATCCTCAAAAGTAGTCGTAACTCTGCTGAAACAGGGCAAGCATTTCCTGGAGTTGCACACCATCCATAAAAGTTGATACAGTGTGTGTGATGCTTCTCTCTACCGTTCACCGAAGAAACTTTAGCTTTGGAGCTTTCGAGTGAAGCACATCTTCGTTTCCAGTAAGACACGAGAGATTCGAGAGTTTGTCGTCATGAAATTTCATGGAACAACTCTCGTTTCACTTTGAACGCGTGCATCTCACACTACGTTGTCTCCGGAAGAGAGAGAGAGAGAGAGAGAGAGAGAGAGAGAGAGGGGTTTTTTATCTCCTGGCAAAGCAAATTACTTGAGGCAATGAGGTCTTTATATAAATCGTTATTGGCTTTGTCGTGATTCCAAAAGTTTGTCTCTTTCAAGCTTATATAGTTGAGTTGAGTTGAGCCGTTTAATAAAAAGAAACTTGGACGGAGAATCCAATTTTTGAACCTGCCCTCATGTCTCTCCCATACACTTTTTTATTAGAAAAATATTGAGCATCGTCTGGTAAACGTCACAGAGTAATCGGACACGAGAAAGTAGTGCATTGGCATTGGCGAAAAATGTGTGTAGTGAAACGGGTCGATATAATTTTATAAAATGAATTTTATTAAATTATCGATAAATAAGATTTTTGAAGTTTAAAAAAACCGGTTAGGCTGTTAAAAAGGAAAATTAATTAGGTGTATCCAACTACTAGTTCGTGTCCAACTGAAGCGTTTACTCTATACATATATATATATATATAAGATTTGTGAAAATCGTTCGAAAATTTGGACCCTGAAACGCTAACTCTTAGGGAGGAATTCAATGGGGTTGATTTTGTCGATTCAACGAAACTTTATAAGGGACATGAAAAACTTGCACGAGATGATTAAAAATAAATTGCAACATCCAAAACTCTTATGGATCAAAAATACTGAATGAGAAAAGTAAATGAATTCTCCAAAAATTTGCATGGTCCAGCTAAAATGAAAAAAGAAAAACTAATTGCAACTAATTAAAACACCGAAAAACTTGATTTGATAAAAAAAAAACTTGATTAAAGCAAATGTTTTCCTTATCATATTTTCTTTTTTCATAGTTTTTATACATCATTAATTTTCCTTCAGTCTCAGACTTAATTTATTTTCGTAACATCTCGCAAAATATCTCTGTAGGCCGATTCGTAGAGTACGTAAAGCAAGCTCGTTCAGTTTCACGAAGCTCACGCAAAGCTCCTGCCGGTATTTTTCACTGAGAAATTTTTGTACTATCCCAAACCGAATCTCGAGTCAAGTAGACTCTCTGGCTCGAGTGAGAGCTCTCTGCTGCGGACATTGGATAATCGTAGCTCGTTTTTCGTACTGCACACACGCTTTAGCATGTTCATTGCACACAAGTTGTGGCTAGGGAGTGAGAGAGAGAGAGAGAAAGCTCTCTCTCTGTGGCTAGGGAGAGAGAGAGAGAGAAAGAGAGAAAGAGAGAGAGAGAGAGAGAGAGAGAGAGAGAGAGAGAGAGAGTTGTACCTCGCTCATCGGAGAGCTCTTGCAAACCAACCACGACCGTTACGAGCTCGTCTCTGGCCCAAAACACATGTTATATATATGTATAAATTTAAGCTCGGGCGTCTAGTCCTCCTGATCTTCACCCTGGCTAGTTCTCCCCTTGCCTTACTTCGCCCCCTGTGCCGTTTTTTCACGCTCGAAAGCACATGGAATCCATTACGCGAGTCCTTACGACTAATTACTTGAAAAGAGGAGGCTAATTACTCAAGCGTGTCGAGAGACGAGCGGAAGGGATGAAATATTTTCCTTCACTGTCTCTCTCTCTCTCTCTCTCTATCTCACCTTCTCTCTCTTTCTCTCCTTCTCTTTTTCCAACCCAGGGAATGTATAAAAACCGAGTGGACGATTCAGCATTGGGCAACAAACCGAAGGAGGAAACCCACCCTAAGAGTCTTCTCGGTCTTCTCGAGTTTTCGAGTCACGAACGCTCCCATGAATTATCCCACCCCCCTTTCGCCAGCGTCTCTCGATCTCTCTTTCTCTGGCTCTCCTTGCGATGGAAGAGAACGAGAGGTATATTTTTCTGTGAAAAATAATATCGAGAAAGAGAAAGCCTCTCGTCATCCCTTCCACAAATATATACATATAGATATTGGCACGTATAACTGTGTAAAAAATTGAGAATTCTTCTTCCGATACTTGACTCTCTCTCTCTCTCTCTCTCTTTCTCTTTCTCTCTGTCTCTCTCTTTTTGCCAACTTGGTTAGTTCGTTTTCCCTCGTCGACCACAACGTTGAATATACGCGAGGCAGAGAGAGAGAGAGAGAGAGAGAAGAGTTCGACAGAATTTAAAGCGGCTAATTAAAAGAAAATGTTTCAGGGATGGTATATGACGAGAAAGAAGAGAAACGAGTTCCTAATTATTTTTCTTTTAATACCCTAACGGAAGATACGAGAGGGCAAGAAGGGGGGAGGAACGGCTTTAGAGTTTGGGGCGTGAGTCAAGCCCCCTCAACCAAATAACGAAGGAGCGAGGGTACTCTGATGAGTAAAAACACATTTTTTATTATTTTTTATTCGTTCGCCGATGCTCTTGCCCCGAGTTTCTTCGTTCTTTTCAAGACCACCCTGCACAGCGGACACGATGAAAGTTTCAACTTTGTAAAGAACTTTTAATAACCGTTCAGAGCGTTGGCGTGGTCATCGCACGATGTTTCAAGCGAACGGAGGACGAAGAGCAGACAGTTCTTCGTTTTTCTTCTCCCCCTCTCTCTCTCTCTCTCTCTCTTTCTTTCTCTATGATCATGGAAGCTTTTATCAACAACGAAAACGATATCAGGACTCGCCTCGTTTAGAGTTCACGGGGTCAGCTCTAGAGCCTGGAATGATTTTACGTAACGAGGTAAAATTTTATGGAAAGGCCAGTTGAGTGCCATTTATCGTATACCACAAAGTATGTACTACTTGAGGGCGATAGTAATGAGAGAGTTGTCTCAAACTCTTGAAATTTAAATAAAACTCTTCCAATATTCCGCGAACGATTGCAATTTTTTTGATGCAACGCTTAGCTTCTCCATTTGCGATAAAATATTCACAGATATTCATAGATCAAAACTTCCCTTGCCAAGTGAGACGATCAGTTAATGTGTGTCGAGAAGCACGAGAGAGGGTTGAAATAGCTTCGAATACGCGAAAAATTTAAATTTGCATTATTTAAAATATTTCAAATTATTATCAAATCTTCGCACACATTTTTTGGGTTCAATCGTTGGTTTTGATTCTGTCTGGAAATTATATTTTCAAGAAATATATATATATATATAATTTGACTGAACAAATATTTACGTATTATTTATTTTTATTTATCAATATTCTATAATGTGCCAGTTATGATGATGATTATTATTATTATTATGTGTAAGAAATTTATTTAAACGATAAAATTTCAACGGGGATGTAATTTGTGCTTTTATTATTATTATTTTAACCGCTTCTCATTTCCATGCTTTAATTATACCCTCAGTGCGTTGACAATGGACGTGTGCATCGTTGCTAGACGGTTCTCGTATGGCTGGCAGGCATCCTCGGTGAGTCGTAAAAGCCAGCTGAATTTTCAAAGGCAATTCGAGGATTAGAGAAAAACGCTCTTGTTTTTTTTTGTGCTTTACAATTTTTTTCCTGTAACTCTATAAAAAAAAAATCGCTTTCGCGAGAATAAGAAATTCGAAAAACATCAAAGAGTTGCCTTGCATGATGCAAAATTCCTCCGGGAATGATTCTCTCTTGATATTTCTCTCTTCTTGCCGACCAACCACGTCGTCAGGATCTTATTTCCAGGCTCGTTTATTAACACCCGTCTCTTGCGATCCTCGGGATAACTGATGCTCGTCTCGTAATAATTCCCTCAGAAAAATAGAGAAGAGAGCGAGAGATAGAAAGCACTCGCGTTGAAATATTAACTCGAAAAATGAAGGGAAAACGAGAGGGTGAATTTTCACGAGGGATGGCAGTCTTAGCTCCCTCTCGCTTGTACTGTAAAAACGTATTTTTTTCCAGTGAAGAAAAGAGGAAAAATCGTGGCTGAGAATATAAATCTTGATTGACGGGAAAAAATTTACGGTAGATCGGGCGAGCCGTGTTTGTAAATGGTCACGAGAGAGGGTGGAGGACGATCGTCTCGCCCGAAATTCTCTAGGGTGGTTTTTATCCGATCATCTCTTTTATATATATATATATATATATATATATATATATATATATATATATATATATCTTTATCCTTTATATATATATATATATATATCTAACGGGATAGTGCATAAAGTATACGTTTTTTTTATTTCTTCGATCTCTTACATCGCATCGTAGAGTCGAAGAATTCGGCAGAGGGAAAGTTCGAACCACCATTGTGTACGGTGGCTTATCGTCATTCCAATACGATGATTCTCTCTGGGGTTTTTACTCGCTCTTGTAGTTGCTCTCTTCGGGTTTTTTCCTCGTCCTATCATCGTGAGACAAGTTTTCATGTGAATTAAGAAAAATTGAAGTATTGGATGTCAATGAAATTTTCTCATAAATAAATAAATAAATAAATAAATAAATAAATAAATAAATAAATAAATAAATAAATAAATAAATAAATAAATAAATAAATAAATAAATAAATAAATAAATAAATAAATAAATAAATAAATAAATAAATAAATAAATAAATAAATAAATAAATAAATAAATAAATAAATAAATAAATAAATAAATAAATAAATAAATAAATAAATAAATAAATAAATAAATAAATAAATAAATAAATAAATAAATAAATAAATAAATAAATAAATTTCACATCCATATTGTTCGCAGCTTGTATCATAAATTAATATTCTTAAAATCAGAAAAATATTTTTTTTGCTTTACGGAGAAGATTCACCCGGTAGCCTCCCCGCCCTTGGATCATATTGCAACGAAACGGTCGTAAATTGACTGAACTAATAAACAGATTTAGCATCGAGAGCGAGTATGATATGGCGTGTGTACACAGTCGATATCGTATGCGGAAAAAGAAAGTTTTTCGAGAATCCCCCAACCCCAATGGCCGCACACGAAAATCAACGAGGAGGGTGGAAGAACCGGAAGAGCAACTTGCAACTATTCCATCAAGCTCTCTCTCTCTCTCTCTCTCTCTCTGAGTTATCGCCAAAAGTTTGCCACGATACGTCGCTAAGCTCTCGCTCTCTCTCTCTCTCTCTCTCTCTCGGTTTTCTACACAAACATCGCATCTTCCCTGTATCCCCCCGATTTTACCGTAAAGTGCATTATCAGTTGCAGGGATTTTGCGCGGAGTTTGTGCCTCTTTCTGCTTCGTCGTCTCGTCCTCTTGGCAAATTTGTGGCAAACGACGATGAGTCGCGAGAGAGAGAGAGAGAGAGAGAGAGAGAGAGAGAGAGAGAGAGAGAGAGAGAGAGAGAGAGAGAGAGAGAGAGAGAGAGAGAGAGAGAGAGAGAGAGAGAGATGAAAACGATACAAGCAAAAGCTAGCGATCTTTTCTCGCTTGCTCCATATTTCCTTCCTCCTTCTCCCCCTGCCGGGAATCCGGGCGGTGATGATGAAGAGCCTCGTTTGCTCGCGAAGTACAGATCGCTTCGCTCGGTACATCTCACCAAATTTATAGGGTCGAGCAACGAAGATATTCTGTCGTTGTAATATTTTTTCTCATCCCGACTCACTCCTCTTTTATTTACTGTGACTGGGTGGCTTTGGTAAAATTGTGGAGCTGCCGGAATTGTCATTAAATTCAAATCAAAATTTGCATGATTGACATTTTTTTTGTGCAAAATTTTAATCGAGTAGAACGAAATTTGTCTCGGGAATAAAAATTGAATTGAAAAATTTGCAGCTTTCGTCAAATAATTCGTTAATAATTTATTTTGTTTGTTATACAAAAAAAAACGATTTTTGATCGGTATAATATTCACCTCTCACCTTTACTCCTTTTTATTATGCCTTGGAGCTTTATTGGAAAAATCTGCTATACCTGGCACATTGATATTAAATTCGAATCGAATCCCCATCGGGGCAAAATTTTTATGCTCGTAAATTTTTAATGAAATCAATATCAATCGAGCAGAATTAATTTTATTTGATTAAAATAATATTTGTTCAGCGTGGTGAATCACGTAATTTCTCGCTCTTGATCATAGAAATCGCAAAGCAAACAAATAAATTATCTCCTATGTATATCAATTTTTTTGTCCAAATCGAATAAACAAAAGCCATGACATAATTTTCCATCCTTGTTGACCCTGTGCCCCCCCCCAATATCAATGGAGGAAAAAAATTCAACGACACGAACCAGAGATGTACCTAATTATATTCTCCCCTAAATATATATATATGCATATATATAAAAATATAAAAAATATATATATATAAATATAAAAATATAAAATATATATATATATATTACGACGTCTGCGTTGTATAAGTTTTTTCACGTCGTATTTCAGAATTTATGATTCCTTTGTGTCCCACAGAGCATCGCGCTCTTTCGTCCGATATGAAAAAAGCGAGAAGAGAAAAAAAGTCTATATAAATGAACGAGAGAGACTCTGGTAAAATTTTGGTCGCGACCTTTTTTTTTTTTTTTTAGAAACGACTCGAGGGCCAATCAACGAGTTTCTGGAGGGAGAAGTCGTTCTGCTGTCATACTGATACACATGATATATATTTTCTCAGGCACATCAAACACACCCCAGAGAGATGAAAACAGGGAGGAGGGGGGGAGGGGTGGAGCAGAGATTATTTTGCACAGGGTGAAAAAAGTGGAAGGACGAAAAAAAAAGAGAGAGAGATGGAGAAGAAAAACGGTGTATGGGTAAAATGGTGTTGCCTTGAAGAGCTTTTTTTTTAGCCTCAGAAAAACTCAAATTTAAATCCCTCTCTCTCGCCATTCGTAATTACTCTGGTGGGTTCCGGTTGTCGACCATTTTTTCTCTCACTCTCATTTTCTTGGGATTATTGGAGAAGCGAAAGATAAAAGAAATCAGAGAAAGGTGTACAGATGGCGCCACGAGTTTTTTAAGCGACACTAACAGGGGTGAAAAAGCAATCGAACTTTGCCCTCGAGGCTAACAAGGAACGAGTCGCTCTTTGGTCGTCACTAACGTGAATATTAAAATGTCTGTAACGGGTCAAATCTCATATCTATAAATTTTCATTGTCTTATTTTTTTTTTTCACACGGTCGTTGATAAAATAATGATTATTTGATAATTTTTTTTTTTTTTTCCTACATTTTGAAACTCCAGTATGTCGTTTGTTCGTCGATATTGAATATTCGCTTTGACCCAAAATCGCTCGTGAATTGAAGCGTAAAATTTTGTTGTTTCTTTTTTACTCTCGGTTCTGAAAAATTTTCTCACAGCGGGACAATTTTCATTCGTTCTACTGGTGTGTCACGAACGTGCGAGATAATATTCGAGCGATGAAACGCGCGTAACGGACAAAGAGAGTGGGAGATGAGGAAAGAGACGAAATTCGTTGGCAAATTGTAAGGTTGAATGACGCGTGATGTATAAACGAGGAGGAGCGTCAGTCGGTGCATGTGAAATAACGACAGATAGTGAGCCAGACTGGGTCATTGCAAAAAAAAAAAAGAAAAAAAAAAGACGTGGATGGAAAAAAAGGGATTTTTTTGCGTTCGATGAGGGGTGGAAAGCTCTGACACTAGGTGTAGCATCGTGTCGCCTAGCATTCCAGAATTTGGTCGTAGCGTGGCGTTGCAAATGAAAATGTAGCGCGTCGTGCTGGATTTTATATATTTTATATATATATATATATATAGATAGATATATATATTTTTAATATATATATATATAGATATATATATATATATATATTTATATATATATATATATATATATATATATATATATATATATAAAGTGTGAATGATAGTATATAGTTATATAAACATTGAACCTGTGCGTATAAATTCGTGAGTTGCATGTAAGCTCGAGCTAAAAATTCCTCGTTGTATATATATAGTATTCGTTGAAAGCCGGCAACTCGCATAACTTCATCAATGAATCGGAAATAAAAAAAAGCTCCGGTTTTGCTCACAGGGGGTGAGAATTTTGACGGTTCGAGCGAACGAGACAGAGAGAGAGACCGAGAGAATGGGAAAAATTCACCAGGTGTGCCGTGCTCGAAGAATCTGAGTGTGACGCAGCCGCCAGGGTAAACAAGGCCAATTTTTTTTATTCATTTTTAATTCGAAATCCTTCACTCCACTCTAATCAATTTTTCATAGAAGCTGCATTGGAATTTCGACAGACGTGAAGTATTTTTTAATTTTTTGAAAAATAAAAATGAAACAAAAGGCATTTGTTCGATTTAAAATAAAGGGCAATTTTAAATTACTCAATTAAAGTAAAGTATTTATATTTGATAAATGAATTATTAACTCAATTTTGAATCGTGTAAAATATATTTTATTTACATTGAATAATTTTCAAATTTTCATTTTCTACTTTTATTCACGGTTTTCTTCTTCAGAAAATTATACACATCTCAATATTATCCGCAAATCTCCATTTCATCTTCACCCCCCCTCTCTCTCTCTCTCTCTCTCTCTCTCTCTGGAAGCTGCGAAAATGCATAAATGTCGTAAATGTCGCATAAATGTCGAAAAATAAAAATGAAACAAACGGCATTTGTTCGATTTAAAATAAAGGGCAATTTTAAATTACTCAATTAAAGTAAAGTATTTATATTTGATAAATAAATTATTAACTCAATTTTGAATCGTGTAAAATATATTTTATTTACATTGAATAATTTTCAAGTTTTCATTTTCTACTTTTATTCACGGTTTTCTTCTTCAGAAAATTATACACATCTCAATATTATCTGCAAATCTCCATTTCATCTTCACCCCCTCTCTCTCTCGCTCTCTCTGAAAGCTGCGAAAATGCATAAATGTCGTGGGTTTTTGCATCATTTTGCAAAAGCTACACATAAAAAACAGTCTTTACGAGATTTTTTGGCTCTCTCGTAAAGCTTTTGGCTTCGTGTCTCTTTAGTTTCATTTTGTTGTTTCTTTCTCTATTATACAGATATACATCGGGGTCTTTCTCTCTCCAGGACAACGAGGATATATTCAACATAACGTGTGTACTAACGCCGCAGAGACAGTCATGGGGCGACGAAGAGTCGTCGGAGGCTGGAAATCCTCTATTTCTTTCTGTTTCGCGAGATAAAAAAAAAAAAAAAAAAAGGATGAGGGTGCGCATATACAGCGACGGAAGATGTGATAATCCGGGGGATAAAGGAGATCCTGCGTGCGGCAGCCATAAAGCCAACGAAAAAAAAAAAAAAATAAACGAAAAAAAGCAGCGACTCAGGTGGCGCGAGTATTTTTCTGTATATAAATGCATAAATATATGTATATGTATATCGTGCATGTTATAATACGAGTGTATTTATATTTATATATATATATATATATATGTATATATATATAATACAAGTGTATATAAGAATTATGTAGAGTTTAATACGCCTCGAGGCCTCTCTACATGTATATATATATAAAGGACAATCCAGGCCAAATCGACACTCTTATACAAAAAATTAAAAAAATACCCCTCACCAATATTTATGAAAATAATCAATGAAACTTAATCTTTTTGAAAGTTGTAATAATAATTACGATTTTTTTTTTCCGGCATCACCAATAAAAAAAATATAGCAATCAATGAGCCAAAAAAAAATCATAAAAATCGATAGTAAGTAAAAATTATTAATTCAATAATCTCGTTGAAAATGATGAATTTTCGAAAAAATAAAATGTTAAGGAAGAAAAATATAAAAAAAGGCTTGCCGATTTTGCTTGAACTGTCCCATATGCATATGTGTAAATGCAGCACAAAGAATTCGCGAGAAGAGGAGAGAAGAAAAAATAAATAAAAAGATAGGCAATGAAAAAAAAAAAAAAAAAATACAAAGAAGGATGCAGAAAGAATGAGGATGATAAAATAAAAAAAGCGACACCGGTGCATGGCCTGAATAGATGCGCAAACATTTTACGGGTGAAAAAGAGAAAACAAGATAAATGAGAGAGAACGCTCTCTCGCAAAGAAGAGAGTATCCTGGTGTTACCATATACTCATGCAGAGATATAAAGTTTATATCTATATATATATTTATGTGATACATGTGTGTGTTTTATATGGGAAAGGAGAGAACAGTGAGCTTTACTGTTCTCCAGTCCAGGGCATAAAGAGAGAGAGAGAGAGAGAGAGACAGAGAGAGAGAGACAGAGAGAGAGAGAGAGACAGAGAGAGAGCTATATAACGATTTCCATCGGCGTACGTAGTTTAATGAGCCTCCTCGTGTGCGTAATGTGTCGTTGAAAAATGCGAAATTTTTTTTTATGGCAACGCCCCGGGTTCAGAGACGAAACGATCTCTCGCCGTTGTGCATTTGTGCGTAAAGTAAATTATATACACAAGAGTCAAATATTTATATATATAAAAAGCTACTGGATGGCCCCTCGTTTGGCTCCTTAATTCTTTATTTTTTTTCGTTGAACGTAAGAATTTTTTGATATCGCTGTTTCATTGCGAAATGTTCCTCAAATGACTTTTGCGAGTGCGAGGAAAAAAAGGTTTTTTTTTTTTAAGCTAGTTGAGAAATTGACTGTGAAATGTTTTTCGAGTATAACGGACAAGTGGAAGCTTTTGGCGGATTTTTTTTTCTTTTCTACCGTCCTTATAAAAGAGACAGTCCTGAGCTGGAATTATAAAAAGTGTGAATTTTGAAAATATTTTGGGAAAATTCATCGTACAGGATAGAAAAAAAATAAATGGAAAATTCAATTATCATTTTTTCTTAAAGTCAATTTAGTAAATATTTTTGGTGGTTTGATAATTTTAAAAATTGCCTCTCCATCATTACGATGAAGGTGAAATTTTACAAGTAGATTTTTTTTTAATTCTTTGATGTTGTAGTGTAATGTCATTGAAATAAACGAGTAACTGCACTACGCGAATTATTCATGGCTGCCGCTAAGCTGCAACGAATCGAAGACCAGTAAAATTTGTATGCAGACCGATAAACATTGACAGGATCGGTAAAAAAAAAAGAGTTAGAGGATCGAGAAGAGCCTCTCGTGACGAGCATATCGAGTATACACGATAGGAATAAATTCAATTGGTTTCCTCCCGCGAGATTTCTCGTTCCACCTCCGATGGATTGGGCACGACTCAATTTATATATACGTATGTACGTAATATAGAAAAAAAAAAAAAAAAAAGATGTTAGAGAGATGAAAGAGTAAAGTCTCGTCTTCTTTCAATCATGCCACGTTTTTGTCGTGTACCGAGAGAGAAAAAGAGAGAAAAACGTGCTTGGACATCGAACGAATAAAAAGACGTTCTGTACTGTATATTGAACTTGTTATAGCCAATTGATAAAATTTTTTGGCATAAGTTGCCAAGAAAATTCGTGTCATATGCAATATTTAAATGATTTTCTACTCGTTCTCTCTTAGATCGTCAGCAATTTACATTAAAAATCTTTTATAAATATTCCATGAAAATTAAGTTTCTCTCACGTATGAATAAATTTCGTTTAAATGTAAGGACAATTTTTCTTCTAATTCACATTAAACTGATCGCAAAAAAATAAAATAATCAATCATTCATTTATTATAATTCTGATAAAAAATTATCAAAAAAACTGAATATTTTGAAAACTTTGGTTAAAAAAAAAAAAAAAATACTCAATCCGATCAGAGATTCTTTGTACTTATTTACTTTGCCTTTTTATAAGAAAATCACAATTCTAGTATTGTTGAAAAGTGACCCCGTTTTTCTTATTGTTCCAGTTTCTTGTAAAATTCGCTTCATCGTAATGTACATGCGAAAATAGGAGTTTTCAAACTAGAAACTTTTGGTGAAAGTCACTTTTGTACCGAGAAAATGGGGGTTGATGGTCGGGGGATAGGGGTGGAGCCATCCTGTTCTTCTCGCTTACATCCAGAGAAATCCGAACAACCATCGGACCGAAAACTCGCGACATCGAGAGAGAATATATATATATATAGATATGTGTATGTGTGTGTGTGTGTGTGTGTTGTCTGTGCAGTAATAATATAGAGAGAAGATATAAGAAGAGCTTGTGCACACAATCCCCTAACTCTCTCTCTCTCGCTCTCTCTCTCTCTCTCTCTCTCTCTCTCTCTCTCTCTCTCTCCTTCTCTCTCTATGACAGACTTTTCCTCCCACTTCGGTAGTTTCCTCTGCTTTTAAACTAGCAAAACTATTGCATTTTTTTATAACCAACGAAAACTATACAAGCGAGCAAAGGAAGAGAAAAATAGTCTCTATCGTGTGCAGTGTCTTCACAGTGGCTCTCGTGCTTTGCTCAACTCGATTTTTCTTTTATGTTGCTGTATATATATAAAGTTCAGTTCACTGAAAACTGTATCTTTTTCTGACTGTGTATGGCTTGGGTTGTTTTGCTCGATTTTATATACCCACACGCATACTTGTATGTACTATTTATGTATATATATATATATATATATATATATATATATATATATATATATATATATAGAGTGGACCCTTTTTGTTTCTTCTTCTTTTTTCATCTTTTCGTTTGAGTTTCTCGTCTTTTATATTTTTCATTCCATCCTCCCACCGAGTACATGCACGTACCTCAATTGTGCCCACGCGACCGACTATATACACATTTTCCAGCAAGAAAATTTGGAATTTGTCGATTCCTTCGAGGCACACAAAGTCTTTTTTCCTCCTCGCCTTGTACGCACGATTGCTCTTGGCCTCGCGAAACTAGGGGGATGAAAAGGGAAGGAGAAACATCAGGACGAGCAAACGTCTGCCCAATTGTTCTTGTCAGTCTCAAAGTTAAAAAATATATATATATATCGACCAGACAGCAAAAAAAAAAAAAGTCTGTTTATCTGATTGATCAATTTTTCTTTGTATTCATTTGAAAAACTCAATTTTTATTAAATACAATTTAGCGTTGCTATTTCATGACCAAATAATATTCGATTAAAATGTATTTTGCTAACGCATTCAAGTGAAAATATTTGTCTTCAAATAATTTTCCTTTCCCCTTTGTAGTGTCAAGAGAGAGAGAGAGAGAATTCCATGTCTATTAAAAAGTGGGGGTGTGACGCTGTTTCATTTAGACAAACAATTTTTTTTAAATGTTTTATAAATACACCAGGAAACAGCAGGACGAGCAAACGTTTGCCCAATTGTTCTTGTCAGTTTCAAAGTTAAAAAAAAAAAAAATATCGACCAGACAGCAAAAAAAAAATGTCTGTTTTTCGGATTGATCAATTTTTCTTTGTATTCATTTGAAAAACTCAATTTTTATTAAATACAATTTAGCGTTGCTATTTCATGACCAAATAATATTCGATTAAAATGTATTTTGCTAACGCATTCAAGTGAAAATATTTGTCGTCAAATAATTTTCCTTCCCCCTTTGTAGTGTCAAGAGAGAGAGAGAGAATTCCACGTCTATTAAAAAGTAGGGGTGTGGCGCTGTTTCATTTAGACAAACAATTTTTTTTAAATGTTTTACAAATACATGAAAGCGCGAATTTATTATTGGTAAAATATTCTCCGTGCAGATAACTCGACGATCCTCTCCCTGGAGGGTGAAGATGGAGGGTGAGTGTGAAAAAAAAATTAGAAAAATGGGGCAAAGAATTCTACACCAGCTCATCTGCGCGCCCGTTTCATTTCTTCCACATTCAATATTATCTGATCGAGAAGCTTTTCAAAGTAAAGCTACAGGATTAAATTTAAATTGCAGAAAACTATAGAGTGATAAACGGAAATGGTGAAATTGAGCTCGCTGCGCATCAAAGTGAATAATAAATGAAATTGATAAAAAAAAAAAAAAATGGGATCCGTGAGAAAAGTTTTTCATCGCGTTCTCAAATATTATATGTCAATCAATGAATTGGTTGATGATTTATCGCCAAATTTGACAAAAAAAAAATTGAATAAAAATATACACTTTTGTGTAAATGAATTATCGTCGATTTAAAAATACGTAAAATTCACAAAGTATACGCTCAAGAGCATAAAAAGCTGATTTTGAATAAGTCAGGATATGCTAAAAACTGGGTGTTGGAACAATCGACAGCTACACAAGCAATGGAACGAGAAGAATAGAGCAGGTGAAAGAGTTAAAGTGCCCTACATACATATATATATATATATATATATATATGTATAGAGTGCACAATTTCATAGAGAAAGCACGAGCGCGGTTTAACTTTCGCATTGCGCCTCAACCTCGCGCTGAATTAAAAGGGTGGAAAGTGAGCAAACAAAATAACAGCAGCAGTTTTGTATTCTCCGACCGAGAGAGAAAGCTCGTCAAAAAGATAGAGAATGGTATATAAAGAGAGGAGAATGAGAGTCATAGAGAGATCACAGAATGGAGCAACGAGCATATTATCCGGTGACTTTCTTCATTCTTCTATTCTCTCATTTTACGAGTTGCAACACACCCCGGTCTCCCCAATTTTCTCAGCGTAGTAGGCAAAAGCTTAGCGAATCGTCGTGTCGTTCGAATTATTCACTCAATGTGTACAAATTATTATTTTTTACACGTTCATTCGCCGATTTTTTTTTTCCCCCATCTCTCATTACGTGCATATGTACGATTGTACATTGCAACGTGCATACATCACGTAATTTCACAGAGGTGAATTGTCCTGAAACTGCTGATGCAAAACTTTGCGTTATTCAACCCCATCACGTTTTTCTATATCTGTAACACATACATATATTATTCATTTTATGGAAATATTCATTCATTTACTTTGAAAAGATGGGTTGGTACTGTTTTCTGTCTATTTGCTCATTATGTTTCGTTACGAATTTCGTTTTATCCTTCTATATGTATATTTGCTCATTAAGTTTCGTTAAAAAATTCTATATGGCTGCTCTCGGGTCTCTATCCTACTTTTTTGACATTATCAATTATATACCCAGCTTTATTTTTCTAGATTTTTTTATATGCAATATTTTTTACTTCCTCATAGAAGAACCTTTTTTTTATATATATTTCAAATGGAAAAAAAAAAAATCCGTCAGGAATAGGCAAAGTGGAAATTTTACTTTTTTGGTTCGTATGGTTTTGTGTGACTGTTTGCTCATTATATTGGTACGACCATGAAGATCCGTGATTCGATCAAAGCTTTGACCATGTCATCAAAAACGTCGCGCACGGTCATATTTTTTTCCATTCTCGTGTTTGATAGTCCCTTTGAGGCAACATATACATATATATATATATATAGCTCTTTGAAGTTTGTGAATTATCGATTATATACAGTAGATTTATAGAATCACCGAATACTGCATTATTGCTTTGGCCAATGAATCGGTATTGGTCCGTCAGCATGCACGCTCTTTAACTAGAATTTCCGAAGGAGATCCGGCTGAGCTTTGCCTTGTATATTCGATAGCATGGACAATTACCGGTATCGATCAATCGGTCAACACCCTTCTCTCTCTCTCTCTCGATCGATCGATCGTTCGATCGATCGCTCATTGGCAAATGGCACCGAAGCTTTGCGGATGTTAGCACGCACACATGCACTTCCTGTCCAACACATTCTCACACATACGACAGAAGCATATAAAAAAGGGAGCCCCGGTTAAAATGAAGCAACTATGAAAAAATGTAAATGTTACGTGATCGTCATGAATTATTACACGATGAATAAATTCAATAAAATTATACTTGTGTGTACTGTTTATCCGGAGAATTCAATGGCGAGCAAATAAATTTTTTATTTTTTTGTAATTCGAGATTTTGGAGACTGGAGAATGTGGCCAAACATGGAAGCTTTGATTAAAGTTGTGAAAAATCATTCTATACCCATCTAACTTTGAAGCACTATTTCGGCAATGACGCCCATAACGCTACTTAAAGAGTTGTAGGTGATTAAATTAATGTGATTACAAAATTTTCATGTAACCTTAACTTCAATATTTATATAAAACAGTGATTAATAAAATGTTTATAATCAGTGACTAATAACAGTAATTAATAAAATGTTTATAATCAGTGACTAATAACAGTGATTAATAAAACGTTTATCATCAGTGACTAATAACAGTGATTAATAAAATGTTTATAATCAGTGACTAATAACAGTGATTAATAAAATGTCTATAATCAGTGACTAATAACAGTGATTAATAAAATGTTTATAATCAGTGACTAATAACAGTGATTAATAAAATGTTTATAATCAGTGACTAATAACATTGATTAATAAAATGTTTATAATCAGTGACTAATAACAGTGATTAATAAAATGTCTATAATCAGTGACTAATAACAGTGATTAATAAAATGTTTATAATCAGTGACTAATAACAGTGATTAATAAAATGTTTATAATCAGTGACTGATAACAGTGATTAATAAAATGTTTATAATCAGTGACTATTAACAGTAATTAATAAAATGTTTATAATCAGTGACTAATAACAGTGATTAATAAAATGTTTATAATATTGAAATGTTATCGATATTAATTAACTCAAAGAATTTGAAAGGTGAGTCGAACCTGTATGGGAAGGGTTTATAGCTCGCGGATTGGTACTTGTTCCTCGGAGGTATCTTCGTGAATTTTTGACTCGATACAAGGAAACGAGAAAACAATCTCGAGAAATAAATGGTTCGAGTCTGACTTTGCCAAAGAGCCAAAGTTCAATTTATATGAAATAATGAAATTTTTAAAAACATGTTTCATATTACCCCATGCCAAGTTTTATCGCTGTTTCTACTATAAATTTACTGTTTGCAAATGTATATCTGCGTGTATTATACGTAAATATCGAATGCTGTATCGAGGCTTACCACATCAGCTCGACGAGGGCTTACCAGCAGCGCACTGTTTGCAAAGAGGATTGCTGTACACGCGGTGAAAAAGTGCATTGGAGCTTGAGGACGTGCAGCGAAAGGACATTTTTTTTTTCGCTGACTAGGAGAAACGTACAAAAGCCGAAGATGAGAGAGAGTGAGTTTCGAACCGAAGAATCGAACCAATTCTCATTCGTTCATCTTTTCTTCCATCGAACTCACCCACCCCTTTTTTGCCCCTATTCTCTCTCTCTTTCTCTTTGCTATTATTCCTGAATACGTCACTTGGCCACAATTCCAATATTCTCCCTTTTCAATGATCTTCTTTCTCCCCTAGCTTAGTAGTAAATTGCAACAATACGCGTTTTTCCATGAAAATCCTTCGTCCCTCTTTCTTCCCCTTATTTCCCCTCGTTTTTCGCTTCACAAGAGCCGAGGAACAAAAAAATTTCTCGATGTGAATAACTGGTTTTTTCAACAGTGAAATATCCATCGCATAGGGATCAAACCATTTGCAAATAAAACCACTTGAAAATTCTCCAAAGAGGAATAAAAAAATTTTTTCGTCTCAGTCTCTTTTCTTTAGGGATTTTTCAGAGTCCATGAAACACGCCACATGAACATGTGTATGTGCACCCGCTTCGCTTGCATTTTGAAAAAGCTCGCGGTGCGATATTCTCTTTAACCGCTATTTTTTTTTTTTTTTTTTTTTGCTCTTTTCACCCCGACTCTGCGCTCTTTTTTTTGCTCGCTGAAGAGGAGACTCTCGTAGAGAGAATTGCCAGTGCATTCGAACGAAATTTTCGCTGGGCCCTTTCACCTGGCTCTGTCCTCTCGTATACGGTCCATTGTACCCCATACTGCCTCTCTCTCTCTCTCTCTCTCTCTCTCTCTCTCTCTCTCTCCCCCTCTCTCTCTCTCTCTCTCTCACTCTATATATATATATATATATGTGTGTGGATGCTGAATAGAACTACGACATGGGGCATTGTATTAACGTGTAGTGCGGTCCTTTGTCTCAATTCCTCCGAACGGAACCCCCACCCCTGCCCCTCCACTGAACTTTGGTCTCCACGATCAGTCTCGGGGAAGCGCAATAGAGTGCCAATTTCGTGGAGATTTTGTGGTTTTGTCGCAAAAGGGGCAAGGGGAGGTTGAAGTTTCGATCCGTTTTATAGTTTGTTCGCACTCTTCTCATCATTGTTTAAGAATCCATTATATATCGCCATTCACGCATCATCGTCGAATAATGAAATTACAAATTACATGCCCGACTTGGCTTTTTATTTTTTTTTCCAAATTGATTCTATAGTCCATAAATACTGTGTGAAAAAGAAGGAAGCAATGGCAAAAAAAAGCGATTGTGAATAGAATGAAAGAAGAAAATGGCGCGAATCAAGAGAAAAAAAAAAAGGAAAGTCGCAATTCTGAAAAAAGTCTCGGCTTTTCTGTATGAAGCTTTTATTTTTACCTTTCGAGCAAATTCATGACAAAGAGAGAGAGAGAGAGAGAGAGAGAGAGAGAAATCATGAAAGGCAAAGCGCCAGGATTGTATGAACGAGCTTAATATTTCGATTAAATGAGAACAATGGACCGTCTGCAGAGACAGAAATATAGAGAGAGAGAGAGAGAGAAAGATGAGATGAGAGATGAAGAAAGGAACGAAGACATTTTCGTCGTGTCCCCGGAGATATTCGTTTGTAAGGAGGAAACTCTCTTGAAGGTATATGAGGAGAAGAGAGAAAATCAACCCTTCTCAAGACGATGAAGTCACTGTCATATATAATATATAATAATGAGAATCAGTGAGTGAGAGTTAGAATGAGAGAGAGAGAGAGAGAAGCGAAAATCTCTTGAAATTCGAGGGATGGTTAATAACGATCGCTCGAATTTCTCTTCTTAACAGATACCCGTAGATCCGTATATAAAGTGACTCGTTTTATTATCTGATTATTCTGACTTATCCTAATGGAAGATTGAAGAGAACGATCTGAAAGAGAAAGGCCCAAAGAGCGGAGAAGAGATCTTGAAACGTGAATTAGAGTAAAAGCTTCGTTTTTTTTTTTCTTTCTCATTTTTTTTTTCTACGATTATTTTTTTTTTCACATCTCTCGGGCAGAGTGCAAGAACCGTGCAAACACGTAAATAAAATGTTGGGCCAATGGAAAAAAAAAAAACAATGGACAGGAATATACAGAGGATGTGAGAGAGTGAAGAGAGAAAATGGAGTCGTTGGGGATTGGGCGAAAACACGCGAGTTCAAAGTTTCGCTGCCACAAGACTCTGCTAAAATATCACGTGATTTTTTTTCACATGTGTTATATATATATATATATATATATATATATATATATATATATATATATATATATATATATAAATACTTTTCTTAACGCCACTTCGTGTATCCGTTCACGAAGCACGCGCAGAGTTGAAGAAATTTCGTAGATTTTCTTACACGCGATATTTTGTACAACAAAAAGCGAAAGAGAGGAAAAGGACAATGGCAGATTGCTCACGCGGAGGTTGATAAAATTGTCCCACGAAACGAACTCCACAGGGAAAAAAATGAGGGGGGTGGCAAAATGAGGCTAAAAAAAAAAACGTGACGAAAAAATCAGAGCCATTTTTCCATCACAGATAAATTTTGCCTGATGAAATTTTCCTCCTCGCGCGTATAATAAAATGATTTATGTATCTGCATAAATTATACGGGGGAGTTTCTCGTCCATGGCGGATTGGCCATTCGTTATGTACGCGATGGCTGCGTACGCGATAATATAAGCTTGAATTATATATATATACACGTATATAGAGTGGTGGGGTTGAAAGGGGGCAGGGATGTGCGGTAATAACGTCATCGCGCCATAAGATCGAGTAATGACGGGAAATATGGACCACCAAAATTTTCTACCAATATGGATAAAAACTGACATTCGGAATTTAAATTACTCACGATATATGAATGAAATTTCTTCAGAAAAATTCGCAGCCCTTGAATCTTTAGGAATTTTTTGTGACCTTAATTTTCCGGCGATCTCTTGCAGAATTTCAGAAAAAAAAAGAATAAACCGTTTAGTTCGATAATATTGACCGAATAGTTCGAGAGGATTTTGAGATCATTTCAGAAATTGTTGATCTCTTTTACAAAACAAATAAAACGTGCAGCACGTTTCGTTCTCTCTTGAACCAAAATAATAATTTTCAAAATATATTCGAAATATCCAGCGTTATTTTATCCAAAATATATTTAAATAATGCATTTTTTATCCATCGTATTTTTTTTTTCATGGGGGCAAATTATTTTTTACGGAATAATTTGTGTAAATCCAAACGAACAGGGCCATATTTCCCATCTTTATTCTGTGCGTATGAATATAGCCGATGCGGTGGGGCGGTGGACGGGGGCAAGGGGGGGTGTGTTGGTGATAACGAGACCGACAATAATATTCCGCGGTTTTGATTAATTCGATCATGATAATGTAGAAAGTGTCTAGCACGTACGGCGGAGAGGCAGACTGCGAGAGGAAATAAGTCCTGTGAGAGAACTAACTCTCATACGGTAAAGTTCGAAACGACCCATTTTCCAAGGGAGGATGTACGTCATCGTTGTCGTATACATGTATAGATAATATAAGAGGGGTGAGGATTGCCAGAGGAGTATCCTCAAAGTCATATTCCACCTTCTGATTATAGGCTCACCCTCTCTCTCTTCACTCTTGTTCCGGACAAATTTCGCCTGGGGTTGTTCTCAAGAGTTAATATTCACGTTATCTCTATATATCTCATATTTTCCTCATTTTGTTAAATTGGATTTATTAATTTTCAAACATTTTTTTCGTACTATCGCACATGGTGTGAAATATTTCTCGATGAATGTAAAACGATTTTTTTATCATGAAATGAAAGAAAAACGAAAAAGAAGAAATATAAAAAAGTGTTTCATTTTACCCCGACTTTTGCTAAAATCGTATGGCTAGAAAATAAAGAAATAAAAAAAGGCTTGTTGGTCCGGATGCATTCAGGTACGTTTTTTTTTTCATCGTCTTCTCTTGGAGCTCAGGCAAGTGCGACAAAATATTCTCTCTCTTGTTTTATTTTATCATTCAACGTGGAACGTTCGCGAGCATTGTCGCCAAGAAAATCAGCGAGAGCCTGGGTGAATTTGAGGGTTGTACCATTTTCTCTTGTACACGGTATATATAGGATCGCGAGTCCCAAGACGCTCAGACTGCCTGTCTCTTTTTCCACGTTGATAGAGAGAAGGAAAGGGAGAGAGAGAGAGAGAGAGAGAGAGAGAGAGAGAGAGAGAGAGAGAGAGAGAGAGAGAGAGAGAGAGAGAGAGAGAGAGAGAGAGAGAGAGAGAGAGAGAGCGTCAATTTAGCAGACGTCCGTTACGCTCAAGACTCTTTCTGCTGCTTCACCTCCTTTTTCCATCTACTGTCGTATTGCCTCTTTCTACTGACTTTATACAGTTTATATATCGTGTCCCTTTACTATTATATTGTTTTTTTTTTTTTTTTTTCTTCATTTTATGTTATCTTTATTCTCTGGCGTTTCTGAGTCGTCGAGGAGAAAGACGACCGGGCTCTCTCTGTTCGTTTTCTCTCACTTATTCTCTTCTTTCTCAGGCTTCATTCGACACTAAGCTGCTGCCGCGTATTCTGTACTTTATCACACGGGAAACGAGAGAGCCGACAGAGACATTGGAAAGGAGTCGCGTTCGATCGAAAAGACCGAGTTCATCGGCGCTCAGAGGGCACAGACAGCGAAAAGGAGTTGAAGGGAGGAGGACAGGAGGAGGCGAATGGGGAAGAGACCAGGGTGTGATGGAACGTGCAGAGGGAAAAAGGCCGAAGAAGTGAGATATGGGGATGCAGGATGCGGAAGTCAAAAGGTAAAGGTCGAAGGTCGAGGGAGAAAGAAAGAGAGATATGGGGAGAGAGAGAGAGAGAGAAAAATAGAAAGACAGGAAGCCTCATCGGAACTGAAGGGCGGGAGAAAATGGCGGATGGACAAACGGAAAACGAACGACGAGAGAAAGAAAAATCATGGAGAAAAAGCGATCGTTATATATATAGTACAAAGAGGGAAAAAGAAAAATACTAGAACTTTTATATCCAAAGATGAAACGAGAGACAAATAAATCCTGGCATGGATGGACTTACTGACACGATCTTTATGACAACTGCACAGACATGTATGGACAATGGGGTGTTTCAAATAATTCTTTCATAAAAGCCGAAGATGAACGAAAATCGTACAGACGAGATAGCATTTGCATTGTTGGAAGACAATTTTTCTTTTTATTACATAACTTTTACTATATATATATACCGACCATAGTTTGTCCATGAGATAAGAGTGAAAAATCTGTTTCGTCTAGCCAACCCTTATTTATATATATATATATAAATAAATAAGGGTTGATAATAAGGGTTAATTAATTAATAATTCATTATAATTAATAAGGGTTAATTTTTTAAAATTTTTTTTACTCTCTCGGCCATTGCTCGTTCGACCATAGTTGTTCATAAGATTTTTCACTCTTATCTTATGAGCAACTATGGTTTTTCAATTTCATTTTTTTGTCAAAAAAATGAAAAAAATTGTCACGGAGCTTTTATGTACAATATAACTATGCATATGTGCATATTAAGAATTAACAATAAGCCGTTAGGACCATAAGAGTGTGCACTTTTGGGGTCACTTCTCTCTGCGGGTTACTAATGAACCTCATCGTGGTAAAGCCAAGAGGGTACGTATGTACACTTTCACAGTGTTATTTCCCGCTGATGAGCATTGTAACCCTTGGTAGAAACGAACAAACACTCGCCAGCATGTAAGAAATCAAGACCGGGGTCATTTGGTTCATGTGCTGGTTATTCTTTGTCGGAAAAAACTGGAGAAATAAAATCTAGTTCTCATCTGAGCCAAATAAATTCCGAGAGAATTCGATAATGGAGAAGAAAGTATTGAAATATTCATCCTCGATGCCTAAAATGGACCCAAGCGAATTCGAGTCAAAAAACTAAAATTACATTTTCTCATAAACTGAAAAAAAAATCAAGGGTTAGATCAAATTTACAAATTATTAAATAAGCCTGAGAATATTATTGAACAAATACGTTCTGAAAGTGTTTCAAGTAACCCCAGTCTCGCCTGTTACGTACCAGAAGGTGAGAACTCGGTCGACTGGGCACTCTGGCAAAGGTGCAGATGGCAAGTACCTCTTACATATATGTAATATTTGTATACATATATAGGTAGACGTGAGTAACTACCCTCTGCAAGTACCTTACTTACACACACACATATATAAATATATATACATTACAAGAGTGAGAGGTGAACGAGGGTAACGAGAGAGAAAGAGAAAGAGAGAGAGAGAGAGCGAAAGTGAGATGAAGAGTATGTGAGTGAGAGTATGTTTTCATCATCAACAAGAGCGAAATATCATAACTAGCCAATTTCTAAGTTCCCTCTCTTGGTCGCTCTAGGAACTATCTCGCATTTCTTCCACGTTTGTTAATATGTACTTTTCAACCATTCGTGAATCGTAAGAATAAATTACCCGAGCTATATGCATTAACCGTGTATGAAAAGTTGATTTTATTATTTGCCTGTATTTTTGTATCTCTGGGTTTGTACGAAAGCAAACGAACATTTCCCATCAACGAAATATTCCTTGAGAGCAGGCAAAGTTCCACATCCTTTGAGGGGTTCAAATAAACGCCATTCCATGCATTTAATTTTTTATATATATATATAAACTTCAAACTGAGTCTACTACGCGTTTTCAACGACGGTTGGCTGTTGCTGCTCTGTAAAGTATTTTTTTTATTCATCAATTAGCAAATTTTTTTATCCGAACTCTCGTCGTCTAGTCAGTGGAAAAATGGGCAGGAGAAATTTTTGCTGTCCGCTCATGGTAAAAGTGCAGCGACTGACGCTTGTATAATATGTGAAATGGCAGAGAGGGAGAGGCAGAGACAAGGAGAGCAAAGAGATATGAAACATTTATTTCATCAGTTTCCATCACCAATAGCCAGCATGAATAAGTAACATCAGAAGGATTTCACTTTGAATAATTGACTTGTATAAATGAAAGGATCGAGCGAGCTCTCGAACGAGTGAATGAAAACAGAAGTGACACTTGCAGAGGTTACGCAATTGCTAATATCGAAAAGAAAAAAATTAAAAAGCCAGGTGACTTTTCAGTTTTTCCAATTTATCGGTGAAATTCATTTCGAAATATGCCTCAAAGTCGTTCGGTTATTAATACATCCATGTATATACATATATATATATATATATATATATATATATATATATATATATACGGGTGAATGATATATGCGTATCTATATATATGTATGATCTATATATACTAACGTGGATGACTGGTTTGCTGGACTATGAGCATAAAAGCCTCCGACCTCCGAGCGCGATACAATAAAGGCTCTCGCGTGACTCAACGCTTCAAACGCTCATGGGAACAAGCGTGAGTGTAGTGGGGATGCCTCGAGTGCTCTTATTGGCTCGGACACGAGAGAGGGAGAACCGACGCTATCGTTTCGCGCAATGTGATTGGTACATTATTAATTTCAGGTCTACCGGCATGTGTTGAGCGGTGCGAGGCTCGACTGTATACAACATAGAAACGTTAGAGAGTACTGGTCTCTCTCTCTCTCTCTCTCTCTCTCTCTCTCTCTCCATCTCTCTCTCCATCTCTCTCTCTCTCTCTCTCTCTCTCTCTCTCTCTCTCTCTCACACACAGTACATTTATTTAATATGGTTTCAATGATAAATGGATCACTGGTTCGGTGGGCGTGGGAGGGGTAGGAGAATTGGAGGTTCAGCGTTTGTTGAGGGGGGGGGGAGGTTACTGGTGGTCAGTTTGGAATATAGAAAGCCTCTCTCGATTCCATTTCCTTTTGGCGATTTGATCCTGTGAATATTATACATAGGTGGTCGAAAGTTTTTGGTCGAAAGAGGGATCAATTCTGCTGCACTCCCCGATAGTTTCTCGACCTCCGGGATGGAATCGGGAGACCTCGTGAGAGATGAAACGATCCATGTAGGACAGTGTCACGTATCATCATATACATATACATATATATATATATATATATATATATATATATACATGGAAATGAATATAGCTAATAGGTAATTGGCAAATATTCAATCGTTGCCGGATTAACGGGTTATGTTATGCCTCGTTGCCAATCAATACTGTCGGATCGTAATTTAGGTCCAGCGGTGGACCAATTAAACTGTCATTTTCGACGTGCAGCGATGCGACTCGTGTTGTATTACTCATTGAAATAGGAGACAGAGGGAGAGAACGAGAGCTCTCTCATCGTTGCGTCTATATTCCAGTACGCGTAATTTCGATTTGACACATAGGCACCCTTATATATATATATATATAATATCGTTCAAGTTTTTCCATGTGTAACAAAAACTGACGATCATTTTATAGATTTTTCTCTCGTCATGCAGTCCGCCCTCTCATCCCTTCTGACGGTCGAATAAATACACTGAAACTCGACAGCTGGTGGTGCACATTGGTCTCATTTAATTTTTATTTTGTATCAATTCACGATGGAATGAGCGCACAGTTTTTTTTGTTTTTTTTTTTGCCCAGAGGGGGACCTTTGACAAAAAAAGGGTCGCGAGACAAGCGGGAGAAATGTGTAAAAAGAGAGAAGTATGTAATAAAAGCATACTCATTCGCGGCTCTGTCTTCTGTCTGTCACTGGGCTTTGGAGATGAGACCATGAATTTTTCATTCGGAAGAATTTTTCGTCTACATTCTGCCAAAGGGACATCTTTGGTAGAATTCTTCTCTGCCTTCCTTTTTTCTCTATGTTGAACGTGACAGCGTGTATAGTCTTGAGGAAAAGGTCGCTATGGAATTTTAACGAGCTCAGTGACCATCGAGAGATCGGAGCTGAAGCGTTTCTCTTCAAGCTGAAACGTCTTGTTATTCCTCCCATAATTATTCACAAAATTCCAAACCCTCGGGTACAATGTCGAAAAAAAATCAACAATTTTTCAAAATAATCAACAATTCTTCTTACATTAAATAAATATAATTATTTCTCCAAAAATTATATTTACATATGGAAAATGTTTTGTCATCCAAAAAAATGGCTTATTTTTCCAATGTAATATTTAGACAAATTTTTCCCCCGCTGTAAATCGACGAGTACTTGAGAAAAAAATAATTAATTAAATTTTTTTCAAGTCTGTCTTTCACCACGTTTTAATAAAAATTCTTTTTCCAACAATCCAAAGAATTCTCATGGAATTTTGCGAAAAAGATGACACATACATTTAACGAAAATATATATATGTTGTGTTTCACAATCGAGGGTGATAAACCGCACGTGGAGCTTTTGAAGAAAACACGAGATTGCAGAAATGCCAGGCAACGTTCGTGTGACATGAACGTTAACTAAGCAAGATATATATATATATATATATATATATATATATGGGTAAGGTGGCTCTTTTGTAAATGGGATAAACGCACCCATGGGACATCGTCGTCGACGTCGACGACACTGTCAGAGATGCTAGCGACGACGTCTCACGTTAAACTTAGCACATACTCGCTATTGAATACTTTGTACTCTATACTGTCACTATATGCAGTACAATAAATATTGTACAATACATATTGTACTGCATATAAGCCTCTGTACGTAAGAAATATTTACTCTGGCTCATTCAAGACACCTCTCGCTGGCGACGAGAGAGAATTTACGTGACCAGCAATTGGCTATTCCCAAAAGATGGGCCTGTCACGTGATACCGATGATTGTGTTATCGGTGTATATCTGTATATTCAAATATATATATTTGTAGATATGCCATATAGTCGTCAGTACTGGCTGCTTTGGCATGCGTCCCGTGCAACACGACTACGACGACGATTTACACTCGAGAGGAATATATTATAGATATATATATATACGTATATACGTTTATATATATATATATATATATCCTGTCCACGAAACTTTTGATCCCACGAGATTGAGATGTCTCTCGAGAGTAGTTTGCCACATTTCTTGCTATTCAAATCATATACCTTTGTTTTTCGTCTTTCTAGCAGGATAAAAATCTTTTTTGCAAACTATCATCATTTCATCATTTTTTCATTCATTTTTTTTTTACTAGATATTCACATTTTCTAAAAAGTTATTTGTTATTGTCCCGAGTTAATTGAATGGTCAATAAATTAATAATTGATAAATTATATCAATTACATTAATATTTTTATATTCATTTTTCGGAAGCTAAAAAGATTATAAAAATATATTTAACACATCACGAAAGCAAATCTTTTTGCTTTTAACGCACTTGACTAACTCTCAGGACTG
>OY769906.1:2788802-2948802 GCA_963669185.1 Dyspetes luteomarginatus
GCGTCTCGAGATTTTATCAATTTATTTGAACTTGTCAACGAGGCAAATTATACCATCGTCCATGCTGTATTGTGTATTTGGGATTTTATATGTTTGTATACGTGCGTGTAGCCCTTAACGAAAGTATATTGTATATTTTCTCAATGTGCACATCTCAATCCTGAGGGTTCTCACATATGTATATATACATATATATATAGCTACATACACATATATATAAATATATATATAAATTCATGTATGACGTATTTTCAATGGTAGAATTTCGTTTTTTCAACTCGGCGTAAAAATGAACGTTTCGAAAGACAATATGAGAGAATGAGTCACGAAGAGAGAATATAAGAGCCTGACATCGAGCACACGGTAGACAAAGTTTATGCTCTTTAACATCCACAATTTTCTTGGGTATGTACCAGTCTCGTTGCCCACAATAGAACGTGCGGCCAATGTTATTTATATATTCCCACCATATGGGACCATATGGTTTGAGCATCCGGAGAACTGACATGGCACTCGCTGTTTATCTCTCGCATTTCTCTTCTCGTTCGAAATAATGTTTTACCCTTTGACATTAACCTTCGAGCCTGTTTGAGCACTTTTCATGGGTATTTTTGAGCTCTCAAGATAATGCCTGCGGAATTTGTGATTCGCCTACGAATATCTTAAGGTGCTAGAAAATTGTACATGAATAATTTTTTTTGTAAGAAAAAAAAAAATTGTTTTTCTACAAGGGTCTGGTCTAGTCTAGTCTTCCAGCGAGTCCATTCTACCCTCATTTTTTTTTTCGTAATTGTTTAATATTTAATATGCTGCGATCGTTTTATCAATTTTTTTTCACGATATTTCTGGAGATTCTATTCGATTTTCAGACGATTTTCAAAGTGCTGTCAGGGCCTTAAAAATTAAGATATGGAGGCAAAGATATGAAGCTTAGTTTACTCGTGGCGTTTTCAAAACACTCCATATAAAGATAAACCAGTGAATCGGGAGAAAAATTAAGGCCAATTGAAAATTACATTTTTCTACATTTTTTGGTTCCTGCGGGGGTGCAAAAGATAAATTATTATTTTTTATTTCGCCGTCTTATCTCATCGGAGATTTGTCGCTGATTACGAATCTAATGAAATTTCTCACGATAGGTAAAAAATCACACATGGAAATTACAACAATAATGTAATTTTAAAAATTGTAAAAATTTTATCTTCTTCTGTTTTCAATATTTGTTCACTTCCCAAGCTACTTTTGCCAGCAAATAAATAAAAAAACGAGAGAGAAATACATATTTTCATGAACATTTCATACTCTCAACTGAAAGTTCTCGACCATATGGGGAGGTTCATGGCTTTTTTTCCATCTTTTTTCTCTCATTCCTTCCGCAGCTTCATTTTTCAGCTCAAGTTTTTTATCATTATCGTTCGTGCCGTGATTCCTCGGAAGGGAAAAAAAATAAAAAAATTCTCCCTTTCATATACCATTTATTTTTACTCCTTTTGGTCTTTTCGCGTTGTCCCCGATGTAAAAATAGGATCGAAGCGGAAATTGAGACCCAACGAAGAAGGAATGAGAGTCAGATTTTCATATATATATATATATATATATATATATATATATATAAGTAAAAGACTCGGAATATAAGAGAATGTACAGCAGAGAAAAAGGGGCGTATATGGAGAGAAAGATGCGGGGAAAGAGCTCGAAGCTCGGTGATGAAGAGTCGAGAGCTCGTTACGCCACGACGATTTCTCTTCCGTACCTGCGAAGGTATTGCTCTCCTCTCGTGTTCTCTCTCTCTCTCTCTCTCTCTTTCCCTTCACATGAAGGTAAAAGTGTTGGGCACTGCACCACACTTGTGACCCTTGACTCTTCGAACCGCGGTATTTTTTCTCTCTCTCTCTCTCTCTCTCTCTCTCTACTTTATATTGGAAAATAGAAGGCGAGCAAGTACGTAGCACATAAGAGATACAATACGTGTACGTATAACTCTTCGATTAAACACTCACACATATTCATATTGCACATCTATATCGTTAAATAAAAAGAAAATTTTGCGATGGGTTTTGCGTGTACACTGTGGCCATATGCCATTTTCCGATTTTTTTTTCTCCATTTTTATTCCTTTTTATTTCTCTTTTTCCCGTATATGGTGGGGAAAAAAAAAATCCCTTTTGTGCTCTGGTTCTCTCGGTCGTTTTTCTTCACTTATTTTACCACTCACATTTTTTTATTCCTAAAGTAAAATTTATTTATGCACTAATGGCTTTTTTTTTTTGTAGTTTATTAAAGGTAAGAAATATAATCGAGGCTGTTTTCTCGTTCAGTGCTATAGCAGCTGATCATTTCGATAATTAGTTACAACGGGACTCATTCTCCTCGTTTTTATAATATACCCCACGAATGTTGTAAAATTTTTATAGCGTTCAAATCAGCGAAAATATTTTAGAAAGTTGCCATTTTATTTTCAAAGATTGTACCAGAGAGTTTTCTTTCTCAGTATTTCCCGTTCCTTTTTTAGTAGCTATAGAGTCTGTGTGTATATATGACCTGAGCTCGTACATCTTTTGGCAATGGGAGAGAGAGAGAGAGAGCGAGAGAGAGAGAGAGAGAGAGAGAGAGTTTCGCAGCGCGCAGTTCCGGTTGCGATAAACAACCATCCGTCTCACCGCCTAAAGGGCTGGTATGGTGGTCGTTCCGTTCGTACATTCTCGGTTTTTCCAACCCGTGCACAGTCTAGACCGGGGTAAAATTAAATACCCCAGGGTCAAGTGAAACACGAGATGAATCGACCAGATAATCGAAATTATCAAATTTTTCTTTTCTCACATGAAAATGTTGATCCTACGATGTGATTTTTTTTACACAAATGAAATATGAATGACAGAAGATTTCTATTGAATTTCATCAAAATAAATCATGGACTTTAAGAATATTCAAAATGTTGAAGATCTTCAAAGTTTTGAAAAAAAAATTCTCACTGTTTCATTTTGCCCCGGTCTTCCCTGGTTATACACAGAAATGCATTTATCCAGACTCATACACAAGCAGTGTATGTTTCTCGCTGCAATTCCTGGCGTACCAAGTCCTGACGAATGAGTTTACCGGCAAAAAGTATCGTTTCGCCGTTTCGCGATCGTCCAAGTAGAAATGGACACTGGCAAACGTCTCTCTTCGGTGGTTGAAAAAGAACGCATGGGAGAGAGAAAATAATCTGAATATAGTTGCATACGATATTTACGGTTACAGCGAAAGGTTCGCCGTTGCTCCATTCGGGGCTCCTCCTACATTTCTTCGCGAGGAAAAAAAAAAAAAAAAAAAAAAAAAGGAATCGCTAAAAAACGTACAACGGGTATGCACGAAGAGGCGAGAGTGAAGTATAGGCAACGTCTTGTCGTGACGGGTGCGAGAAGATTTTTTTACAACGATTTTTCCAGCGATCGATAAAAAAAAAAACGAGTACTTGGGTACTGCAAAAGGGACAGAATGACGGGGGGTGGAGGAGGAGGAAGAGGAGGAGGGGGGGAGGGAATCTAGGGAAAAAGGGAAAACTGGAACGTGTTCGTGGAATGAATGTTCAAGCTGCGGGCTACGAGAGACTTCAACGAGATAGAGAAAAAAAAAAAAAAAAAAAAAGAGCGATCGGAGCGGAAGTGAGGAGGGAAGGAGTGAAGTGGAGATTGGAGAGAATTCTATAGAAAGAGTAATATTACTCTACATCTTTCTCTTGTCTTCTTAGCTCGATCGTGTCTCGGCCCTGATCTAGGATCATCGGGAGAAAAAGGAGATTCGCGAAAATAAGAGATGAACGAATTCGATTTTCCCACTCGGTTTGATATCGAGGGAAGAAAATCTTCAAGATTTCTAGGTGCTCGTAGAGCATGAAAAAGAGAGAGATGAAAAAAAGCTCAATCGGTCGTCTCTGTCGCTTATTTCTCTGATTTTTCATCCAAGTTTCTCTCTCATACCTCCATACTGACACTTAATGTGCGATCGGTATGGTTCTCGCTGAAATATGATTCTTGTCCGTGTCGCATTTTGTATATTTTTCATTCTACGGAGATTAAAAAGTATAGCTGTCAAAGGAAATCTTCATGGGGATCATTTATCGAATGTAAATAATTCATAAATTATTAACTGTCTATAAAAATTGCCTTCCAAAAGTTAAAACAATTTTTTTTTGTAATTTCAAATTTTTAATTTCAAGAATGATAAGAAGTTTTTTTTTTACCTTTATCCTTTTCATATTTTAATCAGCGTAGAGGCTTTTAGTAACTAATACGAGCGGTCACATATGTGGGGAACGTGGAGCTCCTCAGTACAGGCGCATATTACCTATATATATATAGTAATGAGAAATAAATCGTGTAAAAAAATATTACATTTATATCTATTTATATAGAAAGTAAATATATATCTTTGTACATAAAGAACAAATATATAAATTTATACATGTATAACTCTATCAAAAAATGCATGCGTTTTTATTGCAAAAGTGTATATTCTGAGCGAGTATACAACTTGTCTCGTTTTGCACGTACTCTGTGCCAGTATATATATATATATATATATATATATATATATATATATATAGTGTGTACACTTTGTTGGCCTTTATACGATTGTGACGTTTGCCGCATTGAATCCTCGAGATGGTTTAAACTTTGGAATGCCGATCTCGTCGGAAGCCTCACTTAAATTGCTACTCGCATTATATTTTTCTGTACATCCCTTGAATTATTTATTCGAAAAACTCGTAACGTATATATATATATATATATATATATATATATATATATATATATATATATATATGTGTGAATATTTGAGAGAGCGAAGGAAATACAGAGATATCGGAAAACAGGCAAATCGTGTTCAATGAATACTCCATGAGACAAATCTGTCAGCTTAACCGATAAACCTCATCGAAATTGTATGAATATCGTAGGGGAGTAAACGTCGTTCTCGATTTAAACGGTTTGGGTTATTGCGATATTTTAATAACGAAAATAAAATTAGCGATCGAACAAGATTTAGAAACGTTAAATGAAGACCCGACGAAATTTCGTGCGATCATTACCGATTTTCATTATTAGACTTCAACTATAAAAGCTCAAATTTCTTTCCTTTTTTTTTTAAATGCCAACTGAGGCTCGAACTTCTAGCTTCTTCTCATACTTACGAGACGCTCTTCCTTATGTATAATTAGCGATGTATATTGTATATATCTGTAATTACATGTAGCAGTACTCGTACCCTTTATATGTAATTATTCTTAATAATTTTTCAACATTTTATCGTTTAATTACAAACATACATATTTGTATATTTTCCGACAAAGGATTATATATATATATATATTTTTTTTTTCCGACAAAGGATTATATATATATATATATATATATATATATATATATATATATGCTCGCTCGAAGTGGGAGAAGGAAAGCAAATAGAAATTTATTTCTCGGATATTAGAAGGCTCCTGTGAGCACACCGAGAGGCTCGGAATTAAAATCTAATAACGTAATGGCTGTCGTCGTCATTATCGTTTTATTATTATGAGTGTTTCGTTGTTCTCGTGAGGTCGAGCAATTTTTTTTTCTGTCGTTTTTCTTTTAATTGTGAAAAGGGGCAAGAGGGCGCTTAATATGTTTTTACGACATGCAGAGATTGAGGTTGCATATATATATATACGCAAGTCTAGCTCGGGCACAAACACAACGCAGGCAAATTGTTTGAAAAAAAAACCGCGTAAAATCTCTTATTCAATGATTTTTTTTTTTTTTTTTCATCGCGTTTCGTGATTCACAGACATTTTTTTTTTCTATTTATTTAATTTATTTAATTAGGACATGGGGTATAAAGGACACTCGTGCGTATTTTTACCTATTTAAAAGAAATTCTTGAAATTAATATGCGAACATAAAAGATATGGCCTTTAATCATAACAATAGTGAAAACGGAACGTTGAACCCAATTATTTTGCTCGTCTCTTTGATCTAATTCCTGTACATACCACGTATATACGTAACCCGTTCATTGTTATTTTGCACTTAGTCATGTCAGTTTAATTAATTTAAACGCCTCTAATGAATGCACAAAAAAACCAAATATATATATATATATATATAAATACAATATAAACGAGTTCTTCGTAAACAAAAAACTAGACAAATGCAACGTTTTTAAAAAACAATTATAATCGAGTTGCCAGAAAGCTCGTGCAAATTTACCGGTCAAAGTTCAAGTTTTTTTTTAGTTCACTCAAACGCAAAAAAAACTGAGAAGTAAAATTCTATGAGGTGAATGTAGATGCCATATCAAGCCCCGTCTCAAATTTTGGAATATGTGAGGGGTAAATTTTATTTTTCTTTGTTCCTCCCTTGGGAAACGCGTCGACGAGATTCTCGCTCGAATATTACCACTCGAGATGGTTCAGACAGAAAGCAGGGCTGATACGTCCCTTTCTCTCTCTCTCTCTCTCTCTCTCTCTCTCTCTCTCTCTCTCTCTCTCTCTCTCTCTCTCTCTCTCTATTTTCCTTTCTTCTATCTCTCGTTTCTGTACGAGCCGTCACAGTGTGCGACAGGGAAAGCACCCTCGAGACTTCGAGATCGAATCCCACAACCCCCGCAGAGCTTTTCGCATACCAGTTCCTCAAATGGGTTTTATACGCATATATAGACTTTTCCGAGAGCTTTTTTCTCTCTGTGCTTCGCGCTTCGACCGGTTATCGCGACCGGTGTGCTCTCTGTTCCGGAAATCCACATTCTCTCTTTCTCTCTCTCTCTCTCTTTTGCTTCTCTCTCTCTCTCTCTCTCTCTCTCTCTCTCTCGCTTCTCTCTCTCTCTCTCTGTCTCTTTCGCTTCTCTCTCTCTCTCTGTCTCTTTCGCTTCTCTTTTGCCAGGATGGCCCGTCCCAAAACAGGGTCGAGGCAGAAAATGTTGCGGTCGGTGCGTGTCGAATGACTTTGTTTAATGGAGCGTGAAAATTGATGTGACGCGCGTGACGATTCCGGGGATGGGGAGGAAGCAAAGGAAGCAAAGGGTGGAAGTGAAAAGTCAGAAACCCCTTGGAAAAGTGTCAAGGCTATGATGACGATGGGGCTTCATCTATTTCTATTTAAAGTTCATAAATACTGCAATTTCAATGCAATATTTATTTTCAAAGGGGAAGTAAAATGAGACATTTAAAGATTGCTTATTTTTTTTCATCCCCTTATGTCAATTTTTTAAATTTCTATTCAAGTATCAATAGATCTTTGGTGTAGAAAATATTCAAAACATTTTTTTTGTTTTATTATGAACAAACAATTATTTTCAATTTATCGAATTATATTTGAAATATTACAGTGATGTGTCAGAATACTTTTTACATTATTCACGGAATAATAAATGAAAAATTGCCATTGTAAAATGTCTCATTTTCAAGAAATATCATTTGAAAAAAATAATGATTATGCGCGATTGGAAATGAATTGAAAACTTGTCTCAAAAAATATATTCCAAGCATATATACGAAATTTTTTCATCGTGTCATTTCGATATCTCTGTGTCATGTTACCGAGTTACACGTAGCACTCTTGGGAATTTTTCTAAAGATTTATTACTCGGGGATTTTTTAATGGTGGTGGGGGGGGGGGGGGGGGGGGGGGGGGGGGGGGGGGGATGAAAAGAGGACGTAAAAGTTTTCGAGAATGATTGACGTGATCGAGTATTCCTCCCACGTTGCAGTGAATCTGCAAATGGCCTTAAAAGCACAAAAAATGTTTTAAAAAAAGCCTAAAATTTTCGAATATTTTGCTCCCTATTTATCTCTATATATCTCGTCACCAAAAGAGGATTGTGGCAAAACTGAGAGTCTGCGCGAATACATTTGGTATCGTTGCAGTAAATACACTAAGAATTTGTGCAAAACCTAAGGCTTTTCGTATAATATTTAATACTGCCTCATCGAGGCTTCAAATTTTAAAATCGTTTTTTTTAATGACCCTAATAGTGCGACATATATATGTGTGTGAAAAAAAATATTATATTTTTTTTTCGCGTGATCTTCTCTGCGGTTGACAAAAGTGAAATATTTATAGTGACAATGGAGCAAAGTCTCGTTTCGAAGAAAACACCACAGTCGATCTATTACAATTTATATATATATATACAAACAATGCTTAGATAGAAGGAGCACGTGCTGGTTTTTTTCTCGCCACGACGAAATTTCCAAGTCGATTGTCGAGGGAGAGACAGAAAGAGAGAGAGAAAGTAAAGTTATTACGTGACTCTCCTCTTGTGTGGACCCAGCCGAACGCGCTCCAGGGTCGAGAATGATACCAATTAATCTCGCGGAAGGTTTTGCCGTTGCTTTTGTTACCACAACGCACCTATATACATTACATTTATACATACATATACATATATATATATATATATATATATATATATATATATATACATGAAGTGTACTCTATAACAGACACAACATTAGTGGAAGCTCCGCGAAAGAGTGCGATTCTCAATCCCCGGAGAAAAAAAAACCCGTGGGCGAGAGTAACGAGCTCGAAAAAAACGAAAAAAAAAAAACAAGACAGGAGAGCTATCGAGAGTGAAAGAAAAGCCGTGCTATACACCGAGAGAAAAAGGGTGTTATTTATTAGATCACGAGGATGTAAAACGGTCGTTCGTGATATCCGTTTTTTGGTCGTGGTTTTTTGCTTGATAAAAATTACGCGTACGTCTCATCAGAGTTGGCAGAAATTTTCGACTCGTTAACCAAATACAAGTCGACCCTTTCACTTCGAGTTATGACGAAATTTTAAAAAATATTAAAAATTGATATAATTTATATATTTTTACATAGAAATAGCTCGTCGATGTAAAATTAATTATTGCTCTGCTTATTAAATTATTTATTTAGTTCATTATTTATACACTTGATACATGTCTGAAAAAAGTGAAAAACATTTATTCGATTGAGAAGAGAAAGAAGAAAATAAAATTTCAGTGGTGCAAAGAGATTTGAAAAGTTTTAGCACGAAAAGTAGATTCGCAGAATAACCCTAAAGCGTTATACGAGAATGTTCGTCTCTTGGCCTTTTCAGCTTCTCAACTTAGCTCACAAGCTCGCTTTTTGCCTCATTTCCCTCCTTAAAACTTTTGGAATGACTCCATAGTCTCTCGCTTTTGGATAAAGCTCGCACTCTCGTCTCTTCTCTGCAAGCTTTACCTCGCTGTTTTATCCCCTCGTTCGGGGGTTGAAAGAATTCTACGAATGATCTTGCTCGTGAAACAAAATCATGAATTTTAAGTTTTTTCGATAAATATATTATTTTCCATTCTCATATGTATTACAAATTAAAAATACAATTAAAAAAACTTGGTCTCTGTAAAGGTCATCCTTCTTATTTCTTATTTGCTCTCGTTACTTCCGGTACAAAATTTCCACAATTCACCCCGTTTTGAATAATCTTCATCAAAAATTTTTCCCTGTCTCTATCGAATCTCATGATCGAAAAACTTTTTTCTCTCCTCACTCATATCTCTTACTCTTGAAAGAAAATCATCACTTTTCAATTTTCACGATGAGAAATATTATACTCATATATCTAGTACATTTATATAATAATTAAAAATCTCGTAGCATTAATATAAAAATTATTATTATCATAAATTAACCTTCCCTGGGCATTTCCGGTTCAAATTTGCACACTTGGCCTTTTTTAAATTATCTTAATCAAACTTTTATCACTATCTCTATTCAATCTCGTTGCAGCAAAACTTTTTTCTCTCTTATTCTTAAAATGAAATCATCACTGAGTTTGCTCGGACCAATACACATTATACTCATAAGTGTATCTATGATAATTAGAAAACTCGTCTTATTGATATCAAAATTATTATTATTATTATTATTATTATTACTATTATTATTGTAAATTATTATTTTTTGAGCACTTTCAGTGCTCAACTACTATTTTCATCACTATTTTCTCTCTATCCAGTCTTGTTATTAGAAAAAAAAATTGTATAATTTTTTTCTCCCATATATGGAAATATACATCGCGAATGCATAGAAATGTAATTTTTTACCGCGATCTTTCCATTCCTCGCGTGACGCAGTCGCTAAGAAATGTACGAAGATCGGAGAGACGAAAAAAAATGAAAAAAAAAAATAATAAAAAAATCGATCACTCCGACGCACACCCCGGACAAAGAGCATCGCACGTAGCTTTTGCCGCGAGAGAAATAAGAGGGCTAGAGAAAAAAGGGGAGCTTTTGCATCGAAGCAAGGGAGAATCATGGTAGACGCTGGGAAGACACGCGCGATCGTACGCGAGGGAGAAAGGGAGTAAAAGAAAAATAAAGGCGAGTGTAATTCAAGAACGATCGTCAAAGAAAATAAATCACATTGGTTGGACGTAAGCGAAGGGGGAGAAGAGAGAGAAATGAAATATATATATAGAGTGAGAATCGAAAATGGCACATATATATGTGTGTATATAGCACATTGGAGGGGCTCATTGGTTCTGCTGATGGAGAGCACTGCCAAGCTCCATTGTGGTGAAAAACGAATGAGCAAATAGAGAGAGAGAGAGGCAGAGAGAGAGGCAGAGAGAGAGGCAGAGAGAGAGGCAGAGAGAGAGGCAGAGAGAGAGGCAGAGAGAGAGGCAGAGAGAGAGAGGCAGAGAGAAAGATTGATTGGTTGATATTTTATTATGCCATGACCTGACGAACTTTGGGGTAAATACAATACTATTGTAAGCGAGCTTTCTCTTTCGAGTAATTTTCCCTCTGCCACCGAGAGGCAGGGAGAAAAGATTTGGCCTCCAACGTGGGTACGTGGGGCGCCAAATTGTCAACGTAACCATTTAGCGACGCTGGCCAATAATTATACTTTGGGGTAAATACAACTTTGGGGTAAATACAATACATATTTAATGGTAATAATTTAAAAAAAAAGTATAAATTGTCTGGAATAAAATACATCGCTGAAAAAATAATAATAATCATACTAATAATTATAAAATCATAAATTGACAAAGTGGAAATGAACTAAACTAAACTGTAATCGCTCGAAAACCAAACATCAAATTTTGATTATCTTTGATTACTATTATTATTCCATGCCCTGATGAACTTTGGGGTAAATACAGTACATATTTAATGGTAATAATTTAAAAAAAAAGTATAAATTGTCTGGAATAAAATACATCGCTGAAAAAATAATAATAATCATACTAATAATTATAAAATCATAAATTGACAAAGTGGAAATGAACTAAACTAAACTGTAATCGCTCGAAAACGAAACATGAAACTTTGATTATCTTTGATTACTTTTATTATTCCATGCCCTGATGAACTTTGGGGTAAATACAGTACATATTTAATGGTAATAATTTAAAAAAAAAGTATAAATTGTCTGGAATAAAATACATCGCTGAAAAAATAATAATAATCATACTAATAATTATAAAATCATAAATTGACAAAGTGGAAATGAACTAAACTAAACTGTAATCGCTCGAAAACGAAACATGAAACTTTGATTATCTTTGATTACTTTTATTATTCCATGCCCTGATGAACTTTGGGGTAAATACAGTACATATTTAATGGTAATAATTTAAAAAAAAAGTATAAATTGTCTGGAATAAAATACATCGCTGAAAAAATAATAATAATCATACTAATAATTATAAAATCATAAATTGACAAAGTGGAAATGAACTAAACTAAACTGTAATCGCTCGAAAACCAAACATGAAACTTTGATTATCTTTGACTACTTGTACGGGGCAATTAGTTTCTAGGTGAAAGAGCGAGAGAGAGAGGGAGGAGGGGAGAGAAATGGGAAGGAATGAAGATTGAAAAAAAATAATTAAAAAAATCGAGAACGCCACTACTTTGTACATCGGGCACGAGGAGAAATTATTCGAGGCTCGTCTATGTATATACGAGCCAAGTAAATAATTTTTCTAACGCTGCACGCGAGTCAAGAGTAAAACAGTCCTCGGTTTTGCAAAAGGGGGGTGAGAGAAATTGAGAAAATATTGAAAATCGCCGGCGGAAATTTGAGTTTCGGAGAATGAGATGAAGAGAGCGAAGGATTTTTTTGTTTGCTTTTTTTTTAAAGCTTTAATAGGCGCGATAGCCTGTTAATCCAGAGCAATTCTCATTTTCCCTGTCCTGTCCAGAGCAATTCTCATTTTCTCATATACTCTCTCTCTCTTTCTCTTTCTCTCTCGTTTTTGTCAGAAGAAAAGCTGTGCCCTGAACAAATTGCATACATAGAGAACGCGGTATTCGGCCTCGTTCATGCTCACTGATACCCGTGAGCTAACATATGCGGTTCTTCGAGAATTTATGTCGTTGAGTTTTAATTAATCAAACTTTTTTTTATTTCTCCGCTAGTACGGAGAGAAGTTTTCAGTTCGCTTACCAAGAATAAACTCTTTTTGCTGTTACATGAGAAGATTGAAAAAAAAAAAAAAAAAAAAAACAATTCTGCGAGGGAGGTGACGCATTCTAGGCTTTTCCAATTTCCTATGAAATCGGAAACTCTCTCTCTCTCTCTTTTTCATCGTCCTTAGTGTCGTGAAAAACTTTTGAAGAATATCTTCAAATATATTTTCATTTCTTCTTACGTTTTTAAAGGTTCTCGATATATTTCACTACCGTTATTCGAGAATATTTTTGCGTCTCTCTCTCTGAGGAATTTTTGTGTCTCTGAGGAATTTTTGTGTCTCAATTTTTCTAGCAAATATAGAGCGAAGAATTTCTCGAGCTTTTTGCGATAGGACGAAAAGAAAAATATTCACAAGGTGAGATGGAAATTTAGAGCGCATACTTGTATCTTCATAGTGACTATAAATGTAAAAAAAAAAAAAAAAAAAAGAAGCGAAGAGCACCCCTGATTATCCTTTTTGCACGCTCGGTCGGAGATTCAAAGCGAAAATCGAAAGATCGGAGGGAACAAAAAAAAAAAAAAAAATCATCGTTTGTTCTCTCGTCTCTGTCGTTATCATCGTCGTTCACGTGACGAAAAATCAATATTCATGCCTTTTGGCGTTATTAACGCTCGCACGTCGTTATATCAAAGCCCGGCAAGATGAAACGTCTGTATAACGAGATGACATATGAACGCCCCTATTTTATACATATAGTAAACGTCTGGCGACGTATCGATTTTACAGGGGCTCGTAAAAAAATAGTTTGATGTATTTCTCAAAAAAAATAAAAAAATAACAAACCCAAAGAAAAAATCTTCTACTTTATGTCTCACGTCACCAAATAAAAAAAAGACTAGGGCAATAAAGTTTTTGAATTTCCGTAGAGTACAGAAAGGCGAACTAACCGCGTAACGTTGGGAAGAAATGATAACAAACCACTTGGGAAAACCGACAAGTTGAATGAGTTGAAAAGACCGAAAAACGAAAAAATAATAATAATAATAATAAAATTGAGAAAAATAGAGAGGAGAGTAAGAGATACTTTTCGCTGTGGAAACAAGATCCCTGAAGGAAGGGTAATTGGGGAGGGATGGAGGGATGAAAACTCGAGAGTCGCCCAGGAGTCTCTTCGTCTCTCGTCTCGGTCACAAGCCAACGTACCATTAGAGGAGTCATCGCGTAACAATAAGGAGTTAGTTTTAGCATTACAAAGCCTTTACTTTTCCCGTTACCTTCCCTCGTACTTTTCAGTCTTTCTTTATCGGCCTCTCTCTCTCTCTCTCTCTCTTTCTTTCTCTCCCTCTCTCTCTCTCTCTCTCTGTCTCTCTCTCTGTCTCTCTCTATCTTTCTCTCTCTCTCTCTCTCTCTCTCTCTCTCTCTCTCTCTCTCTCTCTCTCTCTCTCTCTCTCTCTCTCTCTCTCTCTCTCTCTCTCTCTCTCTTCTTTCTCTCTCTCTTTCTCTCTCTCTTTCTCTCTTGGTGACTCCTCGTCGCTTTTTTCCATTCGCTTAAATTCCTCCCTCGATCGTGGTTCGTTCGCTCATGAGCTTTTGTAAGCATCTATTATTTTCTATACAGACGTACATACATATATATATATATATATATATATATATATATATATATATATATATATATATATATATATAGGTACAAGCTATTACGAAAAAGAAATTATGGAAATTTATGTTGGATCGATGCGAAGAAAATTCACCGTTCGTTCGCTCTTTGAACGATGAAAAGAACATTCAAGGCGTCGCCACTATGGTGAAAAATGTTTTTTATTTTTTCTCGTCGTCATCGCCTCTTTAGGGTTGATTTGAGCTACCCCACTGGGCTGTACGAGCGATCGAATATTTTTATCAAGTAAATATAGAAAATAAGTACGATGAAAATAATTCCAGGCAAAACAGCGACCATTGGGATTTAAATTCTACTCCATAGTTGTGAAATTTCTTGGTCCATAAAGCCCCAAAATTCCAATAATTTAAAAAGAAAATTTTGTTAAATTAATTTTCAAACGTTCCATCGTGATATTTGGAAAAGTAGCAAATCTGGATGAGAGACTTAAAAGTCTCAGGATTCAATTATTCCCCTAGCTAAAAATAGGAAATTGACAATTTACGTAAAAATTAGCAGATCTAAAATTACCTTGAATCGTGAGAGATACAAGATTTAATTTCACCCTCGTCTTACTGTCGTAAAAAAAATAAAAAAAATTGCATCGTTCATATTTTTCTGCAACGTATTTGTATTAAAAAATTGATGGTCCATCTTAGAAGCATGTGCCATATTTCTCTCTTTTATACTAGATAATTCATACCATATAGAATTTTTTTCAAGTGGCTCCTTTTTGACTTTGTGTAACACGAGAATCTAATATATACGTATATATATATATATATATGTATATATTAGAGTTAGGCATTGTATGCAGAGCGCAGTCCTTTGGCGAGAAGCGCGGAACTCCACAAAGAGACAATAAAATATTAAATTACGAAACAGTCGGTTATACACAGGCGAGTTTTTTCGCGAGTGAGGAAACGCAAAAAGGCAGGACTGTGAAGAAGGAAAGAGACGAAACATACACATATAAATATATATGCATATATATATATATATATATATATATATATATATATATATATATATATACAACAATGAGGTTGCTGGCTCTGCTCGACAATCTGCTGGATGAATACAGCTTTGCCAAGCGTATGTCTCCGCTTCCATCTCGCGAACAACCTCGTTTTCCTGGCGAGCGCGCCATTCTTGAGGTCACCACCCCGTTGCCTGATTCAAGATATTCACCAAGCCGGAGTGAGAAATTTTCATGTGCCCATTATTTTCGTCGCCGATGTGCGAGTAAGTGGTCGCATCAGTACACGGAGGACCGAGACAGGGGTATAATAATAAGTGAGAGAGATGGATTTTTTTTTTTTTTTGCCTTGAGACGAAAAATAAGGGTGCAGACTCGTGATATGAAAATTTCGAATAAAAAGCACGTAGCAGAAAAAAAAAATTACAAGTTTACCAGCAACCAAGGCTGTGATCACCCCCTTGGGGATGACAAAAAACGTCATGGAAAAGTGAGTTAGTGAGTGTGTGTGAGGGAGAGAGAGAGAGAGAGAGAGAGAGAGAGAGAGAGAGAGAGAGAGAGAGAGAGAGAGAGAGAGAGAGAGAGAGAGAGAGAGAGAGAGAGAGAGAGAGAGAGAGAGAGAGAGAGAGAAAAGTCTACGTGATACATCAATAAGACACGTCTGATAGAATAATTACAAACTCAGTTCAACATTAGCGATGCTGTGCCTGCTGAGCTGCATCTACCCTCGTTTCTAGGGAAATCTTGTCGTAGAGCCAGCAGGCTCAGATAAAACATTATATATTATATATACATCATCATCATTTTCTCGTGCCAAGCTACATGTAAGATCTCATTGTGTGCCTTGAAAACACCTCAAAGACACACACAAGAAGAACAAGATAGTATTTACGTATGCAGGAGTCAGTTCATCGCTATATATCGATTACAAAATAGTAATAAGTCCAGTCTGCTGTACTACGTTGATACGAAGAAAATATTTCTCACACCGCGTGCATTGAATTTGCGCCAGAATATTTTAATTGAGTTAACTGTGAGACGAAAAGCGAAATAAGCAGAGGAAAATTGGATCATGATTTAGACTTAAGGTTTGTTTTATGACCTTAATTCTTGTTCGATGATTTCATGTCCAACGACACTGAAGACGAGGCAGGCAATCGATCAGCGACGATTTTCCAGGCTGGATGAGTTCCCAGAGAGAATTCCAAGAATTATTTTACAGGGGTAGGATGGATCGATTACAGAGCAGTAATTAGGCCAGTCCAGTCTACATGCATCGAACTTGATTCTTGTACCATCTGCAAGGAATTATCTAGGGAATATTTTAATTGAGTTAGTCCAAAGACCACTGCGATATATGATGACCAAAGTAAAATTAGAACACCTTCAGCTTTGTCGATGACCTTAATTCTTGTTCGATGATTTCATGTCCAACGACACTAAAGACGAGGCAGGCAATCGATCAGCGACGATTTTCCAGGCTGGATGATTTCCCAGAGAGAATTCCAAGAATTATTTTACAGGGGTGGGATGGATCGATTACAGAGCAGTAATTAGGCCAGTCCAGTCTACATGCATCGAACTTGATTCTTGTACCATCTGCAAGGAATTATCTAGGGAATATTTTAATTGAGTTAGTCCAAAGACCACTGCGATATACGATGACCAAAGTAAAATTAGAACACCTTCAGCTTTGTCGATGACCTTAATTCTTGTTCGATGATTTCATGTCCAACGACACTAAAGACGAGGCAGGCAATCGATCAGCGACGATTTTCCAGGCTGGATGAGTTCCCAGAGAGAATTCCAAGAATTATTTTACAGGGGTGGGATAGATCGATTAGAGAGCAGTAATTAGGCCAGTCCAGTCTACATGCATCGAACTTGATTATTGTACCATCTGTAACGAATTATCTAGGGAATATTTTAATTGAGTTAGTCCAAAGACCGCTGCGATATACGATGACCAAAGTAAAATTAGAACACCTTCAGCTTTGTCGATGACCTTAATTCTTGTTCGATGATTTCATGTCCAACGACACTAAAGACGAGGCAGGCAATCGATCAGCGACGATTTTCCAGGCTGGATGAGTTCCCAGAGAGAATTCCAAGAATTATTTTACAGGGGTGGGATGGATCGATTACAGAGCAGTAATTAGGCCAGTCCAGTCTACACCCAGCGAACTTGATTCTTATACCATCTGCAAGGAATTCACTAGGGAATATTTTAATTGAGTTAGTCCAAAGACCACTGCGATATACGATGACCAAAGTAAAATTAGAACACCTTCAGCTTTGTCGATGACCTTAATTCTTGTTCGATGATTTCATGTCCAACGACACTAAAGACGAGGCAGGCAATCGATCAGCGACAATTTTCCAGGCTGGATGAGTTCCCAGAGAGAATTCCAAGAATTATTTTACAGGGGTGGGATGGATCGATTGCAGAACAGTAATTAGGCCAGTCCAGTCTACACCCAGCGAACTTGATTCTTATACCATCTGCAAGGAATTCACTAGGGAATATTTCAATTCAGTATGCACTAGCCGATAAAACTCCATCTTAAGATTTTTTTTCATGAACCATGAATAATTTCCTGCTTGTTAAATCTGAGCACGACGCAATCAACCAGTCACCAACGATCTTCCGGGCTATTGGAGTTGCCACAGACTTTATACCTTCGTCTATATCACTTGACTAGATTTTTCCCTCATCCAACAGGGTAATGTGTCGGCCATAGTGCCTTACTTACTTTCCGCTTCATAACCGAGACGCCCAAAGTGCTCGGCTTTAGACAAGTATTTGTTGTACACACACACACACACACACACATATATATATATATATATATATATACTACACACAAAATTCTACCTCATTCATATCCCCGGTGGGCTAATCTAATGGAGGATGCAAGACACCTATTTGCCACGATCGATCTTCGAAATAGCCTCGTGAGATGGGAGACATTTCACAAGGGAGTTTTATCGTAGAGTGGCGTTCCGTTCCTGCAGCAAATCCAAGAGGATTTGTCGATTTTCATGAAGAGGGAATACATAGAGAAAGAGGAGAGAATCGAAAGCCGCGAGAGACGCGAAATTGTAGAAGATAGAAGGTCCGGTGTACAGCAGAGAAAGCTCAGAGGAAGCTTTTAGTGATGGAAACGGTGAGGAGGAGGCAGAGGCTGATGGCTGAACGAGACACGTCTGTGAGCGAGATCCCCGCAGCGCATCCTAGTGTCCGAGTGGAGAGTCCAGAGTGTCGAGGATGGTCGCAAGTTGGTAATTATTGTACTTGCCAACAGGCAAACTGTCGCTGGCTTGCGTATATCGGTCAGAACCGATGCAATTTAAACTTGACTATATCCCCCTCTGGTGTGTATAGCAAGTATATACATACACATATATATATATATATATATATGTATATACACATGGCAACAGAATCCAGCTACCCTCGATTGTCTCAGAGCACACAAACGTTCCCTGCTCGCCTCTCATCTCTTGCCTCGCCACGGTGCTCTATCTGATGACAATTTCTATCTGTGGTTAGCTTTTTCCAGCTTCGTATTGACTAGTCGAAAACAATGTAACTGTAGTGTCCGCTGCACGCAAGAAAGATGGGATGGAAAGAGATTGGCAAATGTAATGAGGAACGTCAGGCACAAAGCTAGGCGTAAAAGTCTTTATCGCGATATACGTCAATATCTATTGGTAGGTAGATCGATAAATCGATAGGTAGATTGATTAATCGATAGGTAGATTGATTAATCCATAGGTAGATTGATTAATCGATAAGTAGATTGATTAATCGATAGGTAGATTGATTAATCGATAGGTAGATTGATTAATCGATAGGTAGATTGATTAATCGATATGTAGATTGATTAATCGATAGGTAGATTGATTAATCGATAGGTCGATTGATTAGTCGATAGGTAGATTGATTAATCGATAGGGAGATTGATTAACCGATAGGTAGATTGATTAATCGATATGTAGACTGATTAATCGATAGGTAGATTGATTAATCGATATGTAGATTGATTAATCAATAGGTAGATTGATTAATCGATAGGTAGATTGATTAATCGATAGGTAGATTGATTAATCGATAGGTAGATTGATTAATCGATATGTAGATTGATTAATCGATAGGTAGATTAATTAATCGATAGGTAGATTGATTAATCGATAGGTAGATTGATTAATCGATAGGTAGATTGATTAATCGATAGGTAGATTGATTAATCGATAGGTAGATTGATTAATCGATAGGTAGATTGATTAATCGATAGGGAGATTGATTAATCGATAGGTAGATTTATTAATCGATAGGGAGATTGATTAATCGATAGGTAGATTGATTAATCGATAGGTAGATTGATTAATCGATAGGTAGATTGATTAATCGATAGGTAGATTTATTAATCGATATGTAGATTGATCAATCGATATGTAGATTGATCAATCTGCCCAGGGAAGGCAGCGATGGTATTTCACCCAAGTCGAGTTACGAGTCTCAAGAGTACGAAAAATTCAACAAGACGGAGAGCGAAATTCCGTCATTTTTCGTACGAGACTCGTAATCCTCAATTTGCTCTGGTCTCTCGGAAAACGTATACGACTAATAGTGAACAAAATGGCTCGAAGTCTCGCCGGCTTAATTCCAAGAGCTCTTTTCTCGGTTTCTGGGAGAGCTTCCAGCAGAACTAACTGCCTATACCATATTGTGGTGAGTATATATATATATATATATATATATATATATATATACTATGTATAATGTACCAAGTATCCAGCTGCGGGATTCTTGGCTCTACACACACGCACATATATATATATATATGCTACAGAATGTCTCGAACTATCTCCAGTCGTACCGATCTCGGGGAATACCACGAGCAATCAAATCGCCTAGATAATTGGAGCTTTGTTATTGCAAACCCCGTTATACCCAATTGTTACATTTCCTGCGAGGTGAGGGTAGGATGGAGGAATTCGTACGAGCAACCGAGCAAGGGTTCTCTCACGACGACTTAATGCGAGGCCATTCGCCGATGTTATGAGGCAGCGAGAAAGAGAGAGAGAGAGAGAGAGAGAGAGAGAGAGAGAGTGAGAGAGAGAGAGAGAGTGAGAGAGAGAGAGAGAGAGAAAGAGAGAACGAGGCGAACACCCGACACACGAGTTCAACCGCTCTCACCCCAACCTCAATGCACGAGTATTAGCTGCATACAATGGAGCTTAAAGTTAAAAGGACGTATCGAGTGTGTATGGGCATGGTTTGCAAGGCCTTTTTGTCACCAAACCACCAATATACCAGCAGTCTATAGATCGCCAGGTAGATCTCAACTTTCATCTACTCTCTCCTCGTGTCTGGATGCATTTATGGCGAATCATTCATGGCTGCCTCTACAACTGATGCTTTTCCTCAGCTTCTCTGGAATCGGGCGAGTCTCAATGGTGAATACAAAACGCTATATTGGATCCAGATAGGTCTATGTGCCATCCACCATTTTCCTCATATTTTTAACTCTTACCTATCGACCATTTCATCCATTGGATCTTCCATGCTCGCTTTTCTATTTTTAATTACGTGATCGTCGAGCTTTGCTCACTCGAAGATCCGATTTTCTGGTTCAAATGAACCGAGCTCGAGGGAAAATTTCGAGTAAGAGAAAAATGAGGAAAAGGAGAAAGAGGTAAGGCTCGATTTGAAGCTGAGAATTCGAGGAACAGAGCACAAAAACCCACACACACATGTACATATGCACACAGACGAACTTTGGCTGCATGGCTGTTATATCGCTGTCCGAAACTGCTGGAAAGTACATTGGCCACGAATTGGCTTTCGCTAGACGAGGTAGATGAGAGCGTCTTCTCTGCTGTACTATCTCCTAACGAGTGGCGAACGAGTGTCGATTTCCAGCACGAGAACACATTTATATACATATATATATATATATATATATATTGAGGCAGATAGGCACGTACATGAACTATATATATATACATATATGTGTATGTGTGTGTGTGTGTGTGTGTGTGTGTTGAAATATATCCGAATATGTAGCTAAAGTTAAATTGGTGCAACTGCCCTTCCTTCGATCCTTTCGAATGAAACTGCATCATCCACTCCAACTCGTCTATCTCTCGTTCGGTACACGGGAAAAAAAAAAGCTCCCGATAAGATCTTTGGTATGCTTTAAAGATGAGAAAAAAAAATATAGCCAGTGCGTAAATGAATGAACAAAGGAATGAAAGGAAATAAGAAAGGAGAGAAAACCATGAAGGACCCATGGTTTTCTCTCCTTTCTTCCAGCATCCTATCCTGGACCCCACAAATTTAAATTCAGGCTAAAAAAATGAATGTTCATATACAGACAGACATCACATTTTTATTATATTAGTAGAGAGTTTAAGTTACATACGAGAGTAAGTAAATTTAAGTTACATACGTTATCTAAGCGACAATAAAATAAAAATATAACACAAAAGTTAATTTTTTTTTAAACAATGTTTCTCGAATATTAATTATAAAATCACGTGTACGAGTCTGACAAATTTCATTATGTATCCACGTGCCAAAAAGGGTCTCTCGTCGATAATACAAAAATGATCCGTCATTGCTGTCTGATGGTCTCGTTTTTTGTCTGACAAGGTGGAGGGTAATTTTTTAATACCACGGAAACGGACGTTGCTACATAATATCGCTTCCTCTTTGCCCTGTAGTACATATATCGTGTTTGCTCCTTTCACATGCTGTGAGACCGCTTCACGCGCCAAGCCAAGCAAAAAATGACTTCACGACGTGTCCCACATGGACACACACACACGTAGACATCATTCAAGAAATATCTCCGGACTGCTCTCACTTTGTCTCGCAGGAGCTATTTGAGAGAGAATGTGGGGGATGATATTTTTAGAAATTTCGTCCCCTCCATGCACTTTCAACTGTATGCATAAAAGGCTATTTTATATATATATGTATACTCGTTTATTCGTCGTGAATTGATTTGTGACGAAGCACGTGAGATGACTTTGGTCTTTCGTTCATATATACGTATATATATTTTTTTTCAACCCCTAATTTTCCGACGTGTCGCACGCGCTAAAAACGATTTATTCAATATCCAAAGTCTCCCCAAATCACTTTAAAACAGCACTGACATCCACATGTGAGGCCACGCGCGCCCTCTTAAAATACATAAATTTTATTTTATTGAATCGACGTAAAAAAATCTACAAAAAATAACAAAACCCGAATCTCATCGGCAATTATCGTTATCGCGTATCTCATGAAGCCATTCTTAGCATTTAAAGAAAATACACCTCGAGATGAGGGAAACCTCGAAAAATTCGTGAGAGAGCCTTAAGAAAATCCTGCCTAATCCCACCATGATCTTCTTCTCGTATTAGTGCACTGAGGGTGGTTCACGATTCTCTTCAAATCCACACCACAAAGTCTTCTCTTGCTTCTCGATCCTTGGGCTTTTGCTACATTGACGCGAATTGGCTACACTTAATACAAGTATATATATATATATATATATATATATATATATAGGAGAGTGTGTGGTATATATATATATTTATGTATACATATATATACATATAGAAGAGTGCGTGGTATATATATATTTATGTATACATATATATATATATATAAATAGGAGAGTGTGTGGTATATATATATATGTGTGTGAGTGTGTGTTTGAATTCGGTTAGAGATGAGAAATACTCGTTTAAAGTGATGTGAGCGCGTTTACTTCCTTCTCTCTTTTATCCCTCCGTTTCGTTCTCACAAAATCCTCTTTGAAAATCGCCATCTCAATTTTCTGTAGCCATTATATACAGGACAGAGCTGAAGGGGAATATGATAGGGAAAGGTTTCGCGATATTTTTCGTGAATCCTTGACGCCGTTGGGAATTTCTTTGGGATAGAGGAAATAGAGGGGGAAAAAAAACTATATATATATATACAAGGATGTGGGAGAATAACCCGAGACACCAAAAGGGAAACGATTGACGTTGAGCTTGACGGAAATCTCGACTTTCGAGGAGAGAGAGAGAGATAGAGAGAGTTCGCTCTCCGGTGGCTGCCAACCTTCCTGATTAATATTGGAAAAGCTTTGCTCGACTCTCTACAAAGTATCTACTATACACTATATATGTGTATATATATATATATATATATATATATATATATATATATATATATTTATATATACTATATATGTATATATATACTATCCATATACTTTTCTAGAGTCGATAAAAATCATGGGAAAACGGCCTCAAGGACTCTATCTTAATCACATCTTATGGATTGGTTTCTGATTCTTGCTCGCTTTTCTTCAGCCTCTCTCCTCTCTCATTTTCTTGGATGGTTTTTTTTTTCCCCTCGTCAAAGTACAATTCTTTCTCTCGGCTTTCTCTTCGCGAGGATACGACGATTGCCAATTTTCTTGATGTCGATTGTGCGTACACAACGCCGCTGAATGATTTTAGCTTCGATCATGACTATTCAGTTTTACCATTCAAGCTATTATCAGATCGCTAGAATCCACATTGATAAAAATTGAATTTTTTTAAAAAATTCAATTTTTTTCCGCTGTCACACAAATTATTCTGATTAAAAGATGAAAAATAATAATAATAATAATAAAATAGCAATTTTAAAGAAAACTTGTAATGCATACAAAACATTTTTATTACTCCTTTCCAGACACCAGAGATACGACAAACTGTCACTTTTTCTTCGCGAGGATACGACGATTGCCAATTTTCTTAATGTCGATTGTGCGTACACAACGCCGCTGAATGATTTTAGCTTCGATTATGACTATTCAGTTTTACCATTCAAGCTATTATCAGATCGCTAGAATCCACATTGATAAAAATTGAATTTTTTTAAAAAATTCAATTTTTTTCCGCTGTCACACAAATTATTCTGATTAAAAGATGAAAAATAATAATAATAATAATAAAATAGCAATTTTAAAGAAAACTTGTAATACATACAAAGATTTTTATTACTTTTTTCGACACCAGAGATACGACAAACTGTCACTTTATCTGCGTTGCGATCTAACATCGTAAAATCTCGATAAAATATTCATTTTTTTTTCTCTGTATATCCGCAGGGTAAAGAAATGTGTCTAGAATCGTCGGATATTCCCAACGAAGTAATTTACCTTTTGTTTCACCTCTCGGCATAGAGTCCTTCCCATTACACCGAGATTAGATGTCGAAAAAAAAAATGAGTAAAAAAAAAAAGAAAATCTGTCAGAAACTCGTGTAATGTAGATACAGGCGAGCTTCGTTTCCCCTGTCGAGGTCCCATCGGGAATTACAACGATGTGCTTATGTAAACCGTATGTTGCCGCGCGGGGCTGCCCGAGGGTAGAAAAGGGCGGGGTTGTCGCCGGTAAATCATTCTCATGTATATATATATATATAGGACTGCATGGAGCAGACCGAGCCTTTGGCTACGGTCTCGAGTGATGACGAGGGCTAGACGAGAAATGGGGTGAAAAATGTGTCTCCCTTCCACCCTTTTCTTCCAGAACGTTCACGTGTTTGTCCGGAAGAGTACTAAGTGGCTGAGGCATTTGTTGGTTGGGGGTCGTAGGGTCGAACAGCCTCTATGGACCGAGAAAAAGAACGAGACTCTCTCTCTCTCTCTCTCTCTCTCTTCGATAGACTCGTCACACATCTGGAAGATTAAAAATCATCTCGTAAATTTACTCCGGAGACGGAAAGATACGAGAAAAGAGATATCTTCACTCTTCACATCGGGGATTGGAGTCAAGATGCTCTCTGACTGACAATGAGTTGCTTCTTTTAAAGGATGTGCCAGAAACGATGAGAGCATTTGCCACGCGTCATGATATGGGGTCGCCTGTGGACACGCGTAATATCGCCTGTCGAAAAGCCGAAAGGCTCATCTTCTGTCCTCATTCACAGCGTATACACGCCTTTTGCAGGCCTTAATATAGACAACCGATATATAGCGTAGACGACTTGAAAAAGTCTCGTGCGAAGCTTCAAACGAGATGGATGAAAAAGAATTGTGGAAAAGAGGAGAGACCCAAGAGATTATATAAGAATGAGCGAGCGAGCAGATGATGAGATCTCAGCGATCGCTTTGACGAGCGACACGAAATATCCAGTGAACAAAAAAAAAAAACCTGCATTGCTGGAATATTTCTATTCTTGACAGACTCATCTTGTCATGGAATAATATACATTTGCTTGAATGAAGATTTTTTTTTAACCCAAATAGTTTGTTCATCCTCAAAGATTTGAACCGAGGAAGGAATTTCATTAGTATTCAAAGTTAGATTTCTGGCGATTTTCTGATCATTAATGTCTGATTTGTGTGGTAAAAATTTCAGGAGAGAGAGAGAGAGAGAGAGAGATAATCCATTAATACGAGGTGGATATTTTGGTGCATTTACTCAAGTGAAGAATTTTTTTACCCCAACAGTTTGTTCATCCTCAAAGATTTGAACCGAGGAAGGAAATTCATCAGTATTCAAAGTTAGATTTCTGGCGATTTTTTCCGTCAGCATCGCGTAATGTGTGTGATTTATATAGTAAAAATTTCAGCGGTTTTACTTTTGATTCATTTAATTCTTTATGAGTATTTCTGTCCACATATAATTTACACGTGCTCAAAGGTCTTTTATGAGGGATCCACTAATACGAGGTGGATATATTGGTGAATTCGTTGACGAGTGATACGAAATATTTCAATGGACATCGTAAAAACGTCTCCTGTATTCCTTGGGTTTTTCAGTTTTTCACAGACTTATCTCGTGATGGATAATCGACATTTTCTCAAATGAAGAATTTTTTTACCTCACCAGTTTGTAAGTTTTAAAAGATTTTGAATGAGAAGACTCATCGGTATTGAGAGTTCAGATCTACGCGAACTTTTTGACAAGGGTCGCAGACCCTTGAGCAAGGGTGCAGTTGAAATTATGGAAACTTTTGTTACATTCTCCCTGACTCTTTCCATATTTTTTTTTTTACGTTTATTTCGTTGTGGATAATTTTCGTTTGTTCGAGTGATGAACGTTTCAATTCACGAGTTTTTTTTCGTCTCAACAGATCCTGAATAAGGAGGCTCATCAGTATTCCAAGTTTGGATCATCGCGATCTTTTTGACGAATGTCATGCTCTGTACAGTTGGGAAATAGAAGGTGAGGGAAGAAATGGCTGGATAATCCTCGTTTACTCGAGTGATAAATTTTCGTATCAACAGTTTGTACATCTCTAATAAATTCTGAATGTTTTTTTTAACGCTTTCCATATTCCTCTGCTTGATCCACTTCGAAATATGGGCTGTCGTCCATATATATATATAATATATTTCGAAATGGATCTCTGTGATAACTTTTACGGGGGTGACACACCGTGCGGTTCATATATCGTGCAAACATCCACGATAATCCCCTCCGACTCTTTACATTTTTTTTCTCTAGATTCTTTTCATTATAAATGATCATCATCTGCTGACTAATGAAGGTTTTTGTCCATATTTTGTTTAAACTCTGGAAGATTCTAAATGATTACTCATTCATGCTACAAAAGTGGATATTCTCTCATGAGCCTCACGCACCCTCCAGCTTGATATAATAAAAAGTTACGCAGAATTTTTCTTTGTTCTGTTAATTCTTCGTAGGTTCATCTGATGATGGATAATCCTCGTTAACTCGAGTGATAAATGTTTCCATCTGCAGTTTTTATAACCCTCAAAAGATTCTGAATGAGGAGTCCTATCAGCAATCGTACGCCGCGTTTCTCATTTACGATACCGTCAACTCAAGAATTTTAGGTATGCTGGATGGGCAAAAAACCCGGGAGAGCATCCTCTCGAGTTAACTATGCAAGGGATGGCATAGTTAACTCGAGATGGCATGGATGACATTTTATAGTAATTTCTGCTAGTGGCGGATTTATGTATTATACTTGTAGTTGTACTTGTATTTGTACTCGTAGTTGTACTTGTATTTGTACTCGTATTTGTACTCATAGTTGTACTTGTATTTGTACTTGTATTTGTACTTGTATTTGTACTTGTATTTGTACTTGTATTTGCACTTGTATTTTCACTTGTATCTGTACTTGTATTTGTACTTGTATTTATACTTGTATTTGTACTTGTATTTGTACTTGTATTTGTACTTGTATTTGTACTTGTATTTGTACTTGTATTTGTACTTGTATTTGTACTTGTATTTGTACTTGTATTTGTACTTGTATTTGTACTTGTATTTGTACTTGTATCTGTACTTGTATTTGTACTTGTATCTGTACTTGTATTTGTACTTGTATTTGTACTTGTATTTGTACTTGTATCTGTACTTGTATTTGTACTTGTATTTGTACTTGTATTTGTACTTGTATTTGTACTTGTATTTGTACTTGTATTTGTACTTGTATTTGTACTTGTATTTGTACTTGTATTTGTACTTGTATTTGTACTTGTATTTGTACTTGTATTTGTACTTGTATTTGTACTTGTATTTGTACTTGTATTTGTACTTGTATTTGTACTTGTATTTGTACTTGTATTTGTACTTGTATTTGTACTTGTATTTGTACTTGTATTTGTACTTGTATTTGTACTTGTATTTGTACTTGTATTTGTACTTGTATTTGTACTTGTATCTGTACTTGTATTTGTACTTGTATTTGTACTTGTATTTGTACTTGTATCTGTACTTGTATCTGTACTTGTATTTGTACTTGTATTTGTACTTGTATTTGTACTTGTATTTGTACTTGTATTTGTACTTGTATTTGTACTTGTATTTGTACTTGTATTTGTACTTGTATTTGTACTTGTATTTGTACTTGTATTTGTACTTGTATTTGTACTTGTATTTGTACTTGTATTTGTACTTGTATTTGTACTTGTATTTGTACTTGTATTTGTACTTGTATTTGTACTTGTATTTGTACTTGTATTTGTACTTGTATTTGTACTTGTATTTGTACTTGTATTTGTACTTGTATTTGTACTTGTATTTGTACTTGTATTTGTACTTGTATTTGTACTTGTATTTGTACTTGTATTTGTACTTGTATTTGTACTTGTAGTTGTACTTGTATTTGTACTGTTTAGTCTGGGACTGTATAGTCTGGAACTGCAGTGGTAGAATTTTCAGTAGTACTTCAACTCTCTTTTTTCTGGACGAGGGAGAGAGAGAGAGAGAGAGAGAGAGAGTCATCCTGATGGTTTGAAGCATTCAAACCTCTCTCGCACTCCTCTTCATTGGCCAGAGAGATCCACTCGAATCTTTTTCCACGACAGGCTCGTGTTAATCGCAAAAGTCTTGTCTACTCGACGAGATATGTTTCACGAATCGGTAGAGCAAAACCGGTTGGCTGATTCCAAGGCTTTTCAGTAATGATTTGACAAAGTTTTTCCGAATCGTATAAAAACGAGTAGATGATGAGGGTCGGAAATGTAGAGACAAAGAGAGAAAAAGAGGGAAGCAGGCAAAGATACATAGAACGAAAACTGATAAAAAGCTGCACTCGTTTGCCTTTGTCGGAACAAATCGGGGTCCTGAGAACTTTTTTATTGACGCTGAACAAAGGAAGAAACGGAACGAAAAGAGGAAACAAGAAAAACAACGAAAAAAAATCACCAGAGACGAGTTAAAAAGCCCAAGAAGAGGAAAGAGGAGGAAAATATTAATATTCGAGTACAAGATAAATTTTTGCTTTTCATTCCACAGATGGCCACATCTTTTGCTTTTGGTACTTAAATTATTTTTTTTACTTATTTACTATATATATACATGTAGTATTTGTCTGAACGCTCGATCGATGTGTAACTAATTGCATTGCGAGAAGACGAGATAAAAAAAAAAATGTTTATAAATAGAAACTCACAGGAAAAATATTTTTGGCAATAATTTGTCTTTATTTCTCTTCTCGATGAAGCTAAGGGGCCAAGATCGATGGATATTCGCGAGTCGAATATGATACGAAAGGGAATAAAAGTGAAAAGCACTCAGAGAAAAATGGCAATTCATAAAAATGTACGTGTTCAAGAACAAAACAAGCACGAATGCAAAGAGGAGAGAAAACAATTCAGGCAACAGAGACAAGTTTATATGATAAAAGCTTTCGAGACAGAACCGAAAAAAAAAATGGGAAAATAAGAAATTATTGGAACAATACACAAGCAGGAATGTCAAACATCCTAATGGCATTGCGGTTTAACGTTCATCATCGAAGACACCCATCGAGATATCTCGTTGTATGTGACTTTCATGCTCTTTATTTTCATGCTCTTTATTTTTATGCTACATAATTTCTCTGATTAAATTCAACAAATAAATATTTCAGAATCAAGCTCGCTGTCAGAGTGAGAATTAAAGTATATAGTGTGAGCCTTGAACAACTTTGAACCCAAAAAAAATTCTCACCATAAATTGGCTTTATCATAAATGAAATACATTTTGCATGCAAATTATTATCCCTGGTTAATTCTCCAATATCATTGGGGGGTCTATGAGACCCCAAAATCCTAGGTATACCATCAACGATCCTGTACGATCGATCCGCTTACAAAATGGAGACTGATCTACCGTAGGATCGATCTTGGTGATACTTCAATTTGCCCGCATCATTAGCATCGCCCAATCTATATCGTGACTGCTCTCTGTATGGGTTATATGGTATATTGATGACCACTAATGCTCATGCATTAGCCCCTGTGCTGATCCAATCAAGCCGGTGCCCACCGAATATCGAGAGCTTCCATGAGTGTCCCCATCTAGAAATGTGTTCTCTCTCTCTCTCTCTCTCTCTCTCTCTCTCTCTCTCTCTCTCTCTCTCTCTCATCGAGTAATATTCACCGCGTTATTGGGTTCTCACTCGGTGCATACATTGACGATAGATCGTGCCCCATGTTCACATAGAAACGAAATGAGATGTGATATAAAACCCGGTGGGAATCAGGCCAACGTAGCGTGATAGAGTTCATGGAATGAGAGAAGCTCGCGGTCGAGAGGTGAACCGTAAAAGTGAGGATGAAGAGTGGAAAAGGATATGAGGAAAAGGGAAGAAAAATCGGGAGAAAGGAGCGCTGGAAAGGAAGAGGTTGGAGTGTGAGTTATCCGGGTTAAGAATTTTTTTCACCCCGGGCAAAATTTCCCTGCGTACATCCCCGCTCCACGTGAGCACGATAGCCACAAGCCAGTGGAAAATGCTTCTCCTCTCATAACTATATATATGTATATATTTGCATCCCTCGGTGTTCTTTACCCCTCTCTTATACTGATGGTAGATGAGATCGCGTCGATTCTCGAAGAGCCAAATCCACTTGAATTTCTGGGCCAAGAGCGATCCCTCTCCCCGGCAAAAAGAAAACAAAAAAAAAACCAGTGGAAAAATTCGAGAGAAAGCATCAATGGTAGGAGGGGGTGGTGGATGAAATTTTCCTGGCTATACGATTTTATAGTTCATGGAGCTTTAGACGTGTTTTTAGCCACTCATCTTTTACGCCTTTTATTTTCCATCGTACTTTATGGAGCTAAATCCGTGCATGTTCCTAACCTATATTACGTATAGCGCTTTGGACGACGCTTTATGGAAGCTCACCGGGCTGCACAGAGAGGGCTGCTCTCGGCTGTTATTACAGGCAGACGCGCATCTTATGTGTGTTCCAGGCATATACCAGCCATATTTTATACTACGTAAACGTATAGTTAACCTCTGTACGTATTATTGGTATAGTACGTGTATTCTCCGCTTTGAGGGCGCCACTGTTCTCTACAGCAAGCCTCTCGTGTCTCCCGGGGCGCGCGCTCTCGTAAATAATCCCAATTGTTGCGGTCGAACAAGGCGAGAGGGAGCCACCGGTTGTTAAGTCCTTGGAGAGCCAAGAGAATAGCTGTACGATCGTGAGGTTGAACGAGGCTTATTACTTGGGGTTAAGAGGGGCAAAAGGCTTACTCCCGTATAATCATAGAGATTGACGCTTTATCTGGTCTCTCCTTCGTACGATGATAATCGAGGGTGAGAGTGAAAAAATAATTTTTAAATATTTTCCAAGGAAAAACATAACGAATAATTGTATTTGATGATGACTAACTTTTTAAATCATTCATAATCGTTCAAAGTGTTTATAATCGATGCTAATTATTTTTTTTTCGAACCGTCTCTTCTATCATTATTTATGAATCGAGAAGGAAAGATTTTTCATGATTTTTAAATTGTAATGGTCGATCAAATGGAATGAACATAATATATTTTTTTTAATTGCTAAAATAACTTTAATGATAATTTATAAACTTGTCACGCTCTGTTTATTCTCTCGATCCTCTCTATATATTCTCATTCCCTTTTTTGGGCTTCTCTCTCTCTCTCTCTCTCTGCTCTAATCCGTTGACGCACCCTCTAGGGACGTCAACACATTGTAACCCACCTAATTTTCGGTTGACGTGGTAGTTGACTCATTTTTGCATAATGCAGCCTAATAAGATGTAATGAATGAAACGCCATGCCATCCACACACAGACACACACACACACACACATTTCCCTTATCCTATCATCAGTGTTGTACCAACTAGAGGCACACGCCCTACCCGCTATATTCCAACACTGCACACCCCCCATTCGCACACCCTCTACTTGGCAATGCAGTGCAAATTGGATTTACACCACTCGCCACTTGCCCTCTCGCATTCTCTGCTCTTCTGTTATATCATCATCCCTTAATCCACATACATATATATATATATATATATATATATATATATATATATACGCACAACTATGTACTGACGAATACATCATCATCTACTATTCCTGGTGTGACTCCAACACATTTCACACCAACAGTGAATAATGGTTTTTTTTTCTATTCTCCACGAATATATTTCAATTAAATAAAATTTAATTTAATTGTTCAATTGAATGAAGCAAAAAAAAAATACTTTCAACTCATTTCAGCAATATTTTACGAGACTTGCTGGACCGGTGTAATATAAATTCGAAACATTTCTATTAAATTGCCTCGTCTTTCAGTCTGGGGTTAAAAAAATATATGTGTATTTTTTTTTTGTGCCAAAGAAAATTTTAGTTGAAATGAAATTAATCGAATGGGGAAGAAAAATGAATGAAAAATAATTAAGAAAGCATTAGGAAATTATGAAAAGAAATGATAATAGCATGAAGAATAAAAAAGAGAGTTTGCTAAAGAATATTGGAAGTGCGTTATAGAGTCTGATGATGAAAGACTTGAAAAGACGTCAGCGTTGACGGTGATTGTGCTATGCTTTTCACATCCTTACACCATAAGAGAGGGGAGAGAGAAAAATAGAGGGAGGAAAGAAGTGAAACGTCAGAGGGCACACCTTATCGCATCTCAACGTTGAAGTTGACTGGCCATTGCAATCTCAATGAGAACCTTTGCAAGCGAAACTTTAAAGTAAACGTGTCAGCTTCATCGCACTTTTGAGGTTCGTTTATACCTTCAGCAGAAAAGCCCCTCCTTTTATACTCGCTCACCAATTTTCTCGTAAAGTTTCTCTCTGTGTTGCACGAAGAAAAGGAGGGTTGAATGAAAAGAAACCGCGGAGAAGTTAACGCAGGCATCAAGGGAGAATCGATCTAAAAGACGAAGATAAAGAGAGAGAGAGAGAGAGAGGGAAATAGGGGATGAAGGAAGTAAATGAAGGTTTGTGTTACGTGGTCAAATCGACCTCGCATAATTTTCTTCAGCTTCACTTTCACACTTTTCTTTGTTTCCTCTTCTTTGCACGATCATCCCTTCTTTTCATTCTCTTTTTTTGTCTCGATAATGGCCATTCACACTTTGAGTTTTCTGTCTCGAGCGAAACCCCGAAGAATAACTTTGTGTAACTTTTGTCTCCAACGTTTTTATTACTCATATATATATATATATATATATATATATATATATATATATATATATTTACCGACAAGCGGAGATACGAATCGTGAGAGGAATTCCTGCAATTTGTTTGCGTATCTATATTATCGCCCTATTACCATCTATATATATTTATGCGGTAAAATGATGGCTCGAAGGGGGGATGTTTTTTTTTTCATTTTTTTTTCTTACGGATTCGATGGAATAGGAGCGACGAGAGGGTGTCGAATCGAATCAAGTCAAATCGAATCATCCCCCATGGCGGTGAGAGGAGGGTGGGGGGGGGGGGGGGGGGTGAAAAGCAGCCCAAGCGTCTACACGACATCCGTGAGCTACCCCTCGGGATCTGCATCTCCTTCACGGTCTATTCTTGGCGTATATATCGTTTCATCTCATCTCTTCCGATGTTACGCAGACATATTTATACATGTAACGGAAATGGCTGCGATTGAAGTGGAAATAAAAAATTTATAAAAATAACAAATAAATCCTTCAATAAAATAAATCACGAATTCATTCGAAAAAGCTCATCATCCCCTATTATTTCAATACTGTTAGAGAATGATTATTAAAAGTATCAATATGAAAAAAATATTAAATTATGAATATAAATTTTTTAATAACAGTTCGAAATGAAAAATATCGAGAAACAATTTTTTTTTCGATTCAATTTCCATCACTTTGTGAGAGGACGCGAATGAATACTCGTCAAAATTTTTACTACATGCTCATGATAATTTTAAATTTGATGTTGTCGTACCAAGTGGATCAAACGGGCAATCTGTCTTTGTTTTATAAAATATCGTATAATATTATACCGTGTCTATGCCATAAATGACAAAGAGAGAAAGAGAGAGAGAGAGAGAGAGAGAATAATCCCATATGACAGAGACTGACGACCATGACGTACTCGGTCTTTCTCGCTTGTATAAACTCCTGACAAGAGAAATTTTCCACCCCCTTCCCATGTCAACGTTCGCGATATGTTTGTTTACCAGCCTGGAGGATGTCGTTGGTATTACACACATGGAGAATCTTCCTTCGAGCTTGCGCAAGGACGACAATGCAAGTATCTTAATCAATCGTGAAACGGGCATAGCTTCCATGGCTCAATTCACGAGGCAGTGTCAAATTCTCTCCCTCTCTCTCTCCCACTCTCTCTCTCTCTCTCGCTCCGTTAAGTTTCATCGTCACACAGGCGGTCCTATCGTGAGGTAACTATATAGATCGTACCAGAACAAGCAAAGCCCACACGATGGCCCGTTAACATAGAGGTTTGTGAGCTATACAGAACATGGCCGGAGACAAGAGAGAATAGTGAATAGGGTGAACGCACTCTCCCCTGCTGCGTTGTATACACACACCCCATCAAAGTTTATACCCTTCCTCTGTTTCTATGATTAACTCTGCCCTCAGTTTGAAATAAATTGGTTCTATGGCTTTTCTCTATTATCTCATTGTGCCCATTTATCTTTGCAAATTAATGATCCATCTTCATCTGCTCTGCAAGAGAAAAGCAATTTTCCACCAATTTTTTTTCTTATCGTTTTGGAGAAATTTAATATAACAATTCCGAGAATGTAATCATTGAGAAAAGACCAACAATTTTCTATATTTTTATTTTGACCAATTAATATTGCTATTCTCGAACATTTTTCTTAAATGGAATGAATGCCCTGAATGGAAGAAGAATTAATTTTCAAAGGCAAGAGCAGGAATCGATTGAAAAAAATTGTTAAAATCTGTACGGAATAATAGACATAATAAATTTGGCAATTTTCATACTTGAATACTTTTGCAATGTTTTTGTAAAATATTTCCACTCGAAATTTCATTTTTTTTTTATTTTTTGCGTGCATAGAAAATTTTGGCTCGATAAGATAATTTAAAAAGAAAAGAAAAATAATCAATTCGTACAGTGGATCTCAATAGACGCGATTCCTCAATCCAGAAGTCTCTGTATATAGAAAAACGTTTTTCAAAAAGTAAAAGCTTCCTAAATTCTTGCTCTTTGACCCACTTTAGGATCATCCCCCTTGGCAGACTTTTATTGTATTATGCACGAAATTTCGTGAATCGTGGGGATTCGTAAAAGTCGTGAGAATCAATGCCTGTTTCGACACCAGAGACAACTACGACGAAACTCCTTGGCAATGCCACAAACACTCTATAGGCATTTTCCCTAAGGCGACAAAAGCCCTCGAGGAGTTTGAGAATTTTGATAATGCACGAAAGGACGAGAAGGGGTAGAGGGAGAGAGGATGAAAAGCATGGTAGGTCGAACGTGTCCTCGATACTTGAATCCCCAAACGCCTTGAGGAATTTTATCACCACCACCCCTTTCTCCATCACGTGACTCTGGTTCATACGTGACGTCCCAAAAAAAAGTTTCAGTTATTTCTGGATAAGAGAAATGAACAGCATCCCGAGTGAAATAAATAACGAGAAATTATTTCCTAATTATGCGATGAATAATTAATAAAAAAAATCTCTCGTTATATTTAAAAATAACTTCAGCTAAATAATTGTGATTAAGAAATAAATAAAACTGATGACTCGAAAAATCTTTAACTAGTACAGTATTTTTTTAATATGAATAAATTTGTTTTTTTTTTCATTCAAAGTATGCTCATCTGTGCAAAATTCAAAGGTAAGAAATGTGGAAAAAATGAACAAAAAAAAAACAAAAGATGAAAAAAGAAAAAAAAATCTCACCATTGCATAAAATATCGCAGGCAAGTCTGCTGAAAACGTTATTTCAATAAAATGCCAATAGGATAAAAATCCTATTGGCATTTTATTGGACATTGAATAACGTTTAAATTGCTGGTTACGTGCATGATGTGTTGCAGATCGAAGTTATTAAATTACTCGATAACCACCGGAACGATCCATGGAATAACTGCCGGTCTGGTGAATCGAGATCATAAATTCTCATCAATTTTCATCGACGTGTTATACGAGACAGCCATAAAGGAAAACAAAGAGAGAGGAAAATTGAAGCGTTGGGCGTGTGTGGGGAGAGAAGCAATTGAGGCAACAAGAGTGATACGAGGCACCGGGTGGGTTATATATATATATAGTATATGATTGAATATATATATATGCAAGACATCGTTTATTATGGTGTTTGTGTCGAGCCACCGGTTGGAAACTGTGATGTATATTATTAAAACGAAGAGATCCTTGCTGGCTCCCCACATGCGTTTATATATATATACACACATCTTTATATATATATATATATATATATATATATATATATATATATGCATCTTTTACTTTTTATGAGACAAAATCGAGAAATGGAAAAGACGTTGAAAACGTCCCAGATCTAAAATTATATTTCCAGAGGGTACTTTTCATTTGCGTAATTCTGGATGCTTTCACATTGAGAATCACAGCACTCAAAATACCGTCTCAGCCCTCTTTATGTATTCTGCGCTTCGCTTCAAGCGAATTATTCATTTTTCTTTTATTTAAAAAAAAAAGAGAGAGAGAGAGAAAAAAGAAAAGAGATTGTGCAGCTGGTCGATGCTTATGCTGCTCTCTTTACTTTGCTCTCGCGTGCATTTGTCCCAAGACAACGAAAAAGACGCAAGGGTCTGAGTTGATATATATATATATATATATAATATTGCTTGCCAGCCTCTAGCAAAATTCGGAAGGTTGAACGACCAAGACAGAGTGACATTTCTCGTTGCTGTGTGCTTTTTTGGGAGATAGAAAAGGAAAGAGATTTGCCGGTGGCTGTAGAGAAGAAAATGGAGAAAATAGCTCAGATGGTCTTGGAACGCGTGAGAAAGAGAGTGGGAGAAAAGCTCGTAAATTTTACCCCCAACAGAGTTGGGTGGGAGGAGACCCCAAGGCGCAATATTGCGAGCTTCCGAGGTGAGTTTACACGCCATATGACCCTAACTCTTCCTCTCTCTCTCTCTCTCTCTTTCTTTCTCTTTCTACGTCTATATGTGCATTTCTCGCAAGAGGATCCCGAGCCACCAGAAAAACTTGAAAATATACAACATTCTGGTATGCACAAAAAGGAAAAAAAAATGGAAAAAGCCATAATCGTGTTATCTCGATTACTGTAATGTGTCGAGTGTGCCAAAAGTAAATGATAAACGATACTTATTTAGATGATTAAACATTATTTTTGTAAACTGAATTAAATATTATATATAAAATATATAATATTATATATTTAATATTAATTAATATTAGTATTAATATTATAATATTAATATTATATATAAAATATATAATATAATTTTATATAATTATATATAAAAATATTGGCTTCAATGAGAGCTCATAATTTATCATTACATGGAGAAAAACACGTTAATCCAGAAAATAATTTGTCGAAATATTTTCTACAAATTTGACAAAAATTACTTACTTTGCATTTCTTGTAAATTGATGACAAATTTTTGAAATAAACAAAAAAAATGTTTTTCATCAATTTTTTCAATGCAAGAATTTTTCATTGAATTCTACAATTTTATAGAGTGTAGCTTGATATATAATCAATTCTGATACGTGTATAAAATATTTTCTGGAATTTTCATATACGTCGAAGATGGAAATAATCCAATACGAGTAGGAGTCGATCGAGCACGGAATTATATATAACTTGTACGAGGAGGCAGAGATATTGGATGAACTGTAGAATATATAGGACATGCATTTTGTCCCGTAGGACGTCTCTCCTTGTCAATCCTGTTTCGAGTTGTATATTTTCATAGGACACGTTCCCACTAGCCTTTTCGAGAACATGTTTTTTTTTTTCTTCCACGTTATCGTCTCTTCTTTGACAGTAATACACTCGTCCTTAATTTCATCTTTTCCCAGTGGCAATAAAGAAAATAAACTGCACACGTATCTTAAAGAATTATATATTTATTGATTTTAATCGGTAGATGGAATTTATTAAATTATATTCTTCGTAAAAGTAAACAAGCAATGTTAACGATTAATTGAGAATGATTTTTTTTTTCTAAAACGATAAAGAGATCAAAATAATATTTTTTTTATATTTTTAGACAGAAATTTCTATTTTTATTTTTGTGCAATATATTTTCATCAGCCTGGGAGAGTAAGAGAAATTTACTGACGATATCGAGACGTTGTCAAGAAGCATTCGAGTAAAGCCTTTATTTTTATCGTATTTCTTTTATTATTTTTTTTTATATAGAGCATTATGCTGGTAGAAAAGAATTTTCCTTTTACATTCCGACGTTTTTCTTGATGTTTATTTTTATCCTACTCTCTTGATGCGAGAGCCACGATAAAGATTTTTTTTTATCCTTCCTCAAATATTTTCCTTACTCCCGCTAGAAAAAAGAGTTTAGCTCGAGTCGTTCCTATAACGAAGCCACTGTGAGCTCACTGAAAATTTCATCCCTTATTTTCATCATCCAACCAGTTTCATTTCATAACGATTATACTTGACGCACACGAATACACAAACACACACACACACACACACAATCCTGAGAATTCGAGCTTCGAGAATCTCCGAGAGTATTTGCCCGAGATGGTGAAAAAAATACATGGCAACTCTAAAGTTGAATTTCATTTGAATTTTTGTTTTTTTTTTTTACGTTTATGTTAAATTTTTTTTTTTGTTCACAACGTTAAAGAGGAAAATTTGGTTATGAGTATTCAGTTACAAGTAAAATTTCACGAGAAAAACAAAATTGAATAAAAATAAAAAAGATATTTAAATATTATTAAATTCTTATGAAAATTTTACCAGAACGGATTTTTTTTAAATCCGCAACTGCAATTGCGTGGCAATATTTGTTAATCAACAAGTAAATTCGAAAAAAAAATAAAAAAATTTCATTCGGACGATATTTTTAATATAAAAATCGAGGGGTCATGGAATGTCAACAAAACACGTATAGACTTTCGGTAAAAAATATCACCGTGTGTGCTTTCCTGTGGGAATGTATCTCGAGCCAAAGGGATCAATTCCTTTATCCACCACTTTTCCTCTCTCGGTCAAATCAGTCTTCCCCTCTCCCTCTCTCGCTCTCTTCTTCTTCTTCTTCTTCTTCTTCTTCTTACTTCATAGACACCCCAGTATTGCTTTTTCAAATCGCTCGAGACTTGCACAGTTCTTATTCCGCTTATATATAATATTTTGCGATGCTGTTGTCACTGTCTGAGCAAAATGTTTCTCAGTTTCATCCCCAGGCGAGTTGTGTCGATAAATTTCACATTTTTCTCATCTCACGTACTTTTTCCATTTCTCGCTTTTTCACGGGCTATCCTGCTTGGTAAATTCAATTCGACATGTACTTTTCACCTCGATCGAGCAAAGTCTCCAACGCGCCTTAACTTGTCGCCTTTGACCGTGTTACTGACCTTTCTACTAGCACATTCCTCGCTCTTTTATTCTCTCTCTCTCTCTCTTTCTCTTTGCCTTGCTATTTCTGACAGTCTAGCAGTTACAAGATCTCATATAAACTCACGATCGATGTAGCCTTTCCACGTTTGACCGGTTTTCTTGGCAGTTTTCCTATCATTCGTGATTATATATATATATATATATATATATATGCGTGTGTATGTGTGTGTGTGTGTAAAAGAATCAAAGAAAGGAAAAACAGGAACGTATATAAGTAAATCCCAAGAGGCAGAAAACGCTTGGCAGTCATCTGGCTGACTATCGTAATATTCTTCGACGTTTCGGTAGAAAATGGTCATTGAACTGTCACGATGGAATTGCGTTCTTCTTTCATCTTTCGCATCGACGATTTTTTGGTATACCCAATTGTATGGATTTCAAACCCTTTGTCCTCCTTACATCTTAAGCTTTCTCTTTTGAATATACGGATGTATATATATGACATATTTTCACATTTTGTGGAAGTTTACATGTGTAGTGCAATTTCCAGAGGAGTGCAGTGAATGAAACGAGTGAATTGAATCGTGAGCAATATATTTGCAATTCCCCGACCAGGATAAACGCAGTGAAAAGTGATATATCTTTTACATTCATAGATGAGATTCTTTGATACATTTTTGTGCATAGTGTTCGATCAAAAGGGAAACATATATGAGAAAAATCAATTTAGTAAAAATTGTTTGTTTTTTTTTTTTTTAATAAATTTATTTGTCATTTTCTGTTATTTCAAACGTATCCCTTATTGTGTTTCGATGAAACTTTCTGTTTTTGTTAAAATTTGTTTTCCTTACTAACAATCAACTTTTCTTATGATCCAGTTAAAATAATAATAATAATCATGAATCACGATTTACTGACAAACAAATGAATTGAGTGGCTTGAGTTTGTGGAAAAAAATATTATCTTAAAAAATAATATTAATTCGATAAGAAAATGTAATTTTACCTTATAACATGACTTGTAAATCCAAAATTTATTCAGAGCGTTGCCATGTTTATTTTTGTTTTTACCATAAATCATTTTAGTAGTAAAATTAAAAAAAAAAACAAAAAAAATATTTTTTGTGTGACTGATCAAGGCTTGAAATTGCTCATATATATTGAATATTTAATATTGATAACTCGCACCCCCCCTCCACCTCTACAACTCTGAAGGCAATGGGGCAGAAGAGAAAGTGGAAGCTTTTCGATCACGAACCTAATGGAGGTCAAAATGGCACAGAGAACTTCCAATTATTTTTGTAGCAAAATTAAAGAAAAAAAAAAAAAAATTGGGTTACTCATCTGGCTTATAGATATTGAATTTCGCTATTGCAAGGCGACCCTGTCACATCGAGAGAGTCTCTTGAACCCTGGGGCACTCTCGATATCCACGTTCGTATTTTCACTCGCGGTCTCTCATCCTTATATATATATATATATATATATATATATATATATATATTCGATATATTCGCATCCCCTAAACCCTGAAGGCAATGGGGTAGAAGAGAGGGTGGAATATCTCGATGTGTTCGAACATTCGCGATCTCGTATATATTTCCGACCCTTTTACAAACTTACACAAGCATACAGTCGAGAAGTTTTCCCACCACGAATCCAATGCACGATGAAATGACACGGGGAACTCTCAATTTTTCCTCGGGCAAGCTCGCAACACCATCGAAATTTTGGAAAAAGAACGGACGTCGGTACAATTTACTTTTTACACTCGTAATTCTCACATAATACATATTTCTAGTGTGTTGTATAAATTTTAATTTAATTAAATTTGCATGTACGAGCTAATTCTAAATGGCGATTGGACAATTTTTTTCCTCTCCCATTTCTTGACTCACGAGACAATTTTTATCCAATAAATATAATCAAGATGGATAATTTTCTCATAGATAGGATGAGGCATATGTATTGCAATAATTTTTTAATTTATTATTATCTAAATGGCGATTGGACAATTTTTTTCCTCTCCCATTTCTTAACTCACGAGACAATTTTTATCCAATAAATATAATCAAGATGGATAATTTTCTCATAGATAGGATGAGGCATATGTACTGCAATAATTTTTTGATTTATTATTCGAGCCTCATTTATTATGCACGCAATATGTTTTGTGTAAAAAGGGACTTTTCGGTCGATCAGGAGTGGGCAACAAAGAGTTCTTTGTTATACTCGAAAAGTTTCTGCGTTGATAATATTTTGCGTTGGATTAGACGAATAAATGGGACAAAGAAAAAAGTGCGTGTATATACATATTTCTAGTGTGTTGTATAAATTTTAATTTAAGTAAATTTGGATGTACGAGGTAATTCTAAATGTCGATTGGACAATATTGAATATTGAATATTCTTTAAATTTGGACTACGAAATAAAAATACGTATGAAATAATTTAAATCGTAAAATAGCAAAAAATTTATAAATTTCGAATAAACTGGCAATTTTATAAATTTTTAATCAATAAAAAAAAAAAGACATTTCATAGATATTTTTTCATCAATAAGACTCCAAGGTAATTTGTTTCCCTCAAAATTTAATTGTTCTTTGTCAATTAACGAAGTAGTGCAAAGTACGATAAATGTAGAGTAAGATCGTGACTTCTGAGTGGCCGCAAATATATTTGCCTGGAAAGCTCAATTAGAATCGTATAACGTCCACAAGAGATAGGGAAAAGCTATTAAATTTAAGTTCTGCTTCATCCATATACACCAAAAGTATATAATCAGGTCTAATAATAACGTTGAGAATTCTATTAATAACCCAAGTCAGAGAAGTAAAAGTGAGATAGAGAAAGAGAGAGAGAGAGAGAGTGTCGTGCTCGAGACGACGACTAACAACTTTGGTCGACGTGGTGTGGCGACGGAATAGCATTATGTACCGGCTAGTCATTTGACAGTCCGTAAAGTTCAGAGTTTGAGCTACTACGAGAATGAATGCAACCATAGAGAAGAACGAAGAGAGAGAGAGAGAGAGAGAGAGAGAGAGAGAGAACGAATTTGAGAACCTCCTGGGCTTGCGTGGGCTTTAATATCTCGTAACCTAGCGAACCGCTCGTACAACACACACATACACACACAGAGCGTGAACAAACTCTCTTCCTCTCACATCCTTCCCTCACGACTATATAATATATGTAGGCGTGCAACCCTCCAACCTGGCAAAACCACCCTGGCAAAACCACCCTGGCAAACGGGCAAAGCGTAGTAACCGAGAGACGCGATTATATCCCTCGGTATATACACCACAAAATTCTTCCTCTCTCTCTCTCTCTCTCTCTCTCGAGTTTGTTCGTTCGTCTCATGCATATACGCGGCCAAAAGCTCTTCTCTCGCGTACACGCTGAGTAGTCGAAAAGCGTCGAGATAGAGAACGATCATCATAGAGTTGCTGGCATGAAACTCGGAAATATCTGCGTACTACCGCGAATATACGAGAATATATGCGATTGAACGAATATATATATACCACAGACCGGGGTAATATGAGACACTTCGTATAAATCGTTATCGCGCCATATGAGCGAAAATTTAAAAACGGCCACATAAAATTTGCCGTTTGGCTACTATTTTGACCCAAAAAAAAATACATCATGTCGATCAATTTAACAATTGCTGAGTTTTGGAAATTATAAGAATTTTTCGTTTTTTTTTTTTTCGACGGAAAACTCAATATTTGGAGCTTCAGAAGTTTCTGAATAATTTTCCAACTGTTTCATATTGCCCCGATTTATCATTTATGGTCGAGCTGAAGTATCGGAAATGTGTGGGTTCTGCTTGGAGAGTTAGGCCCATAATAACAGGTTCGAGAAAGCGAGCTTTCCCATCGCATCATATCACGCCGCGCTCGATTCGCTCTTCTGTACCGAAACGTTTATTCAAGGTACTCTCGTTCTGGGATTTACCTGTATACACACATATATACACATGTATATATATAGATATATATGTGTGTAAATATATATGTATATATATATATATATATATATATATATATATATATATATATATATGTATAAATATCGGGTGTATGATAGTTTTGTAAAGATATATACGCGATGAATCGCGGCCGCCCACGCCGCAACGTAATCCGATAAGGCTCTCAAGAACGTCGGTGAGAGAAAACGCTCCCATGCGCTCGGCCGCACATTAATGCTTCTTGTAAGTAGTCCTCGGGCTTCGTGTGCACGTCTTGGGACGAAACGATTTTCGCGAGCTACCGGATCACCACAACCAGAGCGTATAACTACGTTTTATATATTACACATAGTATATATATATATATATATATATATATATATGCAAATATATACATATATATGCATATATATGCATATATATATTACACACACGTATGTATATGTGCATATATAAGTAGGGAATAAAGCTTTTGTTCATTATTCACAAGGGTTGATAACTACCATACTCGCGTTGATTGCCGGTTCCGGATTTTCCAACTAACAACTTTGCTAAATCAGGACTTTGTGTGTGTGCGCCTCAGAGAGCTGAGCTCTGTCCGAGGCGTCAGGATCTCCGTAACGTTGAACAAATTTTTTTTTTTTTTTTTTTTTTTCTACATTAGCCGCGAATTATACTCTTAACTATTGTTGACTTTCATCAATTAGTTTGAGAGAGCTTTTTGGGGAAGTTTTGAAAAAAAAAAAAAAAAATTATATTCTGGTTATTGGATTGATTTTTTTATGCTGTAAGTATAGATGATAATATTTGAATATACTGTAGAGAAATAATGAGAAAAGAGGAAGCTTCTTTCTGGCAGATTGATCGGTTATATGGGCGAAGAGATTTGCCACTATTAGGGTAATAAGGACGTAACTTTCTTATTAAAGATAAATGAGACGTGAGAAAAAAGATTTTATGGGCTTTTCCGCATGGGCTAGGAGAAGGAGAGAGAGAGAGAGAGAGAGAGAGAGAGAGAGAGAGAGAGAGAAAGTATATTAAAGTTCCAAGAAACTCGAGAAATCTCGTGTTTTATAGCGAATATCACTATATACCTATGTATATAGTCCAGGTTATGACTTAATCAAGAAAATCCCTCGTCGACATTCTGACGTTTTCTTCGCGACGTGAAAAAAAAAAAAAAAAAAAAAAAAAAAATTTAACGAGTGAAAAATTTTATAAGCAATTTTGTTGTAAATGTTTCTTTACCTTTATCCTCAAGATTGGTACAGTTTTCCGTTAAATTTCTTTCTTGCAAGATGCTCATCATTCATTTACTAAATTTTATCGAGAGAAAATTTTTTTAAGTGTAAAATAGAAAAAAAATTAAATAAAACGTTGGGTATAAAATTGACTTTTTCACCTGTCTGGGATAAACTACACGCGCTGTCAAGGAAAACATCGTTTTTACTCTGGAACCGTTTTTTTTTTTTTTTTTTTTGCACCCCTATTTTCCAGGGTGTCTCTTACACGCCGCGTCTCACCGTACTCGGGGAGGAGTCACGAGATACCTCGGGTCTGCAATATCCCCTGCAATCTTCTAGAGAGAAAGAGAGAGAGCGAGATGACAAGTAAAATCTTCGTTGCTTTTCTCTCTCTCTCTCTCTCTCTCTTTCTCTCTCATTCTCTCTCATTCTCTCTCATTCTCTTATCGTTGGCGCAGAGAATCGTCGACTATTTTCGGGACACTTTCTCGTCGAGTTCTTTCCTCCATTTGTCTCTCGACTTTCAACCACCAGGAGGAGTACGAGAGCTACGAAAAACTGGGCGCTTCTTCGCTCTATAATGTGTGGCTGTACATAAAGCAGCGATATAAAACCTCTCTGGGTAACCGTCGGATGACGATGTCGTGAGTTTCGTCATTTTACAGACGATTACCCGCGCTTTCCCACGCACTATATATATATATATATATAGAAGAATGTGCATCTGTGTGGATTATATTTAGTGGAATCTCTGTGTGTGTGTCTGTCTGTCTGTCTTTATAGGCGCCCTTGCTCCGTTTGTTACGTCGAGCAAAAATTGGAGGTAAAGTGGAGTTTCTCTCTATCTCTCTCTCTCTCTCTCTCTCTCTCTCAGCACACATACACGAAGTAACCATTTTAATAGATTGCCTCTCCCTCAACTTCGACCTCGGACACTCACAGCCCTATAACTACACTCGTCCACGTGCTCTATTCTACTCTCGCTCTTCGCGCTCATTTCACTCCACTGTATCTCGCCCACATTATGTCTCGTTTGGTCTCAACAGTCGACAAATCGCGCGAGTTCACCGCATACGTCATTTCGCTTGATAATCGCACGAATTGCTCGTCGTTAATTTCACGCAACAGGCAACGATTCGTTTTCTCACGTATATTATGCATTCTTCTAATCATATTTTGAGTTAAATTCTATCAACTACGAGAGTCAATTTATTTGCACCTCGTAGAGAAAATGAAAATTTACTCCAATAATAAAATTTGTTTGGCGAGATAAATTTTATTCCATTGAAATAAATTCACATAAATACAAGTAAATTTTCATTGCTTTAAAATTAATCCTTTTTACAATAGAAATAATTTTTGTCCGGCCGAAAAAAAATGTTTACTTATTATTTTTTTGCGATGCTCGATAATTTGCCTTAATTATAAATTTTCTCGTTGCGAGAAAATAAATTCGTTTTCTCACGTATGTTATGCATCCTTTTTATTATTAATCCTTTTTACAATAGAAATAATTTGGGTCCGGTCGAAAAAAAATAAAATAGCGATACTCGATAATTTGCCTTAATTATAAATTTTCTTGTTACGAGAAAATAAAAAATAAAAAATATAATCTTACCTGTAACGATGACGAAAAAAAGTGCCAATTTTATACACGTGAATCGTGCCATTGTGACGTAACGATGGAAAAAAAAAAAAACACAAAAGTTTTATCTTCGAAAATTTTGTCAAAACTCAACAGCGAGTAAAATTTTCTATCAAACAATCTGTCTCTCCACGAGTCCCAGTCCGAGTCGAGCGCTCGAACGTTTCGATTGTCTGAACAAAACGGTAGTTATCCACTTGGCCGCGAATATCGAGTTTCCTCCTCGCTATATATTCAGTAGTCACGCAGAAGGTTCCAGTTTGATATACGCAGTACACGAACGTTTTGCACCGAGCGCACCTTGTCGATCGTTAGATCCGTCACGTACGATCATCGGCCAATCGATTAGATCGTTCACGATCTCAGAATTTATTCGTGAAAAAATCTCACCTTCCACGAATCATTGTACAGTATTTTTCCTTTCATTAAACATGCCGAACGCACATCGTCGTTAAATAATCTCAACGATGTGAATAACAAAAAGGCAAGAAAGACTGACAGATAAATCGAGAAAAAAAAATCTGTCAACGCGTTTTGACTGTCACAGACGTAGCATTGAATAAAAAACTCTCATAATTAATTAACACGAGACTCTCACCACTCACTCATCGTTCAAAGCCATCCGAATGAAAGCTTCAAAGCTCTCTCTCTCTCTCTCTCCATGTGACACAAGCAATCAACTTGAACAAAAATTTTCACACTTTTCCTTCTTCCTCTGTATATATATATATATATATATATATATATATATATTATAAATCCTTACGTATATAACTTCCGTGTATGTAACTTTAACAAAAATTTTCACACTTTTTCCTCTTCCTCTATATATATATATAAATATTTTGTTAATAAATTCTCTATATCACTTCATCACCTTTGTTTTTTTTTTTTATCAATTTTCAAAACTCACCCTCTTTTAAACTTCTCCCCCCCTCCCCAATAAAAAAAATGCCAACAACTTTGCGAAAAGTTGACTCACGAACTTTTTCCTCAATCCTTATCAATTTTTCACCCCACCCCCACCCCCACGTAAAAATAAACTTTTTCTCACAAAACACTCTCGAAATGTTCGTTTATCGAGTTATGAAATTTTAATTATTATCGTGTCGACTTCACAATGCTGCGTGTAAAAGTACGAAAAAAATTTTTGCGCGTACCTCGCGTACTTTCGTATGGTGTAATTGCGCGTATATCTGCAACGGATTGCGACCGGCGAGACTGAACGTCGCCGCGCGAAGCTGGTACAGTCCACGAGCTCGCACATGCGCTCCGTTTCCTTGATACTCCGATCCCTCTGTCCTCGTCATGAGTTTTACCCCCTCTCTGACTCAACTACGTCCAATCACATCGTATCCAAGCGTCCCCTCTAAAATCTCGCGTGTCCTCTTCTCTCAACCGTTCACCCCGTAAAACTTTGGCTCGTCTCTTTCAAGCTTGATACATATATGTGTATATATATATATATATATATATGTATATATATATGCATTGAACTTCATCGTAGGCTGCGAGAACTTAAGCCGATGCCACCCGCGCTTTTTTTCATCTTAAATCTTTCTCTCTTTCTCTTTCGCTCATTCGTTCGCAACAGATTGGCATTCCTGTGTACTTATTTAGTGTGTTTCCCATGTGCCGAAGATTCAAGTTTGTCCAGTCTGATGCCCTAATGTGGTTCAATGGGGGGGGAAAAAAAGCGCCCTATCCGATAATATTCATCCGTGCCCTAAAGCCCTTGAATCGTAACGCTGTTTTTCAATGGCAAAATCAAAGGCACAAATTGTTCTCGACATAACTCGGCCGATTTTTTTTTTTTTTTAATAGTTTTCCTTTATGAAATGATGCACGATAGTCCACGTGAACCATGCAGGACCATGTAGAGTAGATAAAAAAATATGTAAAATTTGAGGTATCGCCCTCTTTTTATAGAAACATTTTTTCTTTAATTATATATTTTTTATTTAATTGGTATTTATGGACATAATAATGATTCAGTGTCATTATATGTTCCCAGCTTTGAATGAGCTTTGAAAAAGTCAATAAAATCGACGCCACGTAATCAACGAAAAATCTTTTTTTTTTTTATAGTTTTCCTTTATAAAATGAACAACGATAGTCCACGTGAACCATGCAGGGCCATGCAGAGTAGATACAAAAATATGTAGAAATTAAAGTATCGCCCTCTATATATATTTTTTTTATTTGGTATTTATGGACATAATAATGATTCAGTGTCATTATATGTTCCTAGCTTTGAAAGAGCTTTGAAAAAGTCAATAAAATCGACGCCACGTAATCAACGAAAAATCTTTTATTTATTTTAATAGTTTTCCTTTATGAAATGAACAACGATAGTCCACGTGAACCATGTAGGGCCATGTAGAGTAGATAAAAAAATATGTAGAAATTGAGGTATTGCCCTCTTTTTATAGAAATATTTTTTCTTTAATTGTATATATTTTTTTTATTTGGTATTTATGGACATAATAATGATTCAGTGTCATTATATGTTCCCAGCCTTGAAAGAGCTTTGAAAAAGTCAATAAAATCGACGCCACGTAATCAACGAAAAATCTTTTTTTTTTTATAGTTTTCCTTTATAAAATGAACAACGATAGTCCACGTGAACCATGTAGGGCCATGTAGAGTAGATAAAAAAATATGTAGAAATTGAGGTATCGCCCTCTTTTTATAGAAACATTTTTTCTTTAATTATATATATTTTTTTTATTTGGTATTTATGGACATAATAATGATTCAGTGTCATTATATGTTCCCAGCTTTGAAAGAGCTTCGAAAAAGTCAATAAAATCGACGCCACGTAATCAACGAAAAATCTTGCTAAATTTGTCTTTGTAGAATTAAAAAAAAAAAAAAGAAAATTAAGATTCTTTCCTATTTGGACTTTCTTCCACCATACTTGGCTAACCAAGTGCCACCAAGTATGATGTACACGTGCCCACATAGGATTGTCCATATTGTTTGTAAGAGGGCCACCAGCTGTCATAGCTCCGTTTGACTCTTGGAAAAAGTATACGTGAAACGCACGCCATGCAACTCAAAGGGACTTTCTTTTTTCTCTTCGCATACGTTCTCCTCTCTCTCTCTCACTCTCTCACTCTCTGCCTTCCTCTCTCACTCTCTCATTCTCTGCCTTCCTCTCTCTCTTTCTCTCTCTCTCTCACTCTCTCTCTCTCTCTCTCTCTCACTCTCTCTCTCTCTCTGTCTATCTGTCTGTCTGTCTGTCTCTGTCTCTCTGTCTCTCTCTCTCTCTCTCTGCCTTCCTCTCTCTATCAGTGTATGCTTCTCATTCTACCACCAAGAATCTTTTCCCCCTTCCTTTATCGTCTTCCCTTCATTCTCTGTTCACTCTCTTTAACACACAGACGCACACACACGCACTCGTGCGTCCGCCCTCACCATTGCAGACGAAGAAAGAGAGTCACAGCTACGACTTCTGATTCAATTTACCACCAAAAGTATTTCTGTCTTGAATGAGGTTTGTTACCAATCGCGAGACTCCTCCCATTCTCCAAAAAAAGACGTTCTTCGATTGGGGGCATTGTCAGGCTTATCATTTCCACGGATTCCTCTCTCTCTCTTTCTCTCTTTCTCTTTCTACATATCCCAAAAGAAAAATCCCACACTCGATCTGAATCGCGAACACGTTCGCGAGAGACCGCGCGGACTCTCGTAGTTTCGACGAAACAAAAAAAAAAAGAAAGTCGAAGGTATGGTTTGCCATTCCACGTGGATTCATTCATTTACTAATGGGTGCCAAATTTGGCCAATCTCTGGATAATCCGTAATTGGCCAATTTGTACTGATCCTCCCTCAATTTGGAATTAACCATAGCATTCATGACAGTGTTGTATGAATGAAAGCATGATTGTCGACACGTGTGCGAGAGGCAAAAATTACTATATAGGATCGACAAATTGCTTTCTCAGAATTTTACCGATTCGTTTCTGCTCATGGCTGGAGCTTTCTATTCCCGCTTTGTCCAACATCCCAATGCTTTTAGCTCGCTGCTCCATACATTCTTGCTTGTCTGCTTGTTCCATCTAACTTCATCTTACTTAGTTACCATCAAACGTCATCAATTCCAGGAACTTCAATTCTCCATTATATACTCCAAATCGCGTTCCTTCCATGAGCTTTCCAGCATCAAGACTATTAATTTCCTTGAGCATTAATTATTCTGTTTCTTTACTAAATAGAAACATATATATAAGAAATTAAATTCTCTTTTTAATTAATTAATTAATTGATCCTTGATGTATCGGTGATACATCTGCAAATATGTGCAAAAAATATTCTGCATTTGTAAACCAACGAAAAGTTCAATACTTGGAATAATATTTTTGGCCAGTTTTTCTTCCATGTGGTGGTGTCCAAGGCATCCAATTCCCTCACTGGAAAATCGAGTCACATATCGTCTTTTCCTTTGACCACTCCGTCTTCAAAGCTGTTGCTGTCATCAAGATTATTCTCGTCCTTCAGCATTCATCCCCTATTCCATTCCCTCCTCCCCCTACATAATCTATTCTCTATCGTATTCCATCCCCCCTCCCCTATCTGGCCTATTCCCTTTCTTACAGTCACCATAGCCTTTCGTAAAACTGACGAAGCCCCACAAATCTTGTTCTCTGCTAAGGGTAGTTCCACCATTGCGTCGCTGAAATATCGCAAAGATATTTCTCGTTCCATCCAGTCAAAATGAGTCCAATTCTCTCAACGGGGGATCAATGCACAACGTGCAATACCAAAATTTCAAAATCTTACACGAACATACAAATATCAAATGTTTGTGAATTCTCTTCCAACCCCCTCCGATCTTACCGATGGAACATGGAGACATTGCCAGAGGCCTCGAGAAGTGCAGGCAAGCTCGCAGACCTCGCACCAACCAGGTCGTATAAAACAGCCCTTTATCCTAGTTGGCTCTGCCTCGTCTTCAGCAGGTGTGCAACACCGGACGTATTTTTTAGCCCACCCCCCTCCCCACACCCCGACAGGCAACTCGAAGCGAACACACGTTACAATCCACCCTTATTACTGGACGAAACTGCAAAGCTTCACCACACATTTTGCTATGTGAAGTCAGCGAGAGTACACACACACACACATGCGCTCACCCACGAGCAAAGAGGGACAAGGGCAATGAGACAATCGAGTTTTAATAGCATGAAAACCCTCTAGACATGAGCAACGAGATTTTAGGTACCCCGGGAGGAGTTTCCATCGTGAGGGAGATCGGGCAGAATGAGTTTGCCGGAGGAGGTCCGAGGGATGTGAGCTGAAGGCACTTTTTTTTTTCGGACGATGAAGAAAACCATCATATCTTCACACCCAACACAGGACACGTTTTTCGTGGGTCACACGTATAGCATTCCTCCTCTAACTCCTCTGGACCCCTCTCCTGAAGGATGAAATGTTTGCCAGCCAAAAATATATGAGGCTGCTCATCCTCTCTTTGCTCACCCCCTGAATTACTGCTGGTGTATACAACAACTTTTGTTTCTTCTTTTCTCTCGTTATATATGTTATCTGCCTGTGTTCTTTGTGTATCTTCGCTCTTGTGTGTATACATATATATATACATCTATGCCCCCCCCCCCCCTCGCCCCTCTGCGAAGAAGCTGGAGTCTTCGTGCGTGAATTACACGTGATGGACGCCACAGAGGAATGCGAATAGATCTTTTCTCGTGACTCTTTCCCATTCCTCTTCCACCTTCCAGAGGCAAAATGTATTTATCCACGTGCCTGTAATACATATAGAAAAATAAACACAGGTGGTAGAGATGATCACTCTCACCCTTGTGGCCACCCCTGCAGAGGCAAAATGTATTTCTGCACATATAGCACATATATATATATGCATATGTGTGTGCTATATATGCAGAAATACATTTTGCCTCTGCAGGGGTCTATATATATATGTATGTATGTATATATATGTACACAAATATACACAGGTGGTTAGGATGATCATTCTTACCCCTTTCGCTACCCCTATCGAGGAAAAATCTATTTCTTCACGTATCTGGATACACAAAAAGATATATATACACAGGTGGTATTATGTACGAGAGAGGGGAGAGTATTTGAGATTTATATAGCATATTCACACACTTGGCCAGTAGAGGGAGGCCCTTGTTGCATGTCTTCATTTTTCTACGGTTGGGCTCCACACGGTGCATATGAATCGTGAGTTCTCAGGGTGTCTTTATTTATTTTCTTTTTTTTACCTTTTCTCATACGAGAGGGCATGAAGAACGAAACAGCTGGGAAAAAGTGTGCAATTCCATGTGAGGTGGCCAACGGTGAGGAAAAAAAAAACGGGGGGAAGAGAAATGAGGTATTGCGAGAGAAAGAGAGGAGGGGTTGAAAAAAAAAGTTGGAGGCCCTTTGGCTAACTGTGTGGTCATGACCACAACCCCCCCCCCCCTTTTCATTCAATCTTTCTCGTTTTTTTTTTTCGTCGTTTCCTCGACGTTTTCAATGCTTTTTGCCCTTCAATTTTTAACTCACTCTTACACCAACTATTTCTCTCTGTGTACTATATATATATATATTTTTTTTTGCTTTCTTTGTCGTCTTTTTGTTTGTTTTTTTTTTGTTTTCAGACACCAGACGCTTTGCACCCTCTGGATGTACAAACGAAAAAGACCTATCTCGCTTTAGCTAGTTCACGATACAAAAAACCATCACGAGAGGGCGCTCTCACACAGACACACATGGAGACACTTGGGTCGGGTTTAAAAAGCCTCACTGGCTGTGATACCGGAGCAACGAAGCGTCCTTTGTTATACAAACCCGACACGAACCATTATTTATCACAAATTCGTATATTTTCTTCTCTCATTGTACTACGCTATTTCCTATCTTCGTATCTTCTCACTGAGGCTGCTCCAGCTCTTTCACTCCTTTTCAACTAATGCCCGAAAAAAATTCGAACGTTTTTCGTGCAAACTGGTACAGGGGTTGGTTTGAAGAAATCATTAATGGAGAATTGGGATAATTTTTTTTTTCATAATAAGTATAAAATTGAAATTCATATAAAATAAATATGAACATCATGGGTAATTTATTTGTTGTACCAGAAATATTTTTGCTAACGTAAAAAAGAAAAAAAAAATAATCAAAATTCGCCACAATATTTGGTGCAAGAACGTGAAATTGGACAAATTGTTCATTATAGTTCGATAGTAGAATTACAATTCATGAAATGTCCTAAGAGGGGAAAGAAAGATTCACTGAAAAATATGGATATAATTCAGTAGACATATACTTAATTTTTTTTTTTTTTTTTTTTTACACAATTTTATATCTATATAGTTGTGTCTTTGAAACATATTCCATATTCGATGCGTAGGAGGGTTCAGCATAAAAGAGGAAAAAAATGTGGATATGGCCTGAGTATACATTACATATGGGGTTAGAGTTGGGGCAAGGATACATATATATATATGTATTTTTTTTTCTTTTCGGTACGAGAAAACGAATGAATCACAGTATATAAATCACAAAGGCTACTTTATACTGTTCCTTAGATTGTTAGTAGGAGTGGCGCGAACTTGTATATAACTCGTGCTTTCTGCGTGAAAAAATAATACGAAGAAAAGCGCTAAAACGTGTCGACAAAAATACAGAGGGCGTTTCGTTATTTTATTGGAAGGTGTCTCGTAAAAAAAAAGCACCTCACAGCTTTTTTTTTCACGAGGAAATGTTTTTTGTCTTTCTGGGATCGGAGTTTGGAAAACTATGCTAAATTTTATGTTCAATGCTGGGGCTGATTGTGAAAAAAAAAAAAAAAAAATGACCCTGTAATCTTTTGCTCCCGGGGGGTAAAGTCAAGATTTGAATAATGACATTGTCTCGAAAGAAGATTTTAACAAATCGAAAAAGTTTCATATTTTTCTGATGAAGAAAAAAATATTTTAGAGATCGAAAAAAAAAAAAAGTTTATTGAGGAAGACTCAGGCTAAAAATATCGATGAGTTTGCTTGTTTCATAGAAATTTTTGCATAGGAGAACGTTTCTCTCTCGAGCTTAAGCCACGAGAAGTTGCTCGCTACACGAGCGAAGAAGTTTCGATAATAACAAATCACTTTTATGGCATTGCATAATTTTCTCGCGACGAAATTTCCGTTTGAGGGGGAGAACTAAAGTCGTTTCGAGTTATATGTCTGGGGCTACTAACCTTCAGTGCTGTTGGCAAGTACCGCAATATATTCACATGAAATCGTAGCCTTAGAACCATCGATAGACAATTATTGAGTCACGAGTAAATCAGCAGTTTTTAAATTATTATTAAAAATGAATAAAACATCGCTGGGTAGAAAAAATATTTAGCATTACAAGCAAAAAAAAAAAAAAGAAATCAAAGCATAAATATCATAATTAGCCTCGTTAAATTTGATAACTTCCAGAATTAATAAATTCCCTACTGAGCAATGAAAAATAGCTCGAAATTATCTCCCTTATTTTCAACTTAATTCGCGAGATTAATAATTAATTCCTGAATTAAAAATGGTTCATTGGTCAAAGAAAAATCGTTTTGAATTTGATCAATGATTGATGAATAAATTCCCTACTAAGCAATGAAAAATAGCTCGAAATCATCCCCCTTATTTTCAACTTAATACGCGATATTAATAATAATTTCCTCAATTAAAAAATCGTTCATTGGTCAAAGAAAAATCATTTTAAATTTGATCAATGATTGTCAATGATATTTCGAAAATTCCAATAAATTAGTCTCGTTGGAATTTCACAATTTCACCATTAATTTTAGCAATCAATAAAAAAAAAATCATTCACCGTTTATTCTCAATATGAAAAAAAAAAAAAAATACCCGGAATAATAAAATTCTTGCAAAAATATATTATGCTGCTTGCCAGCAGTTAATGAGTTAAACAACAAAAAAAATCCATTTGCCTGAGAGTCGCGCGTGTTTAGCTTAAAAATTGCTTCACTGCAGTGTGTACTACGTGCTCGTATTAGCTGCAAAAGGTGCCGAGCCACATAGAGTTCGCTGGCATGAAGTCCATGCCATGAAAATAGCCACACTTTTACGATTTTCCTTTCCCTAATTTCGCGCAAAAGGGTTATATAAGCCCCAAACACCGTCCTCGAGCACCGTGGAAAAATATTAGAAGAAATAAAGAATGGACGACGTGGCGTATCACGTTTCACGTGTGCAGCTGGCGTAAAAATTTCATCTTCTCTTGGACCGGAGACGAACGTTATATTCACGTTATATATATATATATATATATACACACACACACACACACACACACACATATATATATATATATATATATATATATATATATATATATATATACATATATATGCATATATATATATACACATATATATACATATATACACACACTATATTTTGGTGAAAGAGTTCGGTCCCTTTTTCGGGGTTGGACGATAAACGTCGAACGAAACGAGAGCAATTCACCGACCGTCCAGCAGCAACAATTCTCTCTCTCTCCTGTGGTGGCGATATGAACACGACAAAGGAATTTTATGTATACTTTATGCCCGATATACATAGATATATGTTCGTGAAAAATAAAATGATAAAAAAAATATCGAGTCTGCTCTCAACGATTTGACAAAAACGAATAACGACGAGAGGAGAAAAAGGCGAGATCTAAGCGTAAATTATATGGAGATAATTATTCGGAACGAGAGGAAAGCTGGAAAAAAATTGAGTATACAAAGTTCTTCATTCGTAAATATATAAAAATATATCAAAATATATAATTTACACGAACGTATATCGATTTACGATACATCTGGACGATCCGAACATCCCTTAAAACTCACGTACCTCCAGCTTGAAAAATAAAACATCAATAATTAAATCCTACCGGACTTCCATCCCCATCATCCAATTTTTTTTATCCGCTCATATAGAAGCAACTTGAGCTCGCGAGCCAGCAGTACAAATCAAATTGAAGCCTCCTCATATGTTAATTTTATATATCCAATTAAAAAAACGTTTTATTCGGAAAAATTCGTTCAATATTGATTTGTGCGTCGCTGTGAAATAACAAGTACATTTTAATTGAGTACTTGGAAGATCCTCGTATTGTAATGAACGTTGAACATTGACTCTCATATTTTTGCAACAATATAGGAATATTTCTCTTACTGTTAATTCGAGCTTGGAATTAAATGGACAAAAAAAAAATGAAACAATGAGAAGAATTAATTACAGTCAATTTCCTGCTTTGAAATGGAAAAGGGAGTTGACTGTAGGCAATTCTTTACCTCGTTTTCCCCATTCCAGGGGTCCTTAACAATCGTAAGCTCATTGAATTTTTAATATTATTTCCACAGCTTTTATATGGTTTCATCCCCATTTTGGCCTTGCTGTGAATACACATACACATATATATATCTAATATCTATATATATATTGTATGTAATATCTATCCATATATATATGAGAACGATATATATCTATATATATATATATATTTGAGAACGATATATACGTACTGCAATTACGTTTACAGTCGCGTATTATTGCCACGAGACCAATTCCTTAACCATGAGCAATTGCCAACCCTCTAGTACATTCAGACGGCGTGGCACGTTTATATATATAATATAACACTGGAGTATATTAATTCGAAGAGCTCACACCAGCTCGAGACGGTCTTTTAACCCCACGAGCTCGAGTGAAGACTTTTTCACGAAATTGCATCGAATGAAATTACCACACGACCAAGATTCGCTATAAGAACAATATATATACTTAAATTTATCGCTTATATTTTATTTCGATTATTCGACAGATAGAAATTTTTAATTTAATTTTATTAAAATTTTCATAACATTTTTTTATATTTATTTCTATATTTTTATTATTAACGAAAAAATTTACTGTTTATATTTTTTTAATTGATCCACGATGAGAATAGATTATTTACTGTCGCGATTAAGCGATATCGTGAATAAGGGGATGAGAAATTCAACGAAGAGTCAAATATATAAGCTGAGTGATAAAAGCGATATATATATATATATATATATATATCGACGAAAGAGCTTCGGTTCCTCGCATCACCATTTCGTTTATGAAGCATTATTCTCTTCTAGGCGCCGCTCGTATATATAATCATCATGAATCTCCTCATGTGTATGCGTGTGTGTGACTCGAATGGGCAATAAGATCTTGCACGTTTTATATTCGGTATATTGTAGATTATATCGTTGTTAATTCACGCGGGTCAAAGGAAGTTCGCGGTTAGTATAATGAACCATACAACGTGACATGCTTATCGTGTACGTCTATTATTCAAATTGAACATAACAATAAATTACGTTTTATTATTGAATTATAAATTGTTTAAAAAAATATATTTTTCAATACATGCTTTCAAAATTTACTCCAAAATGTCCATTCTATAATATCATTTTTTTCTGGATATGCAATACGATTATAAGTCATAATGTATTAAGAATCGTAAAAAAAAAGTGAAAAGGTTCTCAAATCATAAATTGCTAAGAAAATTTTGCATTGAATATTGCAAAATTTTTGAAAATGTACTAAAAAATAAATAATACATTGGGGATTTTTTTTTACAACATACAATATTGATAATAATCCATATAAATCGTTAAAAAAATATATACGTTAATGGAAAAAAAAATTAATTAGTTTCAATTGTTTTTACGTCACCCATCTTCGATATCTCGGCCGTTCTATTTCCAATGCTATTTTTCTTCACCCCATAAAAATCCTATATATACAAGTGATCGCCAAGGATCGTCCTATAAATCGTAAATGAAAAGGTATCCGTTGGAAATATAGTATAAACAAAAATTGAGAAACTCTTCGGTGTTAAGCGAACGCCTGCTCACTCGTGCCCACATTTGGGCTTTATAGTTTTTTCCCAAGGGTGATCGATCGTCATATATGTGGCTCTGTTTTTTTCCCCTTTTGCGCCAACGTAATGATTTAACTCACTGAATCGAGTCGTCGTCTCGCTCGATTTTCTCTACGTGCGCCTGCGGAGCCTCCACATACACACACATATAAATATATATATAAATATATATATGGATATATATTATATATATATATATATATATATATATATATATATATATATGCCTATATATGTATATAAATGTATATATATAGGACATACATATGTATATATCGTAGAAACGCGAGACCACAAATGTATAACATAAAAAGTACGAAGTACTCCACGAAATAAACGTTTGGTCGTTTTACAGCAACCCTTGGGAAGTCTGAAAAAATCATTTTCGATCAAAGGATACACTTTTTAATAAAATAAAAAATCCATTCAGTGTACATATTCTGTGTGGAATCATTATAAAGTAGTAATTTTCATTAGGTAGATTCGAAAATTTCGAGGAAAGTATATGAGTGACGATGAGAATTAACCAAAAAAAAAAACCCAGAATTTTCAAAAAAATTATAGTTAGCAAATATCCTCAATAGATTTGGCTTTTTCTCCAATCAATTCACGAAAAAAATTGAGTATTCAGTGAGCATGTAATTGTAGAAGTGGAATTTTACTTTCACAAGGAGAAAAATCTCATTATGGAAGTCGAATGAATTTTTATGCGTATAAAACGAATGAATCGAATGAATTTTTATGCATATATATGTGAGAATAAAACTAGCTCTCATGTCACTATAAAGCAGAATTATAAACTCGTACGTGAATTTTTGAAGAACTTGGATAAAACGAACGAGCACTTATTATTATTTCTCGATTTCGTAATGGATCTCAGTAGATTTAATAGAGCACTTCGAGTCTCATGAGAAAAATGAGCTGCTGGAAATTCGGGATGGTGAAGAAATAATTGGGCAATTTGTTGGCAGGCAATAACGAGATGATTTTTGTTCGTGAAGAGCGAGCGAAGAAAAAGCAGAGCGAAAGGCTGAAATGGATCGTGGAGAGGATTAAAATGACCCTGACAAGGTTCACGCGGTTTTACCAATTTTTTAAATACGTTTTTTTTTCTCACGTATTGAGCTCTTATTGGATGGTTTTTCTCTTTGGTCAAGGAAATTAATATTTTTAAGGCGTGCTGCATCTCGTGTTCGCTGTTTTGGGAGGTGCTTTGAGCGGTCACTTTTGACATTTGACCCACCGACCCGAGTTCGAGTCCCAAGAATCCTCGGTACAAAAACCGACTATATATATATATATATATATATATATAGAAAACCCTCTTAAGTTTTGTATGAAAGTGTGTTCGACCGACGTATTTCCATGTCCCTGTGAACGTTGTGTAATTGCCCATCATGGAATGGTCCACAGCTGGCCTGGTACTATATATAGAGAATGCGTCAACTAAGTTATAATTTCACCGAAATTACATTTGCGTCATTATATATTGTATGACACACGAAAAATTCAAGGGATAATTTCATGACTGGTGTACTCAGTCACGATATATTATTCGAGCCACGAAATTTTAAATTATTATTTTTCAATTACTTGTGAACATATCTCGGCCGTTATTTCGAGCATGTCCATAGCCGGTACCGCCGACCACCTTAAGTTTTGCTTAGAAATTTTCTCGTTTTCTTTTTTAAATTTATTTGTGCATAAGTGTCCAAAATTTAAGGTGGCTGACGGGGATACCCATTTTTCCTCTATACAATTCATTCAATCGAAGCCCTTTTTCGTGTATTTCAATTTCCATCGATTAAAATTTTACGAGAGAGAGAGAGAGAGAGCCAGGGAGAATGTTCAAAAATTGTGTATTTTCTGTTCAATGAAAAAAACGAAACAAAAAATAAAAATGTTTGAAAAATAATAATTATTCAAAAAAGCATTTCAATTATTATTTTTTTTCAAAAATAATCATTCACGTATGACGTCTGATCATGGGGAATTTTTTTGTTAAGAATTTTTTTTTTTTTAATTTCATCCAAGCAACATAATTTTCTGATGAAAACGTTCATTCGTACATTTATAGAAATAATAATTCACGACTTGCAAATGCGTCAGGCATAAAATTTTTTTCCAATGAATTTTTTCATTCCACCCAAGCAACATCGATACGCCCTGATCGAAAAGATCATTCGCGCATACAAACATCGAACGCGTCATGAATACTGCTCTTCCTCGTGAATAGCGAACGTCGTTTTGCTCCCATTTTATTTTTTCCTACATGGCAAGAAGAAAAAATCTGTACTTGGTATTTTTTTTTTTTTTTCTCCCATCTCCTCTCATCGTGGTCTTGTCACGCGAGAGCTTTTGATTCAGTGCGATGCATATACATATACTTTTTGACATACTATTGCATGTATATTACAGATAGATATGACTATGAGATAAAGTGCATATGGCTGTACTCTCTGCTCCTGTGAGCGAAAATTTCTCAATGCAGGGGGAGGGGGTTGAACCCATTTCATACGAAGAAACGACTCGGGAAAGTTGCACGGTACATATAAATATGTGCATATACACATATATATATATATATATATATGTATTCCGTGTAGTATTTACACGAGGAAAAGATCGTGAACACGAACGGCCAGAATGGACGAGAGAAAAAAGAAGAGATTGTGTATGCGTATGTGTGAGAGAAAGAAAGAAAGAAATAAAGAAAGAGAGAGAGAGAGAGAGAGGGCGATAGACCCCTATGAGTTTTCTCTGCCAGAGTATCTCTCGTAGTTCGTGCAAATCGCATCGTTTCTTTCCTCGAGTCAGAGAAAGAGAGAAAAAGTACGTATACGTATATTTTTATGTATATAGTAAATAAAAAGACAAGATACCATATATATGTATGTTGAAAAAAAAAACACACACACACACACACACACATAGAGGGACTGAATGGTATCTATCGTTCGTATACGAATGGAGGGCCATAAATGCCGGGGACGTATAACGAAAGTACCGATACAATTTCCGGCTGACCGACTCCCTTTGAATTTCGAATCGATCCTCGCTCTCTCGTCCCAACCATCAGCAACGCTATTCAAGAGACCCATCCCCTTTGCCCCTTTCTCCCAAGTGTACTTCGTGCACGATATGTGAAAGGGTGCATTTCTACCCTGCGCGACGAGCGCACACGTAATTCCCTCCAACCCCTTTTGCTCATTCTCTTCTTCCATCACGTATTTCTACGCTCGAATCGGAGTTCAAGCAACCCGATGCAACGTTTACTTTGTACAACGTTATACATATTTCACGAATGACCAATTAGCGTCAACTCCCACCCTGGATATACACATACTTGTATGCTTATATGCTCGAACGAGAGAGAGAGAGAGAGGGGGAGAAATTTTCTTGTATCATGGGGATTAATCCCTAAATCCTATTCGACCATAAAAATAATATATATATATATATATATATAACGGAAATAGAACTACTATATATATTTTTCCTCCATGTCAATCCTCCACAGTTTTTAAATTAGTGATAAAAAAAAAGAATCAGTTAAATTGAAAGTGTCATCGAGGGAGTATAAAAAACTAAATTAATCAAATAATGGTGTGTGTGTGTTTGTCTTTTTGTGTGGATGCTGATAAACAAAGTTGAGTCATTCAACATCAATATTGCCTAGGGTAGGAAGGCAAAAAGTCTTGCTCTAAAGAAATCCTGTAGTGTGAAATATACTTTTACTCATGTTGATCATGTATTTCAGACTACTATATATATTTTTCCTCCATGTCGATCCTCCACAGTTTTTAAATTAGTGATAAAAAAAAAATAATCAATTAAATTGAAAGTGTCATCGAGGGAGTATAAAAAACTAAATTAATCAAATAATGGTGTGTGTGTGTTTGTCTTTTTGTCTGGATGCTGATAAACAAAGTTGAGTCATTCAACATCAATATTGCCTAGGGTAGGAAGGCAAAAAGTCTTGCTCTAAAGAAATCCTGTAGTGTGAAATATACTTTTACTCATGTTGATAATGTATTTCAGACTACTATATATATTTTTCCTCCATGTCAATCCTCCACAGTTTTTAAATTAGTGATAAAAAAAAATAATCAATTAAATTGAAAGTGTCATAGAGGGAGTATAAAAAACTAAATTAATCAAATAATGGTGTGTGTGTTTTTGTCTTTTTGTGTGGATGCTGATAAACAAAGTTGAGTCATTCAACATCAATATTGGCTAGAGTAGGAGGGCAAAAAGTCTTGCTCTAAAGAAATCCTGTGGTGTGAAATATACTTTTACTCATGTTGATAATGTATTTCAGACTACTATATATATTTTTCCTCCATGTCAATCCTCCACAGTTTTTAAATTAGTGATAAAAAAAAAGAATCAGTTAAATTGAAAGTGTCATCGAGGGAGTATAAAAAACTAAATTAATCAAATAATGGTGTGTGTGTGTGTGTGTGTGTTTTTGTGTGGGTGTGTCCTGAACCAATCAAGAAGCTGCAGTATCTGCACTCGACGTTTCACTTCTCATTGGCAACTTTTTGTTTTTGCTATCTTTATCTCCATCCCCCTTTCCACAGCTCAACTAACACAACTAAACTAAGAAACGTAACCAGTGAATGGCCATAGCTTTCACGAACAACAGTTCGTGTATAGTTGGTTACGAATCCGAGTCTTGACGCTCCTTCTCTCTTCGATTTTCCAGCACACGTTCAACTCGCCACTTTCATCCCCTTTTCTTCAGTATGGCTCTTCAATGATCGGCCCACATGGTGACAAATAAGCACACTTGGTACCTACACCGATGAGCAGTTTCGTCCATATATATATTGAGTATATACGATCGACATCCTCTTCCGCTCGTTACTGGAAATGAAAGAATAGAGGCTGCCATATATATATATATATACCATACAAACTTTCATCGAGAAAATCTTTCAGTCCGCACACGAATCAAATTGAATTCCCTGGTACCAAAACACGAGAGATTGGTACGAGATTTCGATGAAAAAGCATCAGTGGAGAAAGGCAAACAATGCCGAGTCTTGTATCAATGTCTCTATTTTTTTCTATGACTCTCCCTCTGTGGAATGAATTTCTCTAATAGCTCGTATATTCTTGAGAAATTTAACCATGTAGAAAATCCTCGGAAAGCTCTTGCAAACATTACGAAAAAAATATTTAAAAATATACGATCAATCGTTACAGTACTAAATTTTTTAATGTTTTCATCGAATAAATACATCGATTTTTTGTCGGGTGTTATTTTTTTTTTTTTATTGAGTCGAAAGGCTTAAAAATTTTCGTAAGAATTTCAAGTTCAATGGAATTTTCAGATCGTAGGTCTCGATGATAAAAGCTCGAGTATACTTTGTGCAAGATTTAAAACCTTCCTTGTGTTAACGAGGATACTCGTGTAGAATTCAAGATCTCCTTCAAGCGGAATTACGATACTTGTGTTAAATTTAAGATCTCCTTAACTCGAATGAGGATACTTTTGTAAAATTTAAGAACATGGCTGGGTCTGAAATAGTTGTGGACATTTGTTTATTTCCAAGAATCCTAAAATAACGTTTATGCCAGCCAGTATTTTCTTATCGGAGAGATAGAGAATAAAATTTGCTTTAAATCACATAAAATTGGTTTAAAATAAAAAATAAAAAAATTGTTCAGAGTGGAATAAAAGAATTTGTTTTATAAACGAAATCAATTATTTTTCATTGAAATTGAGTTTTAATACTTCCTGCAAAGTTTTGCATCTACTCTCTGCTGGACCTCAGCATCTTCATCTTTGCACCATCACCCTATTATTTTCTTTTTTTGTCACGTCTTTCCCATACCATTTATTTACTTTTTTCTCCGATCGCAAAACACAATATTCTCTCTTTATGCTTCCAGCACGGGAGCAAAAAATAAATAAAAATACAAAAAATAAAAACAATTGCAAGAGTTCATCCACGCGCTTTTCTCTCTCTCTCTCTCTGATTGCTTCTTCGGGATTCTGGCTAACGCTGGAAATTATCCAACGGAATTGTTTACTGCACGAGAGAAAAAAATAAGAAAAAGAGTGGAGGAAGAGGGGCGGGAGAGGAAGAGAGACTAGACCTTGTTTTAGATTCCTCGACTGGATAAGTGTCCATTAATTTTCTCGCGTAAGCATTCCGGAAATACGTTCGCTCCTACGAATAAAAAGCGAACCGAGTCAAGAGTACAAAAGCATCCTGCGAGTTTCTGGCCGTCTTCTCCGGGTCCGAGAAATTGTCCAGGCAGTAAAGTCACGTACACGCACATTACATTGTATATATATATATATATATATAAATACAATGAAATGTGCGTGTACGTGACTTTTTATATATTATATTTTTATTTATATATATATATATATATATATATATATATATATATATATTTTTTTTTTTTATATTACTATATATGTATATATATACGTTTTTGCACCTCTCGCCAAGAGAGGCATGCAGTGAGCTTTTATCTCGTACGAAAATCACCATGGGCACGATTTTTCTATACCGTTTCGTTTGGGTCACGCACAAATTCCCTCCTATGCATTTCTTTCAGCCTTTCCAAATGATAACGAGAATGAATAGACTGACCATTTTCTTTTTTTTTTTTTTGTGTGCACGAGGACGGGTGAGATAAAACAAAGATCGAGATGAAAAAAACTTTTGCGAAAAGTCTCTCGTCGTTTCTCGTCGAGTTTCCTTATTTTTATCGACGATCGTAATTTACGATTTTCCGAGAGGAGAGTCACGACAGAGAAGAAACAGAAAAAGAAGAAGAAGAAGAAAAAGATGTGGGGCAGCTTCTCTCAGGGCACACTGAATGGCGCTCCAAAGGAAAAACATCTCGCAGACTCCTCACTCGCTGTGCCGTGGGGCGTTAATGCCCCAGCCCACGGTAATTCCCTTCCCTGTACACAGATATACAAACAAGATAGCACTTTTTCTTCTGCGTACAATTTTTTTTCTTTTTCGTTTTTTTTGTTTTTTTTTTAATTTCCGTACTTCTTCCTCTTTGCCTCTTCCACGCAAGTCAACGACCCGGAAAATGCTATCTACTTTCGTTCATTTATTTCCCATAAATTTGTCCTCACGAGATTACAACGCTTCGCATAGAGCAATTATTTTTACTTTATTCGGAGGGCAGAGGACGAGAGCAGGCGAGCGAGAGAGAGAGAGAGAGAGAGAGAGAGAGAGAGAGAGAGAGAGAATGCAAATATGAAGGGTCGAGAGGAGTCCAAACGATCTTTCGAGTTAATCGGCTTAAAGACGTCAACAATTTACGATCCCTTTAAAGTCAGACCCTCTTGATCCCCTCTTTGACATTGTTCTTCATTTTATAATGTCTTCAGCAGTATTTGAAAATTTATTTAAACCATTTCATCGGAAATTATGAAAATTATTTAGTAAGTCGATATTTTTGACACTTCAATAATTTCCATCAATTGCGTACACTGTGAAAAATCAATTAATTTGATTAAAAAAAAAAAAATCGAATTCAATCGAATAAATTTTTATCTTCTGATGAAAAAAAACTTTTCTCATTGAACCTCACAAATTCTAAAATTAATTCGTATGATATCCTCGAGTGACGAAAATTAAACGAAACCGAAAAAAATCTGAAAACCAAATTGGTCTTTTCGTTGCTATCGTCACTATATATAGGTAGCAGGGTGCAATACTAAACGCTGTAGTGCTGCCTGTTGCGGTAACAGAGAAACATTACTATTCCGTCGTATAATTTCATGTTGAGGCTACGACGTGAGGGTGCTGAGGGTGCAGTGGGGTAGGGGAGAACGACGTAAGTTAAGACGAACATCTTGGTATGTCAGTAATTAGAAACAACCCCCCCTTGTTGCTGTTACAACCTCGTCCACCAATGTACGAGACTAAAGATGTCTGTGGGGGCGAGGGGGGGGGAGCGTTGGATTTGAATGAAGGGGGAGGGTGATGACCATAGTAAGCCTTTCGCCTGAAAGAGGGGAGCATCGAGTTTTGGATTGTGTCAGACGGGGGGGGGGGGGGGGGGGTAAAGGAGGAGAGGTCACAGCAAGTCTTTCGTTGGCTCTCGTGTAGAGGACAGATAGAACGAGCATTGGCAACAGGGGAGCAACGATAGTGGATCACGAAACAAGGAAGTGACAGAGGCAGCTGACGGTTTCTGTTTGACATGGGTCTCGTACGCATGACACAGCATGAGATATATCCTGATATGTATATACGAAATTTCGTACATACCGAGTGATACAGACCACTCGATCATTTTGGTATAATGGAGAAAATAAAATAAAAATAAAAATAAATAAAAATTAATGAAAATAAATAAAAATTAATAAAAATTAATAAAAATTAATAAAAATTAATAAAAATTAATAAAAATTAATAAAAAGTAATAAAAAGTAATAAAAATTAATAAAAATTAATAAAAATTAATAAAAATTAATAATAATAAAAATAAATAAATCTGAGAGAATTCGAGGCCAGATGTGAGCTCTCGCGAGGTTTATGCATAAAAAATAATAAATAAATAATTTATGAGGTAATTTATTTTCTACAGTAAAAAAATTTTATCCGTTAAAATAGTAAAAAAAAAAAATCATACATATTGATTTTTTTCGTACGTTGAAATTTGATCGCTTTGCACTGTTGACTTATTTTGTACTTGAAAACGAAAATTTGACATGAGAGAATGACTAGGGCATCAAATAATGGTAAAAAAGTTATTTTTTATTATCCTTTTTTCGTCTCGTTCGTACTGTATACATGAAAAATAAATTTATATATATATATATATATATATGTAAAAATCTCTATATATATATATATTGGTAGAAAAAAATGTATCCTCATGTGGACTATAATGGAAACAGCAGAAAAAGTTTCATCGGTTTATTTTTAAATCAAAGGCTGATTTAGGAAAATTTTCCAACTTTTTTCCGATAACATCGTTATAAGGATGACGAAGGGGGGGGGGGGGGGGGTGAAATCGAGTTTGCAGACTGGTGTGTGCTCGACCTTCCTCTTTTGCTTTGCATCCTCGTGTGTGATATTCCAAAATCTCTACAGGGCTCTCCTTTAGCATTTCGCAGTTTCTGTCGAAGAGTCTCGATAACAGGAAGCAGCAACCGAGCGAGTCGTGGTCTTTCCGGCATTCCAACATCCTCCGCAACCAAGCCCCCCCCCCCCCCCCCGCCACCGCTGAATTCAACCCTGATATAACCTCTACCTTTCGGCATTGGTTCTCGTTCTCTCCATGCAATTCTCCACCTACAGCGCATTTTCACGACGTAGAAATGTAAATAACGAACGATTTTGTGCGGTCTGCTGCTTTGCTATATATATATATATATATATATATATATATATGTGTGTGTATATATATATATATGTATATAAATGTGTGTGTAATATATATATATATATATATATATAATGACTAGCACGACCCACTGGCACCACTTTGGTGATAAATATTTTCCTAACGATTTTTCGTTTCTCCTCTCGCATTCGTAGCACGAAAACTCTCCGAAAGACCCCAACAAATAGAGCAATAACACGAAAATTCATATATTTATTTTCCATTTATTAGCAACAAATAGTAGATATTACGAAAAAATGGTAAATACTTTGAGATTGTAGATAATTTGTGTGAGTAAAAAATTGTGAACTGATGAAAATGAAATGACGATCGATTAGCAATGAATCGTAAATACTGAAGAATCATGAAATTCTTTCACGTATGTGATAATTTGCGTCGTTAAATTATAAACATTCGGTAAAAAAAAAAAAAAAAAAAAAAGACCGTGAATGAGGCGAGAGAGAGGTTGAAAAAAAAAGGTTCACAAACTAAGACTCGAGCAGGATGGACATTTGCCGTAGAATAAAATCTCGTGCGGTCACCCGGTAGTATGAGAGAAAGAGAGGGAGGTAGAAGAAGAGAAAGTGAGAGAGACAGAGAGGGAGAGAAAGTGAGAGAGACAGAGAGGGAGAGAGAGAGAGAGAGAGAGAGAGAGAGAGAGAGAGAGAGAGAGAGAGAGAGAGAGAGAGAGAGAGGGAGAGAGGGAGAGAGAGAGAGAGAGAGAGAGAGAGAGAGAGAGGAGAGGAGAGGAGAGACAGAGAGAGACAGAGAGAGAGAGAGAGAGAGAGAGAGAGGAGAGAAGCTCAAGAGGCTTATTAAAGGCGTCGGGCTTTGACACTAATTCCAACCACAAGCGTGAAGCCACCGTGTGCCATGAACGAACCCGTTCCATCGTTTGCCGGCTGCTGGTGAAGTCATGTCCTTTCTCGTTTACCATTTTGAACCTTCACAGCCTCTTCCTCTCTCTCTCTTTTTATTCGCGTCTAGCTTTTCACCGCTTATCCTTCCTCCTTTGCTCTCATTCGCCGCCTCTGTCATCTGATCTCTCGTTCGTTCTCGTAATCCAGTCCGGTGACGACCTCTGGACCCCGATACCGGATAAAATACTCCCCACAGAATCATTCGTACAATACACCCGATCGCCACCCTCTCCACTCGAAAATCTGCAGCATTTTCTTCACCAACCCTATCGCCTGAATTAGGTTCCAATTTTTTTTTCCCCAAAAAACTCAGTTTGAATAAAATATTATCGAGTGTATTAATATCGAATATACATGACATATTATGCTTCTGGCACATGTGACCCCATTTTCCCCTCAAATTAATAAACTTTTTTGCGGTAAAATAATTGCACAATTGATCGTGGAAAATTAATAATTTTTTTATTCGCCGCCTCTGTCATCTGATCTCTCGTTCGTTGTCGTAATCCAGTCCGGTGACGACCTCTGGACCCCGATACCGGATAAAATACTCCCCACAGAATCATTCGTACAATACACCCGATCGCCATCCTCTCCACTCGAAAATCTGCAGCATTTTCGTTCACCAACCCTATCGCCAAATTTTCCTATTTAATTTCCAATTTTCCAAGGTTCCAATTTTTTTTTCCCCAAAAAACTCAGTTTGAATAAAATATTATCGAGTGTATTAATATCGAATATACATGACACATTAAGCTTCTGGCACATGTGACCCCATTTTCCTCTCAAATTAATAAACTTTTTTCCGGTAAAATAATTGAACAATTGATCGTGGAAAATTAATAATTTCTTTTACCATTGAATTGATGATTTTTCTATACAAAAAAAAATATTTTTCGCTTTTAGATAATTGCGTGAAACTTTGAAAAATAGGAAATTTTTTTGTGGTACACTCGAATCGAGAAATAATTTCAAATTAGTACGTTGGTTATAGAAATTCTCGGGCAACATCAAGATGGTGAGCACTCGGCAATTCTCCAAGGTCTCGTGTGCACTTTCCGGCAATGAGATCGAGAGATATATTACTTATGTGAGGATTCCTTTATATATCCGCATGTTGCAAAACACACGAGTCGACTTTTTTCTTCTTCTGCGCTTCTTTCCTCCCTGCCTCGATCAAGCTGCGGAGTTGGTAATAAAGCGTGATACAGCAACGTTTCACCGAGTGTCTGACGAACTAATGACTCTCTCTCTCTCTTCCCTCCACCCCCCCCCCCTCTCCCTCTCTCTCTCTCTCTTTCTTTCTGAGAGTTCTTTGCTAGCGCGTTGATGACTCCCTGGCTTGTGGTCTCATTTTATCGGCATCGGCGCCGCGGCTCTTCCACCAACCGCGGCGCGTGTCTACAGTGCAATGGAATGTGTTTTTCAGCGAAAAACCAGAGTGAGACGAATGGATGAGAGAAGGAGAGAAAAAAGTTTATACCAGCGCAAAGATAAAAATAAAAAACAAAGATAGCGTCGGTGAGAATAAAAAAATAAATAAAATAAAACGATAGGGCAGTCTCGAAATTCTCGTTAATCTGAAAACGGAAAGTTTCAATGTGCCAGAGAGGAGTATTAGACCTTCCTTTGCAGAAGGGTTGAAAACTCTTTCGCCGTTGGCGATAAGAGACGTTTAATATTCAGTCCACTTTTAATATCCAGTCCCCCGTTGCATTTGCAATATTCATGTCAAAGTACATAGATATAGGATGCTTCAGAGTCCAAAGAGACACGCCACATTTTTTTTTTTTTTTTTATAATACACGTCACGTGAATCATGAACCTGCCGACAATCTTCATTCAGCGAACCATATACATCGCGAGGGGTAGCATATATCCAGAGTCGTGTGTGTATATTTTTTAATTGAGCTCTGATGAAAGAAAAAGCATATTTTTCCTTCAAAGCAACGTGTCATTGTTCCTTACGAATATTAAAATACGAGGCAATGTTCAGTCCCAAACCACATAGAACCACATAGAATAAGGCTACATACGAAAAGCTCAATAGATGCGTTTGACTCGTATACAAGTCTCGTATTTGCGAGGATCGTTTTGAGAAAAAAACGTCTTAAAGCAATAAACTCTTTTTAACGATCTAATTATAAATTTATCAATCCATGGAATTGCCGACAATTTTTCCTTCAAAGGAACGTGTCATTGTTCCTTACGAACATTAAAATACGAGGCAATGTTCAGTCCCAAATCACATAGAATAAGGCTACATACGAAAAGCTCAATAGATGCGTTTGATTCGTATACAAGTCTCGTATTTGCGAGGATCGTTTTGAGAAAAAACGTCTTAAAGCAATAAACTCTTTTTAACGATCTAATTATAAATTTATCAATCCATGGAATTGCCGACAATTTTTCCTTGAAAGCAACGTGTCATTGTGCCTTACGAATATTAAAATACGAGGCAATGTTCAGTCCCAAACCACATAGAATAAGGCTACATACGAAAAGCTCAATAGATGCGTTTGATTCGTATACAAGTCTCGTATTTGCGAGGATCGTTTTGAGAAAAAACGTCTTAAAGCAATAAACTCTTTTTAACGATCTAATTATAAATTTATCAATCCATGGAATTGCCGGCAATTTTTCCTTCAAAGCAACGTGTCATTATTCCTTACGAACATTAAAATACGAGGCAATGTTCAGTCCCAAATCACATAGAATAAGGCTACATACGAAAAGCTCAATAGATGCGTTTGATTCGTATACAAGTCTCGTATTTGCGAGGATCGTTTTGAGAAAAAACGTCTTAAAGCAATAAACTCTTTTTAACGATCTAATTATAAATTTATCAATCCATGGAATTGCCGGCAATTTTTCCTTCAAAGCAACGTGTCATTATTCCTTACGAACATTAAAATACGAGGCAATGTTCAGTCCCAAATCACATAGAATAAGGCTACATACGAAAAGCTCAATAGATGCGTTTGATTCGTATACAAGTCTCGTATTTGCGAGGATCGTTTTGAGAAAAAACGTCTTAAAGCAATAAACTCTTTTTAACGATCTAATTATAAATTTATCAATCCATGGAATTGCCGACAATTTTTCCTTGAAAGCAACGTGTCATTGTGCCTTACGAATATTAAAATACGAGGCAATGTTCAGTCCCAAGCCACATAGAATAAGGCTACATACGAAAAGCTCAATAGATGCGTTTGACTCGTATACAAGTCTCGTATTTGCGAGGATCGTTTTGAGAAACTCTTTTTAACGATCTAATTATAAATTTATCAATCCATGGAATTGCCGACAATCTTCATTCAGCGAACCATATACATCGCGAGGGGTCGCAGATATAGAGAGTCGTATGTGTATATTTTTGAATTGAGCTCTGATGAAAGAAAAAGCATATTTTTCCTTCAAAGCAACGTGTCATTGTTCCTTACGAATATTAAAATACGAGGCAATGTTCAGTACCAAACCACATAGAACCACATAGAATAAGGCTACATACGAAAAGCTCAATAGATGTGTTTGATTCGTATACAAGTCTCGTATTTGCGAGGATCGTTTTGAGAAAAAACGTCTTAAAGCGATAAACTCTTTTTAACGATCTAATTATAAATTTATCAATCTATGGAATTTGTGAATTTAACATCTTACGATAAATAGTTCAACAAGTCAAAGTTTTGTATAAATGTTCTGTATGAAAAATCTACCAAAGTCCAAATCAAGTCTAAAGTGTATAAAAAGTATACGAAAAGTTTTTATGCAGATGCGTGGAAACATTTGGTTACTTTGGTAGATTTTTGATAAAATTAGAACTCGTCTGGAGTTTGCAGGTCTTGTAATAGATTTTTGTACTGTCAGATCGTTTAGTAGAATATTATGGGTAGAATAAATTCAACTGTAAATCGGGGATGACCGATGAGTCAATTTCTTTGGTTAATCAATCGTTGATCGATCGTAGCCAATTCTTTTTAACTCAAGATGCTACGAATTTTAGTAGCATCATGAGTTTAGTCTTGAGTAAAAAAAAATATTAAAATTGCTCAGTAGAGCGAGAATAAAATATGGATCAGCATTATGAAAGGATTGTCTATATATGCATATAATATGCGAAGTAAGGTTGTTATGTTTACCGAGATGCGGGACGAGAAAGAAAAGTAAAACGAAGATCAAGACAGCTGCGGAGTAGATCTCACTGCCAGGACTTAATTAGTATCCCGCAGCGAGAAACTCTTGGTTGGAAAATATATTTCGAACAGTTTTCTACGGGTGAGAACGACGATGGAGAATTGCGTTGTGTATACACAGAGAGAAATATATATTTGCTTGTGTGTGTACGTGTGTACAGAATCCTTCACTGGAATGAATACACGAGATAGAAAACAAGATACGAGATGAAACGAAAATGAATGCCGAGTGGAATAACCCAGAGAGGTATATATGTGGGAGAGTCCCGAGACAGGTTACTACTGCCTTCAACTCCATCGGTAATATCTTTTATTTTTATCTTATTTTTATTTTCATAAAATGCTCAACGTTACTCGCGAGCTGCAACTCTCGTCAGCATGCGAGCCATTGAAAAGAGCAGCTTTAAGCAACGAGAGAACACTCAACGACACAGATCTAACACGCGTATAAAATCTAACCTCGCGCTCGATACACAGAATGGCGGCCGGCGCGCCACAAAATGGCCGCTGACGTAACCACCAGCCAACTCGTCTTTCTCTCGATTCCTCATCGACTTTTTGTCTCCTTTAGCGAATTTGGTCTCCTCCCAGCCCTATTTCAGCGAAAAATTCGTTCGCCAGCCTTGTTATACCGTCCAAGCACAAAGAGATTCACAGGAATGGGTGTAAAGGAAACGAGATGACAAGCGCGAGTCGCCGGAAGAGAGCACGGGTGCGTTCCACCGAATAATTTCTACATAAACATAGAAAAGGGAGTCCCCCTATTTTTATTTTGGAGAGGAAAAAAAGGACCAATTGAATGTATACAGGAGGGAAGGATATACAGGCAGCCAATATCAAAACACAATAATAATAATGATAATAATAATACTAATAACAACAACAATAATAATCATCGCAGTCTCGTCTTTTCAATGATATTTTCGTCAGTCTCTCGTTATTCATTCCGCTACCGGATCAGGACGCATTTACGATTCCGACCGTGTGATATATATGACTCACTTCCTCCCTCCGCCCTTTACGATTTTTCGGATTCTCTGCTCTGGAGGGGAAAAAACATGGCAGAAAATTGAATGATGAACGATCGTTTTTCCTGCCGTAGAACGAGATTCTCGTTCACATAATTCTTATACAAGTGCATATATATGTACATGTATATATATATATATATATATACCCTAATGTGATATAGATGTGCATACGAGTGTGTCCTATATATGGAACAAAATCACCAGAAATCTTTGGTAAAGCTCTCGCGCCATGGGGAAGAACATTTCTCGGAGGAAAACAGAACATAAACATCCGTTATATATCATATTCTCACCAACTCGTGGATTTCATCCCCTACAGAAAAACTCCTCCACCACCCCCTCCGTGGTCCGTGGGTCGCGCCTTCTGCTGCTTACGAGTGTCAGACCTCTATAAATGTATCTATACATTTTATATATCTGTATACAGTTGGTCGCGAGAAGTCACAGAGATTCTCGCCGTTCACTCTCGTCGACTTTTGCCTCTCTTTCACCACCACGAGCTACGGGGGGTTGTCCCGAAAGCGTTAAAGTCCTCCGAGGATCTCTCCTTCCTGGCTTTCCTTGCTAGAAAAAGAGAAAGAGGGGAGGAGAGAGAGGGTATCAGAAGCTTCGGTGCGCTTGCGGGTTTTGTGCTGTGTATATGACTCTAGAAAAGCTCCTCTAAAGAGGTATAGAGCGAGAAACTGGAGGAGTTTTGGGATGAGAAAAGGTGGGCGGGAGAGAGAGGGAGAGAGAGCAAGAGAGACAGGTAAAGTTTAGGTTTGAGTGCAAAGAAGGAAGATGACGAAAAGTTTCGACAGTCTCTCTTCCTCTTCTCTCTCTCTCTCTCTCTCTATGCTCGCTATGTGGTAACTATAAAGACGAAGAGGATGAGAAAGATGGGCGCAAAGGAGAGGAGGAAGAAGGAGAAGATGAAGGAGGAGGAGGGGAACGCTAAAATATTACCCGCATCGCGCGGAAAAAGCCACTTTTCTTCGGAACTTCGTACTCTCTCCGACCAAGCGACATCAAACCCCTCCACCCCCAACTGCTTTTGCACTTTTTTTTTTTTCGTGGCAGGGCGCTCTCTGTAGTGACCACGAATACCGTCACACAATTTTTCTGTCCTTTTCTCTACACACATGTTCATCTATATCGTATTTTTTGTGTCTTTTTTGCTACGAATTTTCATTTTAGCATCCTTCAACAATTTCTCTCTCTCTCTCTCTCCCTCTCTCTCTCTCTCTCTCTTTCTCATTCGCTCGTCTACTCGACTGGCCTGGGAAAAAAGATGCTCGGGGCGACCACGGGACACGAGCTGAGAAATCTTCTCCACGTTATATATATTTATATACGTTGTTAGTAGAGAGCAAAGCCAGCCTCGTATCGATACGTTATTTCAGCAATCTTTCTTCGGTCACACAACTCCTCCTCCATCTCTCGACCTGTCATACCGACCGAGCTTCGAATATGACAATAACGATTTGTGGATATTCCCTATATTCTCCGAATTCGTGCTCTGGTCTCTCTCTCTCTCTCTCTCTCTGGATACTTGGATTTTTCAACTCACCCAGTCTCCATTGTAAGACCTTTCACGAGTATGAGATATATATTCACCCCACCCAACCCCCCTCTCTCGTATGGATGAAATGTTCACATACGTGAAACTCTTTTTTTTTTCGTCAACGGCAAAGTTCATCCCTTTTGTTGGGAAACAAAACGATGCGTGATCGTGATGCAGGTAGCTCGTGCGAAAAGCTCGTCCCAACATACATGGGCCATTCGGGCTCAACTCACATCCCCAATTTCCAAAATCCTCCCAAAATGGTTCCCAATTTTTCTTAGATTTTTCGGCGCTTAAATTTGCCGATTTAGATCATCTCGAAATGTTTTATTGTAAACTGCAGTTATAAATATTCACTAGCTCATAAATTATGAACCATATGGGAAAAGAATCTGGGAAAGGGGATACATTGCTGGGGCTCGAATGACATTTTTTTCGACCATTTAAACATTTTTTTTTCATCTTTTGAAATACAAAAATTGATGAGTTTTCGATTTTTGTGTGATGTGCTCATTTTTTTCATTTTTTTTTCATCTTTTGAAATACAAAAATTGATGAAATTTCGATTTTTGTGTGATGTGCCCATTTTTTTTCCACAAAATTCCTAAAAATTTCGACCATTTCGAGCAAGTTTTTAAGCTCAATTAACAATGGTTGCCCCATGCACATTGTGACATGACACATATGCATTTATATTTATAAAGTGTTCTGCACTGTTCACGGCACGTTAAACCATGACAAAGAAGACTTCTGTCCCTTTTCTATTTGGCTGTAACGGGCCCATCTCTCTCTCTCTCTCTCTCTCTCTCTCTGTCTGTCTGTCTCTCTGTCTCTCTCACACTCTCTCACTCACCCACTCTTTAGAGGGTTGGTCATTGCTTCGGCAAAATGCACAACGGTGGATTCTCCATGAGCTATCGTTATACTATACACCGCGAAAGAACGAGAGACCACGAAGAAATATGTACTTCCGTGTAGAGGAAGTCGTGAATCGCGTGGACGCTCGAGGAATGGGTATGAATATAGAAAGGACGAAGGGGCGATGGGGAGAGGGTGAGAGGGGTTGCTGCAAAGAAGAGACCGTGAGTGGTTCTTTCTATATATATATATATATATATATATATATATATATATATATATATATATATATATATATATATATATGCGACATATACATGCACGTTATACGCGTTATAATACAAATGGTGCGCGGATTTCCACTACGCTCGAGAGTCCATTTTAACGTCTCTATACCATATACGATTCGTCCCAATGTGGCGCCAACTAGCCCCTTGCGACCCTCCATCTTTCTCTCTATTTTCTTGCCCCCGGAAACTTTCTTTTTTTTTTCCCTCTTTCACCAACTGACGCCATGACTTTTTCGAAGATTCTCCGGCGTGGAATATATTTTTAAGAGCGTCGAGAAAAATACGAGAGAAATGGTGATTCGGTGGGGTGAGATTGGGATGGTGTTGGATGGAAAGGGGTGACAGCGAGTGCATTGGTATTAGGTTATTGCGTCAGCAGGCTCTTCGAAGTATTATACGAAAGGTGTCGATAAAGGGAGAAGAGAGCCAATCGTTAATAATTTTTTTTGTCCTTTTTTTTTTTCTTCTTCGAGTCCTTTTCTCGCTTCGTCCTGAAATAGATTAGCCAAGCGGAGAACTTGTGAGACGGGAGATGCCTCACTTTTTGTTTTGTTTTCATTCTCTCTCTCTCTCTCTCTCTCTCTCCCTTTCTCATTCTCGTCCTTCGTCGTCACCCTCAGTTTAATTCCATTTTCGCGATACTTCCTTGACACAGGAGAAAACCTCCCACTTCGTCAAGGATATCCTTCAGGAAACTTTTTTTTCCCGCTTTTCTATCCTCGCTTTGTTTCCCAGGCAACTTTTCTCGGTCTCCTTCCTGCCTCTCTCGCCGATCGCACTCTTACTCATTTGATGCTTTTTTTTTTTCGAGGGTTCGGTAGATTATTTTGTCGGAAAAGCCGTGCAAGGGAACTCACCAATCGGTTTTTTTTCATCCATCTTTTTTTTCAATGCTAAGACGCTCGTGAGACACAAGAAAACGATGAAAAAGAACTTTTCGCCCACGCGTTTCTGGGGGCGCAGAGTGGGCAGGTGGGAGGCGCCTGAGTGCAAAACCAGAAGAAGGGCTTTGGAGTTTTAGACGATGCGTCGTTGCGTCGTTGACACCGTCGTGAGAGCTTATACGCGAGATTAGTTTCGTGCACGAAGATTGATACTCTTGAGACCTTCCAGGAGGCAAAGGTGGGTCGATCGAGTGTTGTATGGGAAATTCTGCGCCAATTCGATCAACGTCTGATACCCCCCCCGTGCATGATTAAAAAAAAAGAAAATTTATATTTATCATTTTCATATTTTTCATACCGTGTCAACTCCAAAAGACACTCGATTTCTCCTAGCTCGCTGCTGTTCAATGGAGAGTGAATTTTTAAAATTATTGCGTTGAATATTCAAATGGAAAACTTTGTTCGAAACAAAGAAAAAAAATTCGCTGTCATAAAAATTTTTCGACTATTTTTCAAATGCTTGAATGAAAATTTAGGAAAATCAGCTGGGTTAAAGGATTGGTCAACAAATCGTAGTGGATGAGAATGTGTAAAATGGAAGGGAAAAAAAAATCGTCCAATGGACATTGAAAGACCCATGGATGTGCTTAACTTCGTACAGGTAGAGCTTGCGTCTATATTGTACTTGTCCCTGTCATTGGCCAGGGAGAAACGTCACTTTGGATTTGCCATATGGTTGCTCTGTTTCGCGCCCTGATGTGCTCCGTTTACTGCCTGCTAGAGTCTCGATCTACAGCTATAACATTCTCTCATGCTCACACGCTTTCTGCTCTACTATCCTCTGTCTTGCCTCGGTCGTATGCCAGAACAAATGATCCTCCCTCGACGTCGAAACGATATAGCTCACAGTCCCGAGTTGAATCTAATCCCACTACCAGTGCTGCCCTCTGGGGGTCTCTAAACTAGTACTGCCCTCTCGTGGTTTCTACACTAGTCCTGCCCTCTCGTGGTTTCTACACTAGTGCTGCCCTCTCGTGGTTTCTACACTAATGCTGCCCTCTCGTGGTCTCTACACTAGTGCTGCCCTCTCGTGGTCTCTAAGCTAGTGCTGCCCTCTGGTGGTCTCTAAACTAGTGCTGCCCTCTCGTGGTCTCTAAACTAGTGCTGCCCTCTCGTGGTCTCTAAACTAGTGCTGCCCTCTCGTAGTCTCTACACTAGTGCTGCCCTCTCGTGGTCTGTAAACTAGTGCTGCCCTCTGGTGGTCTCTAAACTAGTGCTGCCCTCTCGTGGTCTCTAAACTAGTGCTGACCTCTCGTGGTCTCTACACTAGTGCTGCCCTCTCGTGGTCTCTACACCAGTGCTGCCGTCTGCTGGTGCGCAGCATGCTTGAAAAATATATCGTATTGTGTGCAACAGCCAGAATTTCCTCGGCTGACTGGCAAAGTGAGCGTATATTTGTTGTTGGAAAAGCTCTTCTGGACTTTGTGTAGCTCGAAGAGGGATTCCAATGGTCACTTGAGTGATAATTTTTTGTCTCAGCACCTCATGTGTGTGTGTGTGTGTGTGTGTAGACAAATGACCAATGTCAGTCGTAATACAACGAACACTCGGGCCGTTCACCACTATAGCTGGAAATTTCTCTCTCACTCTCGCCGCGATGCATTACACATACGACAACCAGAACTCTACAGTCTGTTTATCTGGACGAGGCAAAATATCGTACATGGTCCAATTCATGATTTCTCAAATTTTCATCTCGTTGTTTAACATTATTTTTATTTTATTTTTCATACGGTGTCAAGTACAAATGACACTTGAATTGCTCTTGTTAACTGAGCATTTTGTAACCTGATAAAATAACTTTTTGGTACTAAATGTTACCATAAATTTTTTTTTATTAATATTTATGGTCATTATATCGATGAAAATATCGATTTTTTTGTCTGTTTATTGATGAGATTTTGGAGTATTTTTCGAATATGCAATGAAGATTTTTTACAAAAATAGTAATCAAATGAAAGCTTGTTAAAAAAAACAAAAAAAAAACTATTTGCTAAGTGGATAACGTGTGTGGATTTGTCGGGAAAAGCTCTTGGGGACTTTGGCTGGCTCGAGAAGGGATTCCAACAGTCACTTGAGTGATCATTTTTTGTCCAAGCACGTCGTGTGTGTGTAAAAAAAAATCACCAATCTCGCCTCGTTCAACGCTTGCTTGAAATTTGTCTTCCTCACAGCGTTGCATTACACACGAGCGACATCCTGAACTCCCGCAACCTGTTTGTTACATTAGAGGAGGCGATATGTCGTCTGTAAGCAGGGTTGAGTTGTTGCCATTTGTACGCATGTGTATGTGTGTGTTTGCCATAGAAGAAAATTGAAATGTGTGTATGACTGAGAAGGGATGACTATGAAAAAACCTGGTGGACCATTTCTAAAACACAGGGTGTTGAGTAAATTTTTTAAATTAAGGGAGAGAATTTAATCTGGTCAAGCGATTGAGGAAGCAGAAGGGAAAAACATTTAAATGAATTCTGTAACGAGTAATTAGTAATGAATTCTTCTCATTTTTCAATAATGTTATTATAATATTTTGAAAAAAACTTATTTGCTGTTGTATATGGTTTAGAAATTATTAACACATTAAACCTCATTTGAGTTAATTATATGATTTTTTTTTAAATAATAAAATGTGAATATAAAGAAATATATTTTTTAGATGTTTTGTTTTCTCACATTAAATCGTTTTATAGTTTTTAGAAAGTCTTTTAATATTTTTCCAAGCGACAGTTATACGCCCAATTTTTTTATGTTTATTTTCGAAAATTGCAAAAACCCTGAATTGCATGAGTATTTATATTATTCGAGATGAAAGTTTGCCGTGGAGAATCGAGTGTCTTATTGTTAGCTGGAATACTTTTTTTTTCTTCTTATTCTTATTCTTCCTTTGAATAGCTTTTATATCATCGGTACACGAGGGTCGAGATTCGGTTCTCTGTCCCTCTCGCTCGTTTTCTGTAGCTCGAGAGTTTTCACCCACTCGAGACTGACAAGGGAATCGCTTTGACGAGAATGGAACAATATTATTGTCAAGAATGTCGTATATGTCAGGCTAAAAATTCCGGCAGCCATTTCTGTATATATATTTGTAGAGTGTACATACAGTACTGTACAGTACAGTATTCGTATAAATACATGGCAAAAAATAATAATTGGTAATAGTTCTAGGTACCACAAAAAAAATCACTGGAAAAAATTTATGGAAAAAAATACTGCCCATTCCAGCATAAAAATTGCATGAACTGGTGTATCCTGGAATATTTACTCGCATGACCTACTGGTCATATTTATAGCAGCAGCATAGGAGGACAATACAATGGAGTATAAACTGGGATTTTATTTATCTGAAATTCACTGTAAAATTATTGACATTTTATTTTCATATATTCGTAAAGCGTTGCGTTGTATACAGTCAACTTTTTACATCGAATTGCGAAAATAATAATTTTCAGGACCAAAAAATGGGTTTCCCAATAACTGGTTATAAAATCACGCAGACATCACGAAAGAACGATGCAAAGTTATTTTTTGATTTATTGAAAGGATGAAAAAAATAATCCAATTTTTAAAGATTGCCCGTGTAATTATGCACAATTATTTGAAAAATTTCATCTCGAAAAAACGAAATGTAATTTTGAAAAAATTGACATGATATATATATATATATTCGTCATAAAATATGTTGGGCAGATAACTGCATCAGTTTATCCAAATTTTACGATAATGATAATTGATCCAATATCTATATAGTTTTTTGCAATATTTAAGATGAAAAATAATATGATACAAAAGTTAATATTAGTTCGTTCATAAATTGAAATGTTAATTCTCAAAATAGAGAAGGTAGTTGAGGTTTTTGTAGATTAAATAAGAGCATGTGATAATTATGCTTTACAGCTGAACTCTGAGTGCATGTCGAGTCTCCTCTTGAGCCCAAGGATCCTGATAGCAATTATAGTGAGAGTCTGCTGAAAGCCTGGAAACGCTATGCTGATATTATTAGCTCGGAGCTCTCGCAGCGATACAGTTACATGTGGCATATCATATGTACTGTAGGTTTGCATTAGAGGAAGTTCAATAAGATCCACGTTAGATAGTGGAGAAGTCTATATATATATGCCAATGAGATCCAAAATTGTATACATATACGTGTGTAGGTCGACAAAACAACCCTATAGATTATAGCAATACTGTTTAATTACTTAGGTTGTACACGACTATACATACATTCCATTAACCCTTGATTTGATGGGGGATATAATCATTGATGGTTGCAGAGAGATAGTAAAATTACATAGCTATACTGAGGTTCTACATATTATTATATAATAAATTTTAGAGTTGCAGAAAACTGTTGGAACGAGACGACGTGAGAATCACAAGAAGAGTAAGTCATGAAGGCAAAAATGTGCAACTTTTTTTGAGGACGAATTTCAATTTTAGAATTGACAACATTTCAGTTTAGAAGTTTTTTCGATTAATTTTTGTTATTTTAATATGAAAAGAATTACAGAGAAAGTATAATTAGATATGTGCAGATAGCAGGTGAATCAAATGATTACAAATTTTAGGGTCCTCAGATTTTTGTTACTTTTATAAATTTGGTAGAAACACTTTTTGTGGCTGACTATATACTGGCTCGTTCTACTGTGGCTCGCGTATTTTGATTTAAACGATTCCTCTCTCTCTCTCTCTCCTTTTCTATGGCAGGGTAACCCCTAGATACAAAAATCCTACGTCTGCCTCACTCAAGCTTGACTTTCAAGCCTGTAGTTAACAATTTTTTAACCTGTTATACCTTTTAGATCGTGAATGAAAAAAAAAAAAAAAATTTCAACGTCCATAAACTATAAGGATTTTCTTTAGAAGAAAAAATAACTTACTCGATTAATTAAACTTGAATACAAAGAGTTAATTTATTTTACCTTAAATTAGTTACGAAATACATGCTCGAAAATTAATATCCTTCGTAATAATTTGTTTTTCAAGACGCTCTATGGGCACCTTTGCTTCCAATCACTTCTTCATATCTTGGTCTGTGAAAGTAATGGCAACACAGAAAACGATGAGAAGTCTCGTGAAAATGAAAAGAACGAGGTGGAAAAGTTAGCCGTTTATTTGCGGTCTTTCGCACACAACCGTGCAGAGTTCGAGAGATGAAAAACTTTGGTGGATACTTTTTTTCTCTCTCTCTCTCTCGCTTTCTTTCATTCTCTCACTCATAGTTTGGTACTGTGGCATTTGACTTTTAGCTAGACCTTTTTCTATCGACTGGGGGTAAAAAAACGTAACGCTCTCGGATGCCACGAGTTTTACTCTTCTCCATTTCCTCTATTCTGCTCACCACTTTTCGTGGAGGTCGAGAGTATTTAGCCAACTTCTCATCCCCCTCCCCCCTTCATTCCTCCAGGGAGACTCGATATAATCCTCTTGTGAGAGGTCCAAGGAAGTGAAAAGTAAAAGAGGATTTTACCGCGGTATTAGAGGATTAACCTGCAAGACGACCACCATTTTCATTCGGTTATATATATGTATATATATATATATAGATATATTCACCATATAACTCTGCATCTATATACATTTCAAGCAATAAAAAGCTCGACCATGTCTGTATAACACCAGATGAATCTTCTTCGAGTTTTAATCTCGAAATTTTACGATGGAAAAAAAACATTAGCAGAAAATTTGTCCACCCTGGATCGCGGAAATGCTTGAAAAAAAAAAATATATATATATAAATAAGAAAAATAAGAATGGAATTGTCGAAAAATCTGCCAAAGTCACTTTGTAGCTTCGCTCGGTCTCTGTAAAAGCTTTCACGTTGCCGATTTAATTTTATTTTTTTGCCACTCAATACTTCGTAACGCATAAACGCATCGCCGAAGGCGCGCATCATACTCGACGAGTCGATACAAAAAATCATCCATTGTTCTAAAAGAATTTTCCGCGAATAACGTGCGCGTACACTGGGGAGGACCATTACCATATATATCGAGAGAGAGAGATGAAGACTGTGCGTTCTCATTTCACGTTTCCCTCGATCGTTTATTTGCCAGAATTTATAACGAAATTTTATTGGTAAAAAAAAAAAAAAGAATATTGACGATTTTCGTGAAAAATTTATTTTTAAAAGCAGCAAGCTGAATCCACGTAAATGGATTTTATGTCCGTAGGAGAGAAAATTTAATGAATACATCCAAATTTATAGGCCAAAATAGAGAAAACCTGACAAATTCTGTCGATATTCATAAAATAAATAAATAAGAAGAAATTTATTATCTTAAATGAAAAATAAAGAAATCCTCACTTTAAGACAATTGGCCAAAAGATTGTTGAACAAAAATTACTGCTAACAAAAAAACAAACTTTATTAACTTGGTAATATAAATTCGCGAGAAAAAAATACTCCAAATTATTATAGAATATAAAAAAAATCGAACAAATTTCATGAAAATATTGAACAAACAAAAAAATATGAACATTACCAAACATTTAAAATCTAATTATATTTCCATAACAAATGCAGCATTTTTTTCATCCCTCTTGTCAATTATCATCCCCCATGTAAAGACTCTCGTTTCTTATTTTTCCTCGCCATTTTAAAACAAACCACTGTTTTTCTTCTTCCTATTTCACACGTGTCATTTTCCCCTCTCATTCCACTCCTCTCTCAACGCAGTCTCATCTCTTCTGTGCCACGCACGTCACGCCGCAGGGTATTGCAGGGAGAGAAGCAAATCGTGAACGATGTGGCAGAGCTATAGTTTGTACCCCCCCCCCTCCCCCCCCCTCTCTCTCTCTTCTTCTTTACCTATTTGCAGAGTCTAACATTCCTCTGTCTAAAGTTCCGGACTCCAGGTGGCTTAAATATTTAGAGTATTTTTCTTTCTCCCTGGGGCAAACAACCCTTGGTACTTTACTCCATTCTTCAACTGCAACGTGTGTTAGCGCCTCGTTTTCTACTCTACATAAACCGTGTCTGTGTATATTCTGTTGAATTCACTCTATGCTATATTTTCCAGTACTCTCCCTCTCTCTTTATCTGTCTCTCTGTCTCTCTCTTTATCTCTCTCTGTCTCTCTCTTTATCTCTCTTACTCGTGGAGACGTTGAATTGAAAATTCAGATCCTTCGCCGCCTTCTCGTGGACACAATGCAGCTGAAAGTGACACAGAGATGTAGGCTTCGTTGGCGCCGAGCTTCGTCACCCTGGCAATACAAAGAAAGTGACCCTCCTATTTCACGTATCTTATATTTACCCTCTAAATACTGAATGGCGACTTTATTTGCTCTTCAAGCCTCCATGGGCTGTCTGTCTGCTCCGCGAAATTTCACACTTTATGAAATGACGTATATATATATTTATATATTTTTTTTTTCGTTGGCATTTCTATACGAGATTTATATAGATTGAAGGATCCATAAATTGTAACAATCTGCATTCTTTGTATATCCCAACATTTTTGATTATGGTCCAATCGATAGAGGAAGCATGAGATGATTTAATTTTGTCCAAATTCTTATGAAATATTAAAATGTCTTAATTTTTTGTTTTTCACCCAGAATCCACTCTTGTTCGGAGATTAAATCTTATTTTCTCGCGATGTATGTATATACGACTGTGGCCGACAGCCAAATAGGTGACGGTGATTTTATGGTATACGTACACGTGTATTACCCACATTTGCAACGAGTACGTATGTCATGCCAGAGGCCTATCGATATACATATCGTGAAAATAATTTACTCAATTACGCGACTATCAGGCACGATATTTAATTTTATATTTCCAGCATGGGTATGTGTATGTGTGTTATTGGCACATGTCAGTAGCAATGCGGAACGATCCTCGTGCTCGATTTGTTTTCGTTATATCTGTTACATATCGGCTATATTAATTGATATGAAGATGAAAAATGCTTGGATAAAAAAATTGTTCAATGACATAGGGACGAAAACGGAACCGTCTTTTTTAAATTTTGTCAACGCTGTGTAATGCGATTGTTTTGTTCAAATATCTGCGAGTATCTGCAAGATTAAATCAGCATCTCGCTGTGTTATCCAAGCTTTTGGATCACGCAATATTTTTGTCTCTCTGCCATAAGCCATTGATTGAACGTTCCTGGCAATATTCTACTATATATGAATTTATTGTACTATGTATACTATTCTACTACTACCACTAGTATTCGACTACTATATATATATATATATATATATATATAGTAGAAGGATCGCGTATGTTTGGCCTGTACGAAGAGACAATATTTATTTTAAAGCTCGTCGCTCCACGTACGCGTAACTTTGTTTTTCCACATCCTCTCCCATCTTGCATAACTAGTACATACTTTTTTTTCGACACTGTGCTTTTTCAGGATACATGATTTGTTTAATTAGCACAAATTCTCTCTCATTCATACACTCTCTGTGCTGGATTTATTACATACATGAACAAAATATTCACGTACGTAAGCTTGTCAGGCAGAAATTCTGGGGCTTATAACAATATATATATTTTTTAATCTCAAAAAAAAAAGATAAAGGAATTATACGTCGAACCACATTTTTTCCACATAGCTCGTAGCGATATTGCACAATGTTTTTAATCAAAATTTCGTCAATTTGTATGGCACGTAACGAAGTGAACAGTTTCACTGACAATTATAAAATTCGGTGCAGTTTTATCTCAAAAATAGGTAATTTTTTTTTTTCGTAATTTAAAAATTGAATAAAAAAAAATTCAGCAATATTTTTACAGTGATACATGAACAAAATATTCACATACGTAAGCTTGTCAGGCAGAAATTCTGCGGTTTATAACAATATATATTTTTTTAATCTCAAAAAAAAAAAAAAAAGAAAAAAGATAAAGGAATTATACATCGAACGACATTTTTTCCACATAGCTCGTATTATTGAAAATTATGAAATTCGGTGCAGTTTTATCTCAAAAATAGGTAATTATTTTTTTTCGTAATTTAAAGATTGAATAAAAAAAAAATCAGCAATATTTTTACAGCGAGCTTACATTAATAATATTATTTGAACTTCATTTGCACGACTAGTAGTATTTCGAATCGGAATTTGCCCAATTTATATGGTGCGTCAACAATTCAACGATTTCACTGACCATTATCAAATTGTTTGAGTTTTCGTTTAACTTTTTTTTTTTTTAATAAAAAAAATTGAGTAAACGTACACATGACTTGTTTGAAAGGTAAATTAATAATCTTATTAACAATTCATTTACTCAGAGGAAAGTTAACATTTCTTATAAATTCTTTTTGGAGACTCATGGCGATCTTTTTTTTATTCCCTTCGTTCTCGTCGGTGCACATTTACACGGAATAATCGCAGAATGATTACGGTAAGCGCGCGAGAGGCCTCAGTAGTGAGAAAGACGTTTCTCGCGTTTTCCACTGGCGTGGATTGAAAATTCTAATGGCGTAGCTGGCTCGCGCGCGAAAGCTCAGCTTTCTTTTTCTATTTCTTTCTTTTTTTACGTTATCTTCATTCTCAGCTCTTGCCGCGGTGGTTTTCTCTCTCTCTCTCTTTCTCTCTCTTTCTTGCTCTCTCTGTCCTCTTATACCTTTTGCCACTCACGACCTTCCGGTTCTGCAGCGAGTAGTAGCTTTCGCGTGAATTATGGGCTGCAAGAATTCTCGAAGCTTCTCACGTAATGAAAGCATAAGAGAGTGAGAGGGAATGAACGGGGGTGGCGAAGGATAAAAGGGTGCGAGAGGGAGGGAGAAAGAGAAAGCGTCTATTGGTGAAAAGGGATGAAAGGGTAGCACCCTCTGGTGTGTTGGCAGTCCTTGGGGACTGTGTGGCAAAAGAAAAAGAATTCGAAGCTAGGATTATGGAGTGAGGGCTGTACATATGGGTTATTCGACATAATGTTGAAACACTTTACAGCCTCATAACTTTATATATGACCAAAACTTGACCAGATCCAAGTACGTGTCGCAAAGTGTTTGTAGAATTTTTCAAAAAAAAACTTTTCCCATTTTTCACGCTTTGAGATGATTTATTTTAACCTAAAAATAGAGTACTTTGGATTTTTTTTCTATTTATTTACGATCCTAAAAATTTATGTAATTTACAATTTGAAAAAATCATCAAATTATATATGTCACACTGCGAATATTTATCTGTAACGAAAAATAATTTAAAGTATTAATCTTATATAAAAATATGGCAGTTGTAAAGTTTTAGTGAAATTTTAAGGGGCGTTAAATTTTAAGTTTAATTTTAGAGTGTATCAGTATAGTAATCTACGTGGAATTGTCCATATATACGAAAACTTCAAAATTCATTAACGAATACCCTATTGTAGCTTACAAAGAAACCGCGCATAGAACAGACACCCCCGCAAAAGCCACAAAATCCATTCATAGTTGCCACAAGAGAAAAATATTGTTATATGCCCCCCTTTCCACGTCCCTCCCTCCGCTTATGAACGCCCCCCTACCCCCCAAAAGCCCTTCATTATTATCATTATTTCCTTACGCTCCTATCATTCTTTAATTATGCGGGTACGAATTTTTTTGACAACTGTCATTGTCAAGAAAAAAAAAATTTAGGGGACTCTCGTGCTCTCATTTCCTCGCGTAGTTATTAATGAATTTATCGAGCTATAAAAATACGGTAAAAAGCTTTTGTTTGTAGTAGAAAAAAATGAAAAAGAAACATGAAAGACGGATTATTCTCTCTTGTGAAAAAAAAGAACTCGTAATTATTTTATTAAAGGGTCTCCGTCTCGAGGATGATGTGTGATATAAAAAAAAGTTAATTATTCAAACAATTCTGCAAACAATATTTATGATGTGAATCCCACGAAGCGAAATCTCCACTCGGAGATATTTAATCTAAAATAATAATAAAATAAAATTATCACATTTTATGTTTTAAAATAACAATATAAAAATATATAATCATCACAAAATAGAATTTCAATTTAATTTATTCATTCTGATTTATATTGTATTTCACACATAAGGCATATATTATACATTACATTGGATTAATTACAAAGTACAAACACTTGAAATTTATTTTATAAGCTCGCGACGACTCGATGTTTAAACGTGTTCAGTGCACTATTATTATATTAAATATTATTTTCTCGCTCATTTTACACCGCTATATCGTATCGATACAAGCCCTCATGAACGTGAAATTGCGAAAAAAAATGTCCACATCAACGTGGATTCTAATTCATCGTACACTTGCCCATAATGATCGTACTATTTTACTCTATTCTTCATTCTTATTTACTTTCGCAATGCAGTCATTCGCTGTAACAAGTACACTGTCGGTGCTAATGATAGAGGATAGGGGTTTTTTTTCGATGCAGGTAGAAGTATTTTTAGCCATGCTTTCAAATAAGGAAGTACATGCATCCATCGTAATGTTGGCTTTCTTCTCAAAACCGTCAAAGGCCCGCTCTGCTTGGACGACGTACTGAGAAATTAAGTTATCGTGGGGATAATTGTTCAGTGTAGTGATGACAGCGTTAATCTCATTAAGAAACCGAACAATATTGCTAAGTGGGAGAAAATTTTCATCGTTTATGCATTGGTCGTATTCTATAAAAGCTTCCCGGACTGCTCCTCTCAGCGGTATTTCAGCGTTGGTCAAGCAATTGTGAGCACGTTTCCTGATTCCCTCGGGAAGGGTATTATTGATGACCGTCTAAAGATAAATTTCATCAATGCAACGCTATTCACAGTAATTCACACATATTATAGTTTATCGCATAGATTAATGAAAAAATAAATTAAAATTGAATATTTGCACTATTGACAATTAGAACATCGTACATTAACACCATTAAACTTTTTTTTTATTATTAAAATGCTGATTGTTTTTGGTAAATACTGTCATGCAGAAATTCCAAAAATACGTTATTTATCATGCACGAACTTCTTAGAATCTGTCAATAGAATTATTGTTTTATTTAACTAATCGAACGACAAAGAACTGATTTTTAGCAATAACTTTAGACAATGCCTCAGATAAACGTTCTGTTACTCAGAATGTTAGCTTGTTCACACGGATTGAAGTTTATCTATCTATATAGGTACGACAGGTATAACCTAAGATATTAATTTTGAAAATGTAGCGCGCGCTCGTTTTTCAAAAAAATGCCCTATCATTTTTGAAAAAAAAAATCTTTTGGTCAAACAAAAAAACATGTCCCTCCTTTTTGTATGTAATTGACATAAAAAAGTTTCAATTTAATCAAAAAATACGAGGCCGAAAAACACCCAAATACGACCGATTTCATGTAGAATTTCTCATATGCACAACCCTTATTCGCAAAACATTTGTAACGTCCAAAATATATTCGTTTTAATTTTGTTATTTTTAATGAATACAAATATATTCAAAATTATCTTATATCGCCTCCCAATTGTATTTATTTTGATCGTCTTAATACTTTTTATATTTTTTACGAACAATACAATTAACTATCCTACTGAATCGAAAGTTTCTATTTTGATAAATTGTTAATGATATCATATTTAAATCGTTAAAAATCGATACCGAAATATACATATGTATATGCACACATATTTCGTCTTTCAATACTTATTCAATAATTTTGCCCAATGGAAATAGAGTTTCATTACAAAAATATATGATTAAATTGTTGACCTTATTTATCAAAAAATACTGTTTATCACTCGTACGACAAAGCCTTAGTACGACAAAGAATAAATCAAAAATTAAACATGTGATAATGCTTACCCTAATTTCTTCAAGGATATTCTCAATAATGACTAGATTCTTATTGGTTGCCCTGATCTTCATATTCGTAATATTTGTGGTGAGCGCATTGGATCTATCCACGCAATAAACTTTAGTACTGTACTGAATGGTTTTCATTTGCGATATGAATTCTTTTATTTTCGAATCAGGGTCGTCTGCTTGTCCCATCTGTCGTTTAAAAGCAATGTAAAATATTTTTCAAAATTGCCTCATTCTCTGAATTCCAGAGGATGAATTAAAAAATATGGCTATATATTTTAAATATTGTAGGACTTACGTCGAAGTAAAAAACGATTACCAAGACGAACATTAATATTTGAAATTTCATAATTAATTATTCACGTTAATAACTTTCAATAATAACTTTATTAACTGTATACTGTAGACACGAGATCGTCGAATGTCGTAAGAAGGCTGGTAATTTCTATTATAGGCGTATATTCTCACTATCGGACGAAGCGTCTCTGTAGATGGTAAACCTCTGTAGATGGTTCGTGACAAAATTAAACTGCGCCGCGATATACCGAGACTACTGTCTTCCAACGGCGGAAGTAGGCAATCAGCTAGATGATAAGAAGTCTGTAATATTCATTCCACGAATCGTATTGTCACAAGAGTACGCATGTAACGTGACGTAAGATTTCTATTTCAAATAAAATATGGTATCCACCTGGGCAAACAAGTAAGCGTTTTTTAATGTGCGCCGATGTTCGAAAACTCAAGTTTTTCTTCCATGTGTTTTAGAAAATATATTAATACCGAATATTTATGCCTTTCACAAGTCCTTTTTTGTCCTACACTCTGCATGGTTTTAGTCCTGTAAAATCTACCTGTATCCATCCTCTACCATTTACCTATCTCTAATCATTCTAGCTCGAGCCATTTTTTACCATTGCAATTGAATCATCTATAACGTAGTACACAAATGAAGTGACATTGAATCAGATTCGGTATTTAGTTTGACGAAGATTGACAAGAAAGTTCATATTTTATGAGATTTTGATTTTTTTTTTACCAATTTTGCCGGCTGAAACGTCTGAATAATGTTTTGCCTCGAGAATTCTTCGAGTTATAGAAGTAAAATTTGGTGAATAAATTGGATCACGTATTGAATGTGGCGTGAATAATAAATTTTCGAAAAATGTCTATAGATGTTCTAACTCGAAACAATTTCGAGGAATGGACCTAAAACTTGTTACTCGTGGGTTATAGTTTAGAAATTTACTCATAGCACCATCATGATTTTTACTCGCACACAAAGCTTCCTCAATGACGATAAAACTGAATTATTTACAAAAACTTTTCCTCATTGAGGAATTTCACGATTGATGGGAAATGATGAAGAAGCAATGTGCAAATTTTCAATTTGCAGATTTTTATCGTATATGCAGATACATATGGGACATTCGATCACAGATCGAACAACGAAAAAATGTTTTTTTTTTTCCAAAATATTTACATGTAAAAATTTGATTACATGCATTATAACAGTTTTGTATTGTTTCAGACCCATTCCACCCAACAAAAGTTGACGATAGAACATTCATATATTTTTAATTTTAATTTTTAAGAGTGCAGACTAATATTACAACTAACATTGCTAAAAATATCACGATTCTATAAATTATTTTCCCCTTTTCAAATTTTATTCACTTATTACAGTTGGGAGATTTTTTAAAAATTTTAATTTTTTTTATTTCACTCAATTAGACTGCACATGTTGAAATTAATTTTAAAAAAATCTTCTCGATACAACAGATGGCTGCCCATTAGCAGTGGAGGGATGAGGAACGTGATCGTAGAGTGGGCAGATATCTTTTGATCGCACACGTCAACAGAGTAAGATGGAGACGAAAAAAAAGCAGTAGAAAAAAAAGACAACTATAGATAAAAAAAGGCGACCTTTTCAAACTTTACCCTGAAAAATTCGTCCTTTAACACTTAACTAAAAAACATATTCATTTTATTATTTAAATAATATATAACGGTAAACCATCCGGAAGTTGATCGTTTGAAACAATTCATGAGGGCGGTATGAGCATTTTTATTTTCGTTTATTTAGAGAATTCCTTACAACAAAGCCGGTTATCGTAAAAATAAGTATCCATTTTATGATGAAAAAAAGTTTCGTAATGATAAACCGTCCGTATGTCGATGATTTCAGTGCATTTCTAGTGCCCATCCGGGTTCGCATTCGTCCTTGCGTTTGAATATTTTTTCAACGCATTGGCAGCCATAACCCCAGTTAATCAGCAGCAACTCCATAAAACGATGGACTCCCGGCTGGTTTAAGGCCATCAAAGTTCTTTTAAAGTAAAATTGAGACTTATTTTGCTGATAACCAGCTTTGATGTGCGAAAAAAAAATCGATCTCTCCCTCTCTCTCTCTCTCTCCCCGTCTCAATCTTTCACGCGCTCTCACTCTGTACGCACGTGAATCTAAATTCATCTTACACTTGAGAAAAAAAAGCACTCGTAATTATTATATTAAAGGGTAACGTCTCGAGGACGATGTGTAATATAAAAAAAAGTTAATTATTTATTTTTTGCGTCTCATTGGAGAAACAATTTTCACTTTTGGTCTCTTTCTTCCTGACAATTTCCTGGAAATGCTGCATGTATTGCACGAACAGAATATTGCAATAATGAAATCGTAATGCCACAAATATTATTGCCACAGTTCACTTCGTTTTTGTGTTCTAAGACGGTTATACATATATGTATATGCAGACGCTGTAAACAATATTTATGATTTCCGGCTGCGATACTATTCTATTTTTTTTTAACCGTTAGATTCATGAAGAATTGAGTGAACAAGCACGAAAGCTGCACCATGAGCACATCCGTAAAGCTGTATAGAATTTTTTTCCGCAATTACATGACTAGCAGCGCTCTTTTGTCGCCAAGTATTTTCTCGCTGATATCGTGGCGGCATATGGCGAAAGAGAAGAAGAGGAAAGCGATCCGAGATTTCAATTCAATATAATATTTCTCATTATTGTATAAAGTTCTGAGTTTTTATCCACAAATCGTCGACCTATATGGCCGTCATACCTTCATCCAGCTGGATAACGTACATATATATGGAATATGAACGGTAAAGATAGACCAAAAATAAAATTAATAATCGCCGCCTTATGGACCCCGAGAATGCGTCAAATGAAGATTCTTGGAGCAGTGCCATGTAATAATTAATGCAAATATACGCTGAGACGTAATGTAATAAAGGGACTATTTAGAATTACCTACTCGATGGATGATTGGAGGACCTTGAAAACCTTTACATCAAACTTTGCTACAGTAACAATTTAAGCCTGTAAAGGAGCGTGTTTTATGCGTTAAATTAAAAAAAAAATACTCATGAATGAGTTTACTTGCAATTAAAGCCTACTCTTGAGTTTAAACTAATGTCTATAAATAATAAATAAAAATAAACCAGCAATGAAATAGAATTTCGATTCGATTTATTCATTCTGATTTATATTGTATTTCACATGCACATGAGGCATATATTATACATTACATTACATTGGATTAATTACAGAGTACAATCACTTGAAATTTATTTTATAAGCTCGCGATGATGACTCGATGTTTAAACGTGCACGAGTGCACTATTATTATATTAAATATTATTTTCTCGCTCATTTTGCGCCGCAATATCACAACGATACAAGCGCTGATGAAAGTGGAATTGCGAAAAAAAATGTACACATAAACGTGGATTCTAATTAACCGTACACTTGCCCATTATGATCGTACTATGTTAACTCTATACTTCATTATTATTTGCGTCACGGATGCAATTAACCCCTATATCATCTATTCTCTCCAATTCAGAGACAAAGATTCCGGTTATTCCTTTAATGCATTTAAAAGCACTTGCCGGGCTGCTGTCAGATAAAAAAGTACATGTTCTCATCGTCGTTCCGGCGTTCTGGTTCAAATCGTCAAAAGCCTTCCGAGCTTCGACGACGAACGTATCATTTAACTTTTCGGCGAGATAACGCTTCAGTTTTTTTATGACAACGACACTCTTCGTAATAAACGGATCAATATTTTTATCCAAGGTCAAATATTCTGTGTTTATGCATACTTCGTATCCTGAACGAGCATTCTCGTCCGCGCTTTCCAGCATATATTGAGCGTCGGTGAGGCAATGTTCACCGCTCTCCCTGTATTCCTCGGGAAGGACATTGATGGACGTCTAAAGATAAATTCCATCAATGCAACGCTATTCACACATAATACAGTTTATCGCTTAGATTAATGAAAAAATTAATTAAAAATGAAAATTTGCACTATTGACAATTAGAATATCGTACCTTAACACTATTATATTTTATTTTATTATTAAAATAATGATTGTTTTTTGTAAATAATTTCATGCGGAAATTCCAGAAATATGTTATTTATCATGCACGAACTTCTTAGAATCTGACAATAGAATTATTGTTTTATTTAACTAATCGAGCGACAAAGAACTGATTTTTAGCAATAACTTTAGACAATGCCTTAGATAAACGTTCTGTTACCTAGAATGTTACCTCCTTCACGCAGATTGAAGTTTACCTATCTATATAGCTACGACAGGTAAAACCAAAGATATTATTTTTTTAAATGTAGCGCGCGCTCGTTTTTCCAAATAATGACCTATACTTTTTGAAAAAAAAATCTTTTGGTCAAACAAAAAAAAATGTCCCTCTTTTTTGTATGTAATTGACGTAAAAAAGTTTTCATCGAAACAAAAAATACTAGGCCGAAAAACACCCAAATACGACCGATTTCATGTAGAACGTCACATATGCACAACCCTTTTTCGCAAAACATTTGTAACGTCGTAAATATATTCCTTTTAATTTTGTTATTTTGAGTTATTACAAATATATACAAAGTTATTTTATATCGCCTCCCAATTGTATTGATTTCGATCATCTTGATACTTTTTATATTTTTTACAAACAATACAATTAACTATTCTACTGAATTGAAAGTTTCTATTTTGATAAATTGTTAATGACATCATATTTAAATCCTTAAAACTCGATACCGAAATATACATATGTATATGAACACATATTTATTCTTTCAATACTTATTCAATGATTTTCCCCAATGGAAATAGAGTTACATTACAAAAATATATTATTAAATTGTTGACCTTATTTTTCGAAAAATACTGTTTATCACTCGCTGGGAATGCCTTAGTACGAAAAAGAATAAAACAAAAATTAAACATGTAATATTCTCACCCGCATATCTTCAAGGATATTCTGAATACCGACTTCATTATTATTGGATTCGACGCTCTTCTGATTGGTCATTTCTGAGATGACCTTCGTGGATACTTCGTCGCAATGAACTTTAGTACTGTTCTTAATGGTTTCCGCTACCGATAGAAATTCTTTTATTTTCGAAGCAGGGTCGGCTGCTTGTCCGATCTGTCGTTTAAAAGTGATGTAAAATATTTTTCAAAATTGCCTCATTCTCTGAATTCCAGAGAATGAATTAAAAGATATGGCTATATATTATAAATATTGTAAGACTTACGTCGAAGTAAAAAACGATTACCAAGACGAATATTAATATTTCAAATTTCATAATTAATTATTCACGTTAAGAACTTTCAATAATAACTTTATTAACTGTATACTGTAGACACGAGATCGTCGAATGTTGTGAGAAGGCTGGTAATTTATATCATAGGTGTATATTCTCACTATCGGACGAAGGGTCTCTGTAGATGGTTCGCGGTGAAACTAAACTGCTCCGCGATATACCGAGACGACTGTCTTCCAACGGCGGCAGTAGAGAATCAGCCAGATGATAAGCAGTCCGTAATATTGTTTTTACGAGTCGTATTGTCACCAATAGTATACATGTAACGTGGCGTAACATTTCTATTTCAAATAAAATAAACTCGTGTTTTTCATCCATGTGTTTTAGAAAATATATTAATACCGTATATTTATGCCTTTCAAAAGTCCTTTTTTGTCCTACATTCTGCATAGTCCTGTAAAATCTATCTGTATTTATCCTCTACAATTGACTTATTTCTAATCATTCTAACTCGACCCATTTTTCACCATTCGAATTGAATCTATAAGGTAGTACCCAAATGAAGTGACATTGCATCAGATTTCGTATTAGAAGTGGAGGGATGAGGAACGTGATCGTAGAGAGCGCAGATATCTTTTGATCGCACACGTCAACAGAGTAAGAGGGTGACGATAAAAAAGTAGTAGAAAAAGAAGACAAGTATAGATTAAAAAAAAAGGCGACCTTTTCGCACTTTACCCCCAAAAATTCGTCCTTTAACTCCTTCGGCTTTCTTCGTGACTTTTGACTTTCTCACTACTTGTCCGCTTTTTATGGGCTAAATCTCTTCAGCCTTTACTGCGTATACCCACAATTCCCGTTCACTCATTTTCACTCACTTTACCATCGAGCCCATTCTACGAAAGATCCACGCTAGTTTCTGACGAGCCACCACTATTCTCCTTCTTCCGGGTCAATCTCGCTCTCTCTCTCTCTCTCTCTCTGTATTTTCCTGGCACTTATTTTCTCTCTCTCGCTGTCCCTCTCGAAAACGCAATATCTTGCAAGCCACCCTTTACACTCGAGGGGGCTATCCCGTAAATCCGTAATACGGAGAGAGGATAGCTCTTCGTGTACCATCCAAGACTTTCCTCTATATACTCATCTTGGTCCATCTTACAAGAAAAGGTTTTTTGTTTCTCTCTCTCTCTTCCTCCTACCCTCCCTCGAATAGAGGAATCCGCTCCTTGTCCCGGGGCGTTGTAGCAGCCTCGACTCCGTTAGGTACGTTTCAGACAGTATAGGGCGTCCATATGTATATATATAGGGGATGTTCTGCGAGCGTGGGCCTCGTATATTATAGGGGTTGAGACCCCCGACATCAGCCGAGACCGGAAGTACGCGAGGGACAAGTGCTCGGGAGACTCAAATAAGTATTATTTTATTCGGGCAAAATGGTATTTGAATAAAATAAAATTTACTGGGGTCGCAATAAATTCTAATAGGGTAAAACTTTAGTTAAGTGAAATTTTATTTGATACAAAATACATTACCTTCCGTTGAAGCACAATTTCTTCGAATGGAATAAATATTATTAAGCTCGAGATAAATTTCCGTTGATTGAGAGTTGAACTTTTTATTGTTGAAATTTTATTTTGTCATACAAATAAGTTTGAATTTTTAAATTGAAATGATTAAAAAAAAAAATTTCAACCAATTCAGTTTTATAAAATTAAATTTATTAAAATTTAGTAAATTTAAGTAAATTTTTTTTCAATTACTGTTGAATATTTGATTATTCTATCAAATTGTTTTCATCATTAAAATTCTAATACTATTTATCTCAATCCAACAAATCATTTCTTTTTTTTTTTCATCCCCTGCTGAGTCTCGCCGGCGCATCTCCCAATAGTTCTGCGAGCGTTAAATTTTCTCCCACGAGAGCTTTAATGTAAAAGGTTATGAGAGGAGCTTTTCTCCCATGACAACAATACGACTCGTGTCCTTATAATTACCCTTGGGCCTATGTAAATCCGGTAATTGTTCGTTGTGGTAGCTCGTATCGTGTTCTCCCTTCTCGCACTTTTTCGACATAACCTCACGGTGCTCCAAGCATCGGGGGAGTCGCTACTTTTTCACTCACATTATTATTACACAAGAGGGATGCTTGGAATAAATATTTAAAAAAAAATACTCTTGAGCTACCATATATTTTTTTTTACTGCTATATATAGCAGTAAAAAAAGAGGGGCACAGATTACACGTCATTGAATGATCATTAGTCAAGTTTTTAATATCCTAGTGCACAGAAATTTTGCTCTCAGAGTCTCGCTGCTCGGTATTTCGAGAATTTAAAAGTTACCCTTACACACACATATATGGGCCACTCCAATCTTATCGATAGGATCGTGAACCTTCGTATTTTTATATTTTTATTAAATATTATGCATTTTCTTCAATATAGAAAACGAAATTATCGACAAAGTATCGAATTTAGGATATTATCGATTGACTTAAAATTACATAAATTTAGCATTAAAAATAAATGCCAAGATAAATGAAAAATGTAATAATTAAATTTTATTCAAAAGGGATGGAATAATTCACATTCTAAAATATTAATAAATCTTCAATAATGATTACCGAATAAAATCCATTATTTTAAAAAAATCTATAAATTCTACATGGCTCTGGTGATTTGATCTTGAGTGCCCCATGCATACAGTATATTCAGATACTAACGAGAAGCTCTCGCAATGCTGAATTCTCGCGTGTTGTTTCGAAGAATTACAGGGGTGAGTTTTACCAAGCACGAACTCGATATCCCCTTTTTTTTCTCTCTCTCTTTCTCTCTTCCCTTCATCTCTTTTTCTTTGTCTGCCGCTGTATAAGTAGGGAAAGCACTCCCGGGACAGAAACTTATTTTACCCGAGCGTGCTCAAATGCATGGCGAGAGGAAAGAGCCCGACAACGGTGAGGTTCATTGCTCGAGCAAATACAGAAAAAAAAAAAAAAAAAAAAAAACTTCACTCATTTGTCAATTGGAAATTGGATATTTCTCGTCGTCTCATGCCACGGATATTCGAGTCTCTTTTGCTCGAGTTAAATTTTCTTAATTATCGCAAAGAAAATTTCAATTGCATATATATATATTACATGTAAATTCTGCGAGCTGTGATAATGATTACATCGTTTAAGGGTGTCCTTACATTGCACTTTACATGTTCGTGTGAAGTTATAAAAGCTGCGATAATCTTGAGAAGGCAACTTTTAACATGACGAGAGAGCTCCTCTGGATAAGAGAGTGGAAAATGTGTTTTTGGAGCATTCGCATAATATTTGCCATGACGAGAGAAATAAAGAGAGAAATAGAGCCATGCCGAAGAGACGAGAGGATAAAATTCTTCATGCACCACCTGTAGACCGTGTTTTAAGATGTCTTCGTCCTCTCTCTCTCTCTCTCCCTCTCTCTCTCTCTCTCTCTCTCTCCCTCTCTCTCTCTCTCTCTCCCTCTCTCTCTCTTCTCTCTCTCTCTCTCAATGCTGCTCCTCGCCAGACGTATGCTAAGAATTATGAACGATGCAAGGCTTTACCCTCGACAGCCTCAATGGAACTTTGATCTCTCGGTTTACTTTGTACTATTAATTACCAGCTCCTACGTTACAAAGATTTTACTAATAGCCAAAAGGGTTGCGTAATGAGCCTAGGGGAGAAATAGTGTTATTGAAAAAAAAAAGAAATTCGAATTTATTTATTGATGAAAAATAAATAAAAAAAATTAATGAATAATTGAAATATTTTATCAACAAGGGTAACTTTTTTTAAAAATAAAAATTGAAAAAAAAAATTTACCGTTCGTATAAAAGTCACTGGAGCTAAAAAAAAAATTATTCTGAAGTGCACAAATGGAATTTAAAAACAAAAGAATCGTACAACTCGAGAAATTTGTGCTCATTGGGGTGAGAAAATTTCTCCTCGACTACCTCACGTTCACACTCCGTGTAAAGTACGAAGAGCAGCTACATTCGCTTTATATCCTCAGAAGCTTCATCCCCAATTCAAAGCGTCTGCCACCTGTAGTCCGTTTTAGAGGAACGGCCATGTCGTTCGTTCAAAACCATCCGAACCATTCTTTGGGCTGCTCGAGAACACGCTCGACTAGTCTTTGCTTTTAAATTTATTCGCTGCCAGCTGTATGAGCTCGTGGACTTTTTCCACGTGCCATACGGCCAATAGTATTCCATCCATGGCCAATAAGAAGCAGACGAAAGAGAAGAAGGAGAAAGAAGCGAAAAAAAAATAAAATAAAAACAAAATTGCCTCTGCCTTTTGTGCACAATCAGAATCGGGACCAGCAGATTTTCATTCTACAAAGGAAAAATATTTCTTGGAAATAAACCCCGAGAATCAAGATATTATATAATAATGAACCAGCTGTTTGACCTTGTAGTGTGCAACATATTTATATCGGGGTGGCGTCATCCCTCAAATTACACTTCGTCCCCGTGGAAAAAGAATTTAAAAAATCCGTCTGTAAATTTTCATCGTTTTCGTAATTATCAAAAATCATAATAAAAATTATACGTCAATAATTAATTTAGCCACGAAAAAAATGAAAAAAAAATTATCCAGCCAGATTCGAAAAATCGATTTTAATTCACGCATTGAATTCTTTACCTTCTCTTCGATGTTTCAGGTGTTTGGAGGAATGCAGCAAAAAATTTCAAGGCCTCGCACGATAGAAACTGTACATGATACCGTAATGAAGAAATCTAGAAGATACATATATCGCGGTGGCGTCATCCCTCACCTCGTCCCCGTGGACAAGGGAGACTCTCGCGCTTTCAAACCACGTACACAGCCCGCAGGGGGTCTCTTGCATGCGTGAGCTCGATTGCCGGTGCGCTTTCTCTTTTATTACTCACTGTTTATATATATATATATATATATATATATATATATATATATATATATATATATATATATATATATATATTTCTCGTTACCTACCACCCGGAAAAAAAGGGAAGGGGTGAGAATAAGAACGTGACGAGAACAAAAGGGGAAAAAGTGAGGTTGAGTTTCATGGTGAGACCGAATTTAGATATATACACACGATTTGTACGATGATTCTCTTTCTCTCCCTCCTTCTGTCTCCCTGCCCTTCTCATACATATATATATATATATATATATATATAGTAGTACAACTTTTCTATCTCTATTTCGACGCTCCGGTCTCACCCCTTTTATCCATTTCGTTCGCTTTCTCTTGGGCCATTTTCCGGGTATGCTTTTCTTCTCTCTCTCCCTCTCTCTCTCTCTCTCTATCTCATTCGTATACGCCATATGTACATAATATTTCCCATAACACCCTCACGTGTACGAATAAGCATTCTACCCTGAAACCCTAGAGGCTATATCAGACGAAAATATAGACGAGAATCGTGGCTGCTGCTTTATAGTCAAAGAAGCAACTGCGGGCTCGAACAACCCACGAGTATATATGCTGAAGATTACCTTATTTGTTACGTCCTTTCTAACAAACCACAAACAGGTGTATGTTTATTGTATACACGTATATGTATGTGTCTATATATATTTCGTAGTAGAAGCAGAGCTGAGAGACAGGGAACAAAACGAGGGTTCGTGTGGACTGGATATGTTCTTCCTATATATTATGGAGCTTTGCCAATGTATATCTAGCTGTCTACGGGCATCTCGCAAATGAGCAAAGCGACATGGAACACCTGAAGAAATTTTAGTTTGGCCAAAAATTTCCTTTTCATATACCATACCGTCAAAACAGTCGACGATGAATTGATAAATTTAATAAATTTAATAAATTTAATAAATTTAATAAATTTAATAAATTTAATAAATTTAATAAATTTAATAAATTTAATAAATTTAATAAATTTAATAAATTTAATAAATTTAATAAATTTAATAAATTTAATAAATTTAATAAATTTAATAAATTTAATAAATTTAATAAATTTAATAAATTTAATAAATTTAATAAATTTAATAAATTTAATAAATTTAATAAATTTAATAAATTTAATAAATTTAATAAATTTAATAAATTTAATAAATTCAACTTTACCGCTATAGTATTTTTTCGTATTAAATTTTCAGTCGCTCCTCAAAATGGTTTTTCAAAATAGAATTTTTATCCTGATTTATCGGATTTCAAACTCGCTCGCTGACAGCAAGTCGTAAAAAAAAAAGATCTCGTGGCTATGAGTGGGAGAAAGACGATGAGGAAAAGCTCATCGAGGCTGTCGTGCGTGAGTCCTTGTCGTATTTCGGACATACGCAAAGAGTAATGAATACTTTTGCGAGGGGGTCTTTGAAATTTTGGGATAAGAATCTTTTTAACTATCTCCTTATACTGCCAAGTATACTTATAGCGTCTGTATCTGTGTATCACCTGGTGAAAAAGCGAAAGAGAGCTCTTTAATTAACTTTTAGGGAGGGGACTCCTACCCTTAAGGGCGTTTTCCTTTGTAAAAATTTCAAGGTGAAGGGGTATGGATGAGGGCAACTGTGAGTAAAAGGCAAAAGAAGAAATAAATTATCGAGAGTAAAAGTGCTCCATCCTCTCACTATTGAGTGTCAGCGAGAGAGAGAGAAGTAAAAAGAGGGTGAACGCCATGGCTCTGCGTGTAGCCTCTTATCCAGCGATTAATTTACACGTCAGTGAATCCACACGCAACCAACTCGGGCCGTATAAATATATGTTTTATATATATATATACCATACAAGGTGCATTCCAGGTGAAATAGACGAGAGCTTGAACTTTGTAAAATTTTTACAAATTTGCTATAGATAATTTTTTAATTATCCACTTTGCCCATTATTTAAAATACATGAAATACGAAAATATATATATATATTTTTTTTCCACACTTATTTTCAGGCAACTTTTACTTAGCCAGAATGATAAATTAAGATTTAAGTTCAACGACGAGATCGATTTTATAAGCTTAAAAATGAGGCTAAAAACTCGCGGCTCTAAAATCTTAATTAATTTAATTACCAATGAAAATTTCAAATATTCCAAAATGTCTGAGCCATTATTTTTCATCATGATGCATGACTTGAAAATCTTGACAGTCACCAAGTAAGAACCACCCCAAATATAATTATCACTCTGATAGTTCTCGCAAGGATGAAACTTTCTTGTGTATCCGTTAAACAGCTCGCGAGGATATAATCCTTGCCAGATGGAACGACAGTCTGTGCTCTTGGAGAGTGTGAGTGTCATACATAAAACATTGCATAAATAGCATGGCTAAAGGGCGACTTACAGCCGGTGTGACTCGGGTTTAACTTTGGGCGACGTTTAATCATGTTAATGGACAAAAAGTAGCAGTATCTCGAGTAGTCTAGGGGATGGCTTTATTCGCGAGTATGTAACGTAGGCATATACATAATATCCATATACATACCGTCCATTTATATAGCTATATCTACCTGTACATGTATATATATGTATATGTATATATATATAGTATATATGCGTAAAATAACACGAAGGGGGTGCAGGGATGAAATTTACCAAAGCTCAGAGCTTCCGGCGTTTCGTGGAAGGTTTTATCGAGGGCGCTAGGGTGTCGAGCTAGGAGGGAACAATGACAGAGACAACGATGATTTTACTCTCCCTTATCTATGTTTATTTACATACAATTTTTTGTTTTCTCTCTCTCTCTCTCTCTCTCTCTCTCTCTCTCTCTCTCTCTCTCTCTCTCTCTCTCTCTCTCTCTCTCTCTCTCTCTCTCTCCTGCTTCTGATATAGTTTGTGGGTGCTACGAGATCGTTGCAGACAAGGGGCATGTGACGTCCTCTTGAGTGTCACGCGATGAAACGCCCAGCAAGCGATGAGACATGGAAAAAGCAAGAGAGGGACAGAGAGAACGAGGGTGAGCGACTTGTCGCGTGACTTCGGCGTGTATTTATCTCGTTATGTTGCTCTAATGTCTCTTGCATGAGAGCTAAGCGACGGCGACGATGGCAGAGGGGTTGTTTTACTCTTGGACACAAGAGAAAGTGCTCCATGCCAACGCATTATATTAATTAAAAGTGAATTAGGCTGATTGGAACATCGCTGATGCTGGCGCCGTTGTTTCTCTCTCTCTGTCTCTCTCTCTCTCCTACTCTCTCTCTCCTACTCTCTCTCTCTCTCTCTCTCTCTCTCTCTCTCTCTCTCGCTCTCTCTCTAACGAAGCTTGGTATAGCTCGATTCTGATGATATCGGTTGATTAGTCGAAAGGGATGCGAGTCAGGGAAAAAAAACATCCATAGTTAAAAATTAGTTTTTGTTTTTTGTTTGGCTAAACAAATGCTTTGACTTAGAATTAATTCTAATAAATATATGTCAATGTATATGTATACGTGAGTATGTATTATATGCATATGGAGATCCATTTGTATTAATACGCGGAAAGAAGGATCTGGTAACATTTATACCAGGTAGCCGACGCAAAATTGAAGGCCAAACATAATCAGCTCGAAAAAACATTTGAACAACTCCGATAAAAAAAAGCGATAAAAATAGATAGAGGTAAATTTTGCAGGACTAAAACCATGTAGAATGAAGCACGAAAGAAGACTCGTGAAAGGCATAAATATACGGTACTAATATATTTTCTACTATAAGACATGCATGGAAAACTTGAGTTTTCAAACATCGGAGCTCGTCAAAAAACGCTTGCTTGTTTCCCTGGGTGGATAATATATTTTATTTGAAATAGAAATGTAACGCCACGTTACATGTATACTATTGGTGACAATACGACTCGTAAAAATAATATTACAGACTGCTTATCATTTAGCTGATTCTCTACTCCCGCCGTTGGAAGACAGTCGTCTCGGTATATCGCGGTGCAGTTTAGTTTCGCCACGAACCATCTACAGATACGGTTGGTCCGATAGTAAGGATATATATACACCTATAATAGAAATTGGACGATCTCGTGTCTACAGTCTACAGTTAACTGTTATCATTAATTATGAAATTTCCAATATTACTGTTCGTCTTGGTAATCATTTTTTACTTCGACGTAAGTCCTACAATATTAAAAATATATAGCCATATTTTTTAATTCATTCTCTGGAATTCAGAGAATGAGGCAATTTTGAAAAATATTTTACATCACTTTTAAACGACAGATCGGACAAGCAGCCGATCCTGCTTCGAAAATAAAAGAACTTCTATCGGTAGCGGAAACCATTAAGAACAGCACTAAAGTTCATTGCGACGAAGTATCCACGAAGGTCATCTCAGAAATGACCAATCAGAAGAGCGTCGAATCCAATAATAATGAAGTCGGTATTCAGAATATCCTTGAAGATATGCGGGTGAGAATATTACATGTTTAATTTTTGTTTTATTCTTTTTCGTACTAAGGCATTCCCAGCGAGTGATAAACAGTATTTTTCGAAAAATAAGGTCAACAATTTAATAATATATTTTTGTAATGTAACTCTATTTCCATTGGGGAAAATCATTGAATAAGTATTGAAAGAATAAATATGTGTTCATATACATATGTATATTTCGGTATCGATTTTTAAGGATTTAAATATGATGTCATTAACAATTTATCAAAATAGAAACTTTCAACTCAGTAGAATAGTTAATTGTATTGTTTGTAAAAAATATAAAAAGTATTAAGATGATCGAAATAAATACAATTGGGAGGCGATATAAAATAACTTTGTATATATTTGTAATAATTCTAAATAACAAAATTAAAAGGAATATATTTACGACGTTACAAATGTTTTGCGAAAAATGGTTGTGCATATGTGACGTTCTACATGAAATCGGTCGTATTTGGGTGTTTTTCGGCCTTGTATTTTTTGTTTCGATTGAAACTTTTTTACTTCAATTACATACAAAAAAGAGGAACATTTTTTTTTTGTTTGACCAAAAGATTTTTTTTTCAAAAAGTATAGGTCATTGTTTGGAAAAACGAGCGCGCGGTACATTTTAAAAACTCATATCTCAGGTTTTACCTGTCGTACCTATATAGATAGATAAACTTCAATACGTGTGAACAAGCTAACATTCTACGTAACAGAACGTTTATCTAAGGCATTGTCTAAAGTTATTGCTAAAAATGTGTTCTTTATCGCTCGATTAGTTAAATAAAACAATAATTCTATTGTCAAATTCTAAGAAGTTCATGCATGATAAATAACGTATTTCTGGAATTTCCGCATTACATTATTTATAAAAAACAATCAGCATTTTAATAATAATAAAAAATTTAATGGTGTTCAGGTATGATATTCTAATTGTCAGTAGTGCAAATTATCATTTTTAATTAATTTTTTCATTAATCTAAGCGATAAACTATATTATGTGTGAATAGCGTTGCATTGATGGAATTTATCTTTAGACGTCCATCAGTGACCTTCCCGAGATGCTCAGGGAGAGCGGTGCACATTGCCTCACCAACGCTCAAAATATGATAGAAAGCGCACGCGAGAATGCTCGTTCAGGATACGACGCATGCATAAACACAGAAAAATTGGCCTTGGATAACAATATTCATCCGTTTATTACGAAGAGTGACGTTTTCATAAAAAAACTGAAGAGTTATCTCGCCGGAAAGTTAATTTCTACATACGTCGACAAAGCTCAGCAGGCCTTTAACGGTTTTAAGCAGAAAGCCGAAATGACGATGGGAACATGTACTGCTTTATCTAACAGCATCCCTGCAAGTGTTTATACCTGCATGAGACAAATAACCGAGTTCTTTGTCACTGAATTGGACAGTATAGAGGGTACAGCGCTTAATTGCATCCGTAACGCAAATAATAATGAAGAATAGGGTTAACATAGTACGATCATAATGGGCAAGTGTACGGTTATTTAGAATCCACGTTTATGTGTACATTTTTTTTCGCAATTCCACTTTCATCAGCGCTTGTATCGTTACGATATTGCGGCGCAAAATGAGCGAGAAAATAATATTTAATATAATAATAGTGCACTGAAGATGTTTAAACATCGAGTCGTCGCGAGCTTATAAAATAAATTTCAAGTGTTTGTACTCTGTAATTAATCCAATGTAATGTAATGTATAATATATGCCTCATGTGCATGTGAAATACAATATAAATCAGAATGAATAAATCCAATCGAAATTCTATTTCATTGCTGGTTTATTTTTATTTATTATTTATAGTCATTAGTTTAAACTCAAGAGTAAGATTTAATTGCAAGTAAACTCACTCATGACTTTTTTTTATTTATTTAACGCATGAAACACGCTCCTTTACAGGCTTCAATTGTTACTGTAGCAAAGTTTGATATAAAGGTTTTCAAGGTCCTCCAATCGTCCATCGAGTAGGTAAGTCTAAATAGTCCCTTTATTACACTTACTCTCAGCGTATGTTAGCATTAATTATTGCATGGCACTGCTCCAAGAATCTTCATTTGACGCATTCTCGGGGTCCATAAGGCGGCGATTATTAATTTTATTTTTGGTCTATCTTTACCGTTCATATTCCATATGTATGTAGCTCGATACTGATGAGATCGGTTGATTAGTCGGAAGGGATGCCAGTCAGGGGAAAAAAACATCCATAGTTAAAAATTAGTTTTTGTTTTTTGTTTGGCTAAACAAATGCTTTGACTTAGGTGATTCAACAATTGAATATCTAATTCTAATTAATTCTAATAAATATATGTCAATGTGTATGTATACGTGAGTATGTATTATATGCATATGGAGAATTCTCGCCATTGTCAATGTATATACATATATATATAACTTTGTCTTACGTCGGTGCGCTCATTACCGAGGATGAATTGCATTATTCAAATCGGTTAACCACAAAAGTACCACGAGTGCACAACCCCAACGTGTCAGACGAAGAGAAAAAAAGAGAGAGAGAGAGATGGAGGTAGGGTGGATATAAAGCGAAGGCGGAAGAAGCAGCTCGTGGTCGAGAGCGTAATTCTCAAGAGAAAATCTCTCTTTTCTCTTTCTCTTTCTCTTTCTCTTTCTCTTTCTGCCTCTCTGCCAACGATACGACGGTGGCGGTTTAACCCCCATGAGGTTTACGTCGTGGTTCCGTCAACGTCCTCTAGTCGTTACGATTTTCCCTCCCTCTCTCTCTCTCGTTCTCGTGGTCGATTTTTCATCCCTTTCTCTCTTCACTTTACATTTGCCTATTCCCGACAGCGTCGACTGCTCTTGATCTCTTCCACAGTGCAGTCATTCTACTGTCACGCAGATAAATCTTACGGTTTTTCATCGTATACTCTGCTAGATTTACTTCTTATAACGAAGAAATAATAATAATAATAATAATAATAATAATACACTGCTAGAAAAGTCAATAATTGTAAATTTCTCATTTTTTGTTTTTTTCCCTATTTCCATATTTTCATAATTACTTCTACTTTTGTCAATTGTGGATTGAAATAAAAATGAACTTGAATTTCTACGTAATGAGATGATAGAACGAAGATGATAATAAACAGGGAGTTTCATTAAGGGTGAAAAGCTTTTTAAAATTGATTCTACTCACGATCTAGCAGTTTGAAGTAATTGCCTGCGATTCCATAAAAGGAACAACCCGATGATTACGCGGCTTGTTCAAAAACGTACCCAAAATCGTCTTACCTATATATACATCATATGTACTTATATATGTAATAATATTCACGTTTAATTCTCCCCTTAACATTTCCCCAAGAATGGTCAGATAAAATGGTCGTTACAGTATAAAAAATCGAATGGTACGACTAGAGCTCTTATGAATAAATTATATCCTCTCCCTGTGGCTAGTAATAATTATTAAATTCCCACTAATAATATAATTAAATCCACTATAAGTTGGTACAAAAAAAAGTAAAAAAAAATTTACGTCCAATAAGAAAATAAATTAATGGCAATTTTTATTTCTATGATTAGGATTCTAATTTTGTAATTTTAATATTTTTCGATCATTCGCCAAGATTTGAAATGTCATTCAGAAATGTATCCAGAATATCGTCAAATTCGATAGATGCATCACGTTCATTTTTTGCCTATGCACTTCCTTAGGAATCGACAGCCAAGATGCGTTACAATACAGAAAAAAAACATGACTTATGGAGCTCTTGCGAATTTATATACACATATATATATATGTACATAATTTTATTTTATTCAAATACCATTTTGTCCGAATAAAATAATACTTATTTGAATCTCCCGAGCACTTGTCCCTCGCTGATTTCCGGTCTCGACTGATGCCGGGGGTCTCAACCCTTATAATGTAGGAGACGCTCGCTCACGGACCATCCCCTATTTCGGGTACATATATATATATAAAGCATTCCACGTCAAGTCAGCAATCCAAAAAATCACTATAGCTTCATTTTTTTTACATATTAGGATAACCAAGTACAATAATTTTACCGAGTATTAAGATCGATAATGCTTTATTCGTTAAGGTACACGGATTTGGTCATTTTTTCATTAAATAAATATATCCTAACAATGGTGCATCATATTGATAAATTATGATAATTAAAAGTTGTTTTAATTTTCATAACGTAGGATGAAAAAATAGTTATAAATTCATTGCAACAGCATAAGGACATTTAAAAAAGAAAAAAAAAATGATTTGTTGGATCAAAGGCCAGAATATATCCGGGTCATTCAATTTTTTCAATATTCTGCAGCCAAAATGTGAATTTTGTGCAAAATTATAGCATGGGATATCGGACCATTTTGAAGTTATAATTTTTTTTTTACGGTAATTATTGGATTGTATCTGCGGACGTCACAATATTCAGTGGCATCAATTTGTACTAATACGCGGAAAGAAGGATCTGGTAACACTTATACCAGCTAGCCGATGCAAAATTGAAGGCCAAACATAATCAGCTCGAAAAAACATTTGAACAACTCCGATAAAAAAAAGCGATAAAAATAGATAGAGGTAAATTTTGCTGGACTAAAACCATGTAGAATGAAGCACGAAAGAAGACTCGTGAAAGGCATAAATATACGGTATTAATATATTTTCTACAAGACATGCATGGAAAACTTGAGTTTTCAAACATCGGCGCTCGTCAAAAAACGCTTACTTGTTTGCCCAGGTGGATAATATATTTTATTTGAAATAGAAATGTAACGCCACGTTACATATATACTATTGGTGACAATACGACTCGTAAAAATAATATTACGGACTGCTTATCATCTGGCTGATTCTCTACTCCCGCCGTTGGAAGACAGTCGTCTCGGTATATCGCGGTGCAGTTTATTTTCGCAGCGAACCATCTACAGATACGGTTGGTCCGATAGTAAGGATATATATACACCTATAATAGAAATTGGACGATCTCGTGTCTACAGTTTACAGTTAACTGTTATCATTAATTATGAAATTTCAAATATTAATGTTCGTCTTGGTAATCATTTTTTACTTCGACGTAAGTCCTACAATATTTAAAATATATAGCCATATTTTTTAATTAATTCTCTGGAATTCAGAGAATGAGGCAATTTTGAAAAATATTTTACATTAGTTTTAAACGACAGATCGGACAAGCAGCCAACCCTGCTTCGAAAATAAAAGAAATCATATGGGAAACGGAAACCATTGAAAGCGTCTCCAACGAGACGTAAAAAATGAATAATTAACTTTTTTTTATATTACACATCATCCTCAAGACGGAGGCCCTTTAATAAAATAATTACGAGTTCTTTTTTTTCACAAGAGAGAATAATTCATGTTCCTTTTTCATTTTTTTCTACTACAAACAAAAATCGTTTTTACCTCGTTTTTGTAGCCCGATAAATTCATTAATAACTACGCGAGGAAATGAGAGCATGAGAGTCTGCTAAAAAAAAAAATTCGTGACAATGACAGTTGTGAAAAAAAATCGTACGCACATAATTAAATAATGAGGAGCGTAAAGAAATAATAATAATAAACTTTAAGGGGGGGGGCATCTATAAACGGAGGGAAGCACGTGGGCAGGGGCGCCTATAAAAATATTTTTCTCTTCTGACAACTATGAATGGATTTTGTGGATTTTGCGGGGGTGTCTGTTCTATGCGTGGTTTCTTTATAAGCTAAAATAGGGTATTCGTTAATAAATTTTGAAGCATTCGTATATATTGACAATTCCACGTAGATTACTGATACAGCCCCTTAAAATTTTACTAAAACTTTTCAACTATTATACAATCTCCCTTCATGACCAGTGGAAATAGTTAAGTATTTTGTCCGGTAGGTGCAGCACGAGAGAAAACGCCAAGAGGCATTTACTGGGTGCTTTAGCTGCTGTCTCGTCGGAAGAACCCAGAGGGGAATCGATGGCCAGTGTAAACGGAAGTGGTAGAGAGAGAGAGAGAGAGAGAGAGAGAGAGAGAGAGAGAGAGAGACCGAAGAAGACCACAGCGATTTTTCTCTCGCTACAACATCCTTCTTTTCCTCTCACCACAGCTATATCACCGAACCATTCCCATTTTATTCTCTCTCGTTCTCTCTGTCTCTCTCATTCAACGATAGATCGAACGTCGAGACTTGCATTATGCAGCAGATTCATTTTATTCCCATCTCCTCTCGCCTTTCTTCGCACTGTAGAAAGGACTATGAAGGAGAAAAAAAAAAAAAAGAGAAAGGCTCGCTACGATTTTTATTGTGTACCACAGATAGACAGAGGGTTTGTGAGGGCTGGTGGGGTTTGTCGAGGGCCAGAAGGGGGAGGAAAAAAAAAGCTATATAGGTCACGAGAATTTCCTTTGTCTATCGAGAATCGGTTTATCGACTACTTACAGGACGTTCTTTCACAGCGCTTCGTTCCTTTCTTCTGTCTTTTTCTCTCTTCCTTATTTTTGCCTGTTTCTTCTTCGTCTCTAGCTTTTCTTTCAGGCTTACCACAAACCTCTAGCATCGATATTACCAGCTGTAGTGGAAATAGTACGATAGAAGCTTCATGAAAGCAGTAAATATAACCATAAAGTCTCGACCACGTGTGCATGTATATGTATATAGAAAGAGAAGGAGAGAGAGAGAGAGAGAGAGAGAGAGAGAGAGAGAGAGAGAGAGAGGGAAAGACTTTTTCCTTCTCCAACTCCCCTCTCGGTGCTTTTTTGTTTTACCCTCTCAACGGCATGTACGAGAAAAGATATGACGCTCCTTGAAAGCTAACTAAAGTATAGCAACACTCAATACTGAGCTTTTTCTGACATCATCGAAAAGATATTGAATGACAAGAAAAAATATTTCTCATTTATATTTTTCCACCAAAAATCATAAATTATTTTTCAATAATATTTATATCATGGGTATATAAATAATTATTGATTCAATCCATTGTTAATTACTCCTGTAATAATACAATTTTTCAATCAAATCGTTCTATTGGAAAAAAAATGAAGATCGTTTTTTTTATTTCTCTCCATAGATTATCTTTTATTTTATCCAGCTGGTTGAAACGCGGAGAAATTATAAGTTTTGAAAAATACTCGAGTGTCTCTTTCTCTTGGTCGAGGAGAGCACAAAGAGAACGAAAACATCGTTAGTTCCACACCCGAGGATCTGCAGATGTACTGGAAACTTTTTTTTTATCCATCTGAAGCTGCTTGCGCTCCCTTCATTTTCTCCCTCAGTTGGATGGATTTGGCGAGTTTCGAGTTTCTATCACGACCTCTTGAATTCACCGTCATTAACGAGGGAATAATATAACTTCGATTTTTCATCATCCACTCGCGCGCGAGCGCGTGGACGATCTTTCGAGTGTAAGAGACGACGAGGAGGAAAAGCCCTCGAGGCGACCTTTTCGAGTGGCTTCATGACGATGCTCTCTCTCCTTATTCTTCTCTATCGTTATATCGTCGTCGACGCCGATCGTTATACGTGAGACAGCCAAAATGACGAAGAACCAAAACGATGCCTGTTTCACACTCGAGAAGTTTTACTGTATCGTCCCAAGTTTTTTTTTTATAAATTTTTTTATTCAAGCCACATAAAATTCTTGCCTTGAAAAAACTACCCTTTTATTTTCTGAAGGGTTGAATAAAATAATTGAGTGATTAAAAATAGTTTAATGAAGGGAAATTTTTTCCAAGCAGCGCAAATTAATTTATAATTGGAAATATTAATTGAAAACTTCAAAACTACTAAATTACCATGATAAAAAATTTACTAATTTTCTACAAGGGTGTAAATGAGAATTTTATTTTTCTTACGAATTCATTCGATTACGATACTATTGCGACAGTCAAAAGACTTATTATCTCTTTTACCTGTGTCAAAAAAAATCATTTTGCCACTGTCGATCATACGAGAGTTCATAATTGGCTCTTGCGTGTAAATGTGCACTTAAAAATGCGCTGTGAAATTTCAAGTCATTGTAGGTACACTACACACACACACATATATATATATGGCGTTAGATCGTAATCTCGGAAAGGGTGTGAGCGAACAAACTCGAATTAGAAGAGACAGAGGAGATCGGACTCGAACATGAGAGACTTTTACTTTTGTACTTTTTGTGGATCGCCTGAGACAGAATTGAAAAAGTGAGAGCAAAAGGAGGGTTGAGAAAGTGTGTCTGTGTGTTTGTGAGAGAGAAAGCGAGAGAGAGAGAGAGAGAGAGAGAGAGAGAGAGAGGGAGGGAGAGAGGAAGGTAACGTGGAGGGTGCAAATGGTACATCCATTACTTCACCGTAGTCTAATGGCTGGAATTTATTAGGCGATAAGTTACTTCGTGGCCATGCGCCCCTCCACCCCTTTTTACCTTACAGACGGTCGAGCAAAGCGAGCTTCGAGTTTCCGGCGTGCTCTCTCGAGCTATCTCGCCCGAAACTGTAAGTGTGTCTCGCAAAAGAGAACGTATAGAAAGGGAGAGAGAGAGAGAGAGAATCTAAGGAACGAGAATGATATATATATATACGCTGCTAAGATGGATATATATATATGCTGTAAGAGGGTTTCCTATATGCAACGATTCAGAGAAGAATATAAGGGTTCCGTAGCTTCGACCAAAACCACCCCCACCGAGCTATTTCTCTCGATATCCTAACCCCCTCTCCATAGTATTTTCTCTCCCTCCACTGCCAAGTTACCACAGTGAATCTTCCGATTCCCACATTTTTATGGACAATTCGAAACCGCGCATTTGGCTCTGGTAAGAATTCTCTTTTCACCGGTTTAAGGTTGAGAAAAAAGAAAAGGATTTATTGAATCGAAATAAATTTTAGAATCGAGCTAAGCTCAATTGAAAAATACGAATTATTTTAACGATAATTGTGGGATTTTCAATTCAATTTGAATATATTTTCTCTTACCTTTGTAATGGAATAATAAAAATTATCAATATTTTTCAATCTCTCTGATTGTCAGTGCTGAGTGTTTATATTAATTTTTATTGTAAAAGCTACTTATGCTGTTCAAAAAATTGATTTTTTTAAATTATTACACGAAGTAAACCGTCTTTTTGTCATCAATTCCATTTATCTTTGTACCTTTCGTGAAAAATACATTTTCGTACTTATTTGATCGTGAAGAATTTCATAACAGATAAATAGCGAGAGACACGAGAGTACGAACACGAAATTTTCTCGAGTGAAGAGTTTTCCTCCTGTGTAGTTCGAGCTTTACTAGAGCCATATATATATATACAAAATATATAGCATTGACGCGATCCAAGAATTAGGAATTTTCAATTCGATGTTCTCGACGTTGATAATTCTCGAACGGGACGAAACGAAGGGACAGGCACGATACGAGAAAAATATACACTCAACTGGAAATTTTACGTCAGGTCTAATTTAATTTCTCCATTTTATTAGCAACGAATTTTCATCAATTAAATAAAAATTAAATAGCTTGATAATTGCAGGATAAAAAAATGTACCAAAATAATTTTTGTTCCATTAAAATATTTTCCTGCCATGCAAGTAAAATCGGTTCGTTTTTTTGCTATATTTTTCAGTCCAGAAAATCAAGTGAGTTTTCTCGAACTTTACATGAGGGTTTATATGTAACGCGATGATGAAGGCGAGACAAAAGTTATCTCACTCAACTACATTTTGACGTCCGACAAAAAAATTCCCTTAAAAAAAAAATAGCACGCAGTATGAAGTTGAATAGTTCAAATGACCTGGGTCAAATAATTCTATGTAAAATCGTTGATGAAAGTTTCTATCTAGTCACACATACGTCCGTATATATATATATATCAACATATCAACACGCCCGATAGTTGTAAACAGGATGGTTAACCGCATGACGCCGAAAGGATTTTAAAAGCTCCGGAAATTCGGGCCAGCAACGATGGAGATGCCATATATATCAAGAGAGAGAGAGAGAGAGAGAGAGAGAGAGAGAGAGAGAGAGAGAGAGAGAGAGAGAGCGAGAGAGCGAGAGAGAGAGAGGAGAAACCCAGTGGGAAAAGCTCTCGATTTAGAAGTTGGTATTTACTGGTGGGCTTGAGCGCGGATTTTCCAAGTAATAGCGCGAAACGAGCAGTCTAGCTCGATGACGAGAGGAAGAGCACGTATATAGAGCTTTTCGGTCTCTAGTTTTGCTCCCGCGGGCTCGTTTTAACTCTCTATCCTGCGTGTACAGAGGCCGCGCCCAATAGAGCCACGTTCAAGTGCCCTATAACGCCACATATTCAACCCCTTCTCTCCCTCCTCCTCCTCGCGCCCCTCCCCCCTCACCCCACCCCCCAAACCCAACCCACCTTCTATATCCCACTTTTCACACATAGTTACGCACACACATGTATGCTACACGGACATGGATCGTTTTATCGTAATTTTGCAGCGATATCAGCGTTTAGCTTATCTGGCACGGCTATACCACCCTTTTAGCACTGAATCTCACAAAACCCACCACCATTCCACCATTATACATTCTCCCTCTCTCTCTCTCTCTCTCACACACACACACACACACACCGTTTATGATAACCCTATCTTTTCCTAAAATCGTTACTGCGCCGGCTTTTTATTCCACGTTGTAGCTATAATACTCGTTTGAATTTATTTAGTCGTATCCACGCCACACCGCGATAGTGCCCCGTTGATGTTATTACATTCGTACGGGGCCTTTTTATCCCGCGATCTGACTCTGATTTTATGTAGAAAATTGACGATTTTTACTTTTTTCGAGATTTTTGTATTTCGCGTTCTCGATTTTTTTTTAAATATATATATATGGTGATTGCGATAAGAAACAAAGATTTCAGTTTGCTCATTTTTCAATTAATCAAATAAATTTTCTGGATATTTTTTTTTTATTTAAAAATGAAATATCATTTTTCATGATGAAACGAAATGTCATTTTTTTCTCGTCAAAGTTGGTTCTGGACATGACGAATAAACTTTGAGGGGCTTCGATCGAAAAATGAAATTTCGTGAGGAGAATTATAACTTTGCGAAAATAAAATTTGTCGATATTATTATTTATTTATTTTTCTCCCTTTTCTTATCAAAGTTTTGGATTCTTGGCGAGTGAAACATGGGTGGGGGCATATAGCATGAAAAACTGATTCGAGAACAAACACCAAAGTGGAGGGTTTGTCCTCTCGTTTCTCTTGCACGGAGTCGAGGGAAGGAGGAAGGAGGAGAATCCGTGATTCGCGTACCTATACCTACAAGATCGAGGGTTACCATCGACAAAGATCAAATCGTCGTTTCCAGTTTTCCGTGTGCAAAGTTTCTCTCGACGACGTAACGGAAGTTGGTAATAATGAACTCGCTCTCTCTCTCTCTCTCTCTCTCTCTCTTCTTCGCTAAGCCCCCACCCCTCCACTCTCTTTCCACTACGTCTTTTACTGGAGGTGCAATCGACTGATTCGTGAAAATTTATCCTCCATTCGGAGGTGGTTCCTGTGTACTTTCTCATGGAGAAACATTTTCCAATGTGTTCTCAAGCGCAGCAGAGAAAAGGAACGATTGAGAGAGAGAGAGAGAGAGAGAGAGAGAGAGAGAGAGAGAATTTTGTAGGAATAGAGAGAAGAATCTACATTCAATGCCTTGCAAGCTCTCTCGAAATACTCTCTCGCTCCTCGCCAAGTTTCTTCGAGACACCTTCAATAGCTCTTTGCAGTTATTAAAATTGAGTCACCCCGAATTCCGAATATTTCCTACTCTCGATCTTTCATTCGAATTTTACGTAATATACGTATATTATTTATCTGCATTGCACGTATGATCAAGTTGAAATATGTTCGCTGACGTGACTGCCAGACGATGAATCGCAAAGCATGAAATGTGATAATTTTACGCCAAGATTCTCCGACTGCATGTGCTATGAATTATTCGCTGATGCGTTTGAGTTTCTTGTATTTTTCTTATCCCAACTATTCTCCATGGCAAAAGACGAGTTCCAATGTGGTTCAAGTAACCAGACGTGTTCCGATGTTCTCATAGAACCAGCAAAAGTTGTCTTAACCAAACTTGGCACGATTCTGTTTGTAATAATTCAGCGTTTAAGAACATATTTATATTTATAAAATATGAAAAACAAAAACTAGCTGAAATAAAGAATTTTTGCAAAGATTTTTCGTTCATTCCTTTTATTCTAATGATATGGACGCCATTACGAAAAATTCATCCCTCATTTTATATTGCATATTTCACACTGTTCGTTTATCTTTTCACAATTGTTGTAACGTAACTTTTTTTATTCCATTAATAATTTTTCATCAATAATAATTTTTGTAAATTACTACAAATTTTTTTTTCCTTATTCAAATTATATCGTGTGACTCATATTCTTGTGATTATGTAGTCGCGATTTGTTATTATCACATTGAATTAAGTTTTTGATAAAAATACAATTTATAACAAGTAGAATATTTTCCATCTTAACGAATGATGAAGAAAAATATTTTAACACCTCCCAGGCCTCGAAAAAGTATGAAATATGCGAATTTCAAATATGGACGTAACTTAGCTCTCATTTAGCCGATTTAAGTTTATCCGACAATTTTTTGGAAACTCGCGAGTAGACGTATTAGAGAATGCTCTTTATTTTATCTATAGATCAGAAATTATCTAGATCAGAGAGAGAGGAGAACGAGAGTTTTCCCTTGAGGAATGAAAAATCTCTTTTTCATGGCTGTATGCCTGTATTTAAAATGGTTTCCTGTTGAATATATCTCGATATACATTCTGAAGAAATGGAGAATCGAGATCCAGAGTGTTCTCTCTTGGGTATAAAATTATGTCGGATAGTTTAGCCTATCAGGATCAAAAAGAAAAATATTATCGGCAGATATGATAAGAAGTGTGATTTTTTAGGTTTGGATGTGGAAAGCGAAAGTTTCATATCGATAGCCATGGTCTCTGGCACGTAGTGCAGTGTAGAGTGCGCAGGGTGGAATCGTGTGGTTGATTATACCTTCTGATCACGGTCCGATGAGGCGTGCGAGAGCGGGTCCAGTGAGTGTGATAGAGCCCTAATCTAATTCTCTGACCCGTCGAGGAGAAGCAACCAACCCGATGATTACATGGCCGGAGGCAACAACGCCAGAGAGCCTCACCGATACTTCGAGAAGTTGGAGAGAGAGCGACCCTTCATGGAAATAGTTATATCGTGTTCGGGGAACAAGCATATCGTTTCATAGGTTTTACTCTCGATAGCTTACACGTAACATGTAACGAACGACATTGAGATGAATTCTCTCATGGACCATTCCATCCATTACAGTTTCAAGCATTCAGACAAATACCCTTACAGCCTTCGATCATTTCGACACGTGAGTCTGGAGCCGGCTGCTTCGATGCACACACAAACGTCGAGGATGCTGGTCGCTTTCTCGGCTCGTTGGTCCTTTTCCCCTTTGACCTGGGATAACGAGAGTGTTGCGTACAATCTCTGCCATTTTTTCACTGGTCCACTCACGCTAGATCGTAAATGTGAATTTAAGAAGGGATGAAACTTTTCGTTCTCGCAAATTAGACAAAAGGGAAAATAATTTATAGGGGTGGGGGGAGGGGGGAGGGGGGCGGGGCATTATATCCGGAAGAAGCTAACATCGTATCAGCTAAGAGGAATAATGTTCTGAGGGGTTTTCCAAAGAATCAAAACGATTAAATCCTCGGTCGTATACATGGGGGATGGTTTTCTGTTGCAGCAAGAGATGCTGGCAAGAAGACGAGAGAAAGAGAAGCGTTGGGAACAACAGGTTGGCGCAAGGATTATGTCGATGTGGAAAACGAGCCTGATTAGCCAAATTTAATGACTGGGGCATTAGCTGTGGCCAAGGGATGAGTCTCTTCAATATCCCGATAAGGGGTTGAATGCAGGCTACATGGGCACTGGACGTTGAAATGACCTCTCCTCGTTGTTTGAACGATAACCCTCTAATCGATGGACAATATAATCGAGATTGCCATTTGATTATAACAAAACTCATTTTACACCTGACTGGAATCACGTCATTAATCACGTGATTTTGGCTGGTTCGTCGTTCACGATTTTCTGAAAGAATTTCCTGAATTTCGAATCATGATATTTCAATGAAACAGCGCAAAGTGAATTCTCGGCCAGGTGATTTTCAATCAATAAAATTTATAAGCAAAGTACGAGAGTTAATTTTTTCTAAAAAAAAAATTCTCGAGCTTGAAGATACTACGATGGAGTCTGGAGGTTGAAAAAAAAAATCGTCAAGGACCATAACTCGTACACATCGCTGCACTTTGGCTGTTTTGTATTTTACACGAGATTCTCGTATACGAAAAAGTATATTTTGCACAGCTCGCACAGACGGACAAGGGTGGGAAGTGAAGTTGGCAACACAACACACAAGAACTGAGGGGATGAAATAAAAAAATATGATGCCGTAGGATAAAAGACGAGGAAGATGGTAAAATAACGATGACATGTCGTCTGTCTATCCTTGAGGCACAAAAATGTACTCTCCTTATTGTCGCACGAGGGCGTGTACGCGAGAGAAAGGGGGTGAGTAATGGGCTGTGAACTCTCCTGAGAGAAAAGTTCAAGGAACCGACGAGAAATGTTTTTGACAATGTTGAAGACAGTCCTAGGAATATGATGAGCGTTGGCCTCAAACGAAGTGCTTTTTTTTTTTTTTTAATTCCAAATCTTACATTAAATAAAATAAATACTCGTATACATTATTCTCGTATCGCCACATGACTGACATATCCTGACAAATCGTCACAAATCTCTCCCAACGCCAAACTCATTCACATATCACGAAAATTATTATTCTTCGACAAGTAGAGGGCAGCCAAAGTGCACTGATATCTGGCAGAGTTTAGCCCTGCAATAATAACAATAATAATAGCAACAACGACAACAATAGCAGCAATAATAATCCTGAGAGAAAAGTTCAAGGAACCGACGAGAAGGTTTTTGACAATGTTGAAGACAGTCCTAGGAATATGATGAGCGTTGGCCTCAAACGCAGTGCTTTTTTTTTTTTTAATTCCAAATCTTACATTAAATAAAATAAATACTCGTATACATTATTCTCGTATCGCCACATGACTGACATATACTGACAAATCGTCATAAATCTCTCCCAACGCCAAACTCATTCACATATCACGAAAATTATTATTCTTCGACAAGTATAGGACAGCCAAAGTTCACTGATATCTGATATCAATAATAACAATAATAACAGCAACTATAATAAGAATAATAACAAAAAAAAAACAGAAATAGAATAATTTGAAATAAATTTAATAATTTGTACATTGATGTAAGTAAATAATTTTATTATTCTACACAAAAAGATTATTTGCAATGATTTTTCATTAGAAAAGTTGACTGACGATTCCTCACGATGTGAGGCTCGACCTCTCCAATTGGAATTTATTTTAAGAGCATGGCGTTCCGAGTTTGACAATCAAGACGAATCCGTGGATTTCACTGAAACCTCGATCGAGTTTTCTCGATCGAGCGTTTTCTCGATCTTCATCAACCTTCAACTCGTAAATATCGTCGACAATTTTCCTCTTTACTCTTTTTGAGTCTTTTTGAGATTTTCGGGCTGCTAGTGAGTCAGGCGGCGTCGTCGACGTCGATGCTGCTCTCTCTCTCTCTCTTTCGCTCTCTTTCCACATTGATCGATTCAGTGGCGCACTATGACACGCGACTCCTCCACTCTCTTTGCCTTCTCCGCATCGCGATGTCCCTGCGGGGATTTGGCACATGGCACTCCGATGATTTTGCATCAGATGAGCTCGAGCACCGAGCAATGAAGACGAGATACACCCCCTCAATAATCACATGCAAAATATTTTTCCGATTGATCAAAATCGTATTTGTTAAAAGAGAAAATGTATCCATTATTCCGCATTAAAAAACGCATAAAAAGTTACGCAAAAAATGTAGCGCAGTCTCGATGAGATTGATAATGAGCTCAAAATTATTGCTGGGCATTTAGAGATAATTTTCTGAGCCTGCGCGTTGAGTTAATTGCGTTTGGGTACTCGGAAGAACGATGATAATGCAAAGAAGCAACCATGGTAGGCTTTCTCTCTCTCTCTCTCTCTCTCTCTCTCTTACGGTCCAGTAAGGTTGAAAGTGTACGAGAAACGACCATAACGATGATATGGTCGATCCAATTTATCGGTGAACCTTCTCCGTTTTCTCTCATCGACCTTTAATTCTCGGTTTATGGATCGCACTCGCCGTTCTCGATAAACTCCTCATATCCTAATTTTACGCTGCTAATTTATTTCCTTTGTCTCAGGCTAGCTTGGATTTTCGATAAAATAAAATGGTGAAAGATAAAACTGGCGATCCGCGGTGGACAGTGTAGGGGCACGTAACACACGTATCTCTTGAAGGCAAAGCTTTCTTGGATGGGCCGTTGGAGAATGATTGTCTTTCTACCGGCGAGAAACGCTCTAATTTCATTTATTTGCTCGTATTTTTGCTTGCTTGTGTGTTTGTGTGTGTGTGTGTGTGTGTGTGTGTGTGTGTGCTGAAACGCCTTGGCGTCACCAAGCTCGACGACAGAGAAGATGCACGACTTAATTCACTTCTACGGCAGTCTCGCACCGTCTTCCTTCCCCATCTTTGGCCATCTCGCTCGAAGAGCACGAACCCCTCGTATGCCTGATCGTTATGGCCGTCTTCTCGCTCTCGCCGAGTCAACCTCCGTTGGGCCATTCACGTTCTCCATTAATCCATAATTAATGGTGTTTCGGTGAGTGAACTCGCAGCAGTATATATATATATATATATATATATATATATATATATATAATGATAATAGCAGGAGTAGAACGAGTGAGATACGAGCTGTATATCTCTCTTCCGGTTCTAAGCTCAGTCGAAATACGAGGCAGTATAACCACTTTTTTGATGCAAAGATCTCTCCATCTAGCTTCGGGCCTTTGCAGCATTCCAGCATGAAGACGAGGCCCAGAGGACTACTAGATATTGATCGGTGAAGCTGTAAAATAATCAAGGATAGGATGTACAGGGTCCATCAACCATCTTGAGAGCACTCAAGTTTCTCCAAAACTGCGCGAGAAGATGATCTCGTGGATGGAAGAGAATTTCGTATCTCGGACACATCGAGGTAATGAAGAAATCATTTGTTCACCTCGGAGTTCAACAATGCTGAAGGTTAGGGCTATTTTAGGAGAGTGAGGCCGGAATATCTACTTGTGGCAGATGGAGAAGTGGCTCGGTCGACCATGAGCACTTCCGCATGACCGTTTTAATAAGCTGGTGGTACTCGAGCTCGTAATTAAATAGTCTCTGCTGGTGATTCAGAAGGTGGCCTAAAATAATACTCCTTATACCGGAAACCGGTGGAGGACTCTCGACCTTTGACCACCCGAGATGTTGAGGATCGAATGATGTAATGGTGCTACGTGTCGTTGGCCATCTCATCAGCGATGGCTTCTTACCGAGCGAATTATTCTTTCAACCCCTGCCAACCGGAAGTTCATCAGGATGAGTTGGAATCCAAGAGCTTATTTTCAACAATCAATTCCATCCATTTATGACAATGAGATTTCTGGTCAACAGCATCAGATAACTCGACGAGACTTCCGGATGAACGTTCCCACGGCTACATTTCATTGAATCGATGCATTTTATCCATGTCTCGACTTATTTTCACCGGGAGTATATCGAAAACTGGCTGGTGACATCAACAGGAACGAACTGCTTCGGCTTCATTGACCCTCCATCATCCTCACTCTTCGTTCACACCACCAACGTGGACTTTTCTCGCGGAAAGTCGAAAGTTGGTTCATCGATCGTGACATTGCACACAGACACCTCAATGTACTCTGCTGGAGACCGTGGTGGATGGGATGGGAACTAACCGAGTGCGGAAAGAGCGAATGCTCGATGATGAGAGAGATGGAGAGAAAGAGAGAGACGACAAGAGAGAAGTGGAAAAAAGTGCAAATCACAAGGAGGGGAAGGGAAAAAAAAGTGAATAACGAAGATGGAGAGCATGGCGAGAAAAAAAGCGATTGATCGAGATGCGCAAGAAGGTACTCGAACGACTGAGCCTTGATGAAATAGAGCCTGGGCATCGATAACTAAATGATGCTGTAATGGAACTATAAAATCTGTGGGACGCGCTGAGAGGGAAAAATAAGAGCTCGCGAAAAGGAAGCAGCAGCTTTCACGAGAGGCAAGGTAGAATGTTCGATCGTATTAAATGTGGGTTACCACATGACGCCATTTTCTCCTGAACGTTCGTTTGAACGTGACATTCAAGATTCGTACAAGGTGGAGGCTAATTTTTTTTCTTTTTTTTCCCTGGAGCTTCCACATACAATATGCTGCAATTCAACGTGGAAGTTTTTGGAGAAATTCTAGTAGACCGTCCTTTTGGTTTTTTACGTCGGGTTAGTCCGAGCAGCCAGGCATAGCCCATTCGGAAATATACTCAGGCGGATCCAATACAATATTGGACCCTGCACAGAGCTGAGATGCAGGATAATTTTTTCATTTGTTTTGTTCTTGAGTTTCCAGAAAAAAAGTTTTTTGAAAAATTCTGGAATTCCATTTGGTTTTCTAGATCGGGATTGTTCCAGGAGTCACGAAATTCAGAAATATACTCGATCAGCTCTAATATAAGAATGGGCCTTGCAGATGTTGCAAAAGGTCATGGTAGGGTCATGATAAGTAGTTAAGGGAGCTGGCTGAATAGTTAGGATGCTGCGGATCATCCAGATCCCCACTCAACATTGATCACCATTGCAGATATTGCATACCCTTCTCGTTACCTTGAGGCGATGGCTTGGTATAAATTACAAGGGGGTGAATCAATCACAAGAATCCTCTTCATATACAGTTTTACGAGTTCACGTAAACACCAAAGAAATGACGATGGAAAAAAGATAACAGTCATGCAGAGATGATAAATCCAGGCTAACAGAGTTGATCAAACCCACAGACTTGACGATTCTATCGAAGCGTTTACATTGCTGAAACATCCTGCTGATTGTGAACTACCAAGTTCTCTGAAAAGCCAGCTAGCCATTTCCATCGCCATGGCTTGCCCATTCTACTCTTTCGTACAAGTTTTCGATTGAAATGAAATATACGAAGATCCATTGATTTTTATTAGATGTTCCCTGTACTATATCTGTATAAATCTATATATATATATATATATTGGGAGGATACATTATTGCTGGTAGGAAAGAGAAACATATGACTGGAGAACCGTAGTCACCGGTGGCCGATTGGACAACATCGCTGACGAACTATTGTATACTCTCTTTCGTTCGGGTTTGGTTGGGGTTGGGGCCAGTGTAGAAAAGCTATCGACGCGACTTTGCAGAGCTTTTTCCAACGATCACGTTCTCGCACCGAGTGCACAATGGCCGAGAGAAACGAGGAGAAAAAGGAGAGACTGGGTGTGCTACGAGGGCGGACTCCCGAGGCTTCTTGCGCACACACTTGCCTTCCGATGGAATTTCACTTCGGTAAATTTAATTTCTTTCCTTCTCTCTCTCTCTCTCTCTTTCTACCTTGGCTTCCCACGTATTCTCAACTCCCAACCACACCCACCCACTCACACGCACACACACACACACACACACACAAACCCGGCAAGTTTTATTCTCTTGATTTTTCCTAGTCCGAAAATTGTGAGCATTGAGGGTGTAACAGAGTGTATGTTCTCGGAACGTATCGGCTATACCCTACTAACCAAATAGTATTTGTGATTATACGTGGGGTGTGTTACTCCCTGTCGCTTCACAGTGAGTCGATCGGGAGGGATCAAAATGGAAACAAAATTGGTGAGCGAGAGGGAGAGAAAGAAAGAAAGAGGGTGAGAGAAGGGCTGAAGGAGGACGAAAAGGAGAAAATGTGGAGGAAAGCGAGTTAGATCGGATGGGGTTGGACGTGACCTTTCTATCCGTTGAAAGAGTAAAAAATGAGAAATCCGCAAGGAACTCGGAGAGTTAAAAAACAGGGTGGGTAACACGGAAGTATATAGGGAGAAGAAGGCGCGCCTGAGAGAATCCGACTCTTTCCTCGCGAGGGGAGTTATTGAATATCAAAAGTTTGCTGGAAAGGCGCTGGAGGGACTTCGGGACAGAGAGAGAGAGAGAGACAGAGAGAGAGAGGGAAGACAGAGAAAAATTTCAAGACGGTGCCAGGGAAGTTCACTCGAAAACATAACTTATGAGTAAGTTCTTCACGGAGTACATACAGAGATAAGGATGGCAAATATACCTATACGGATCGTGGAAGATGTTGAGAGCGAGAAGGATGGATGATCCAAGATACAAACGAGAGAGTATCTAATACACAAGTGAGGATTCAGTTGTGTACTCGCTGAATGATGCTTACGACGTTAGTGGTGGAACAGCGGAAGAAGACTCGTCCATAGTATAGGTAGAGACGAATGAGCGAGTTGTAGTTGAAAGAAACGGGGAGGCAGAAAAAGAGAGAGAGAGAGAGAGAGAGAGAGAGAGGGAGAGAGAGTGCCGGAAAGAGACTCGGCTCTCAACTGGGAAGAAGAAAAAGAAGGAGGGATAGCAGAAAAAAAGTGTACGGAAAGGTCGTGGAAGCTGCTGGACGGTGGCTGCATGGCTGGACAGGGTCCACTCATTCATCTCTCTCTCTCTCTCTCTCCCTCTTTCTCTTCTTGAGACGGAAGTTAGGCCGTCAGCAATACCAAGGATCCGAAACTGAGCAACCAACGACGATGGAGCGATGACGCCAACGTCGCCACCAACGCAGCCACGAAAAGAACAAACTTTCGTCAGACTCCAAGACGCTAAAAGGAACGAGAATTTCGAAAAATACGCCAAGCGCATCTCGCGCTCTCTGATCCTCGACGAAGAGTTCCCGAGGGTGGAAAAGTATATATATATATATAGGTATATATAAGAGAAGGAAAAGAGATGATGGTACGAGAGTGAGGGGGGGAGATTGCCCGCTTGTTAGAGAGACTCCCGGTGGAAGAAATGTAGCGGTGAGTGGGGCCAACCAGAGAGACTCTTTCTCGGTTGCTCGTTCGCTTTTCCCTCTGCCCAAAACTCACAGCATCAGCACAGTAACAGCCAGCAATATCGCACAAAGAGTATGGACAAACTTTTTCTTTCTTTTCTCGTGTGTCGTTTCGTCTCTTCTTCGTCGTCGTTGTCGTAGTAGTTGTAAGAAAAGCAAACGGGAATGAGAATCATGGCAAGGACCACGCTTAAATATATAACCTCAGTATCATGTGTGCCCAGTAGAAAAAAATATATATATGTATACATATATACATAGCAGCATACAGTAAACATAGACTCGGGAAAAGTGCGAGAGAAAGATGGAAAGATTGCGAGAGAAGAAATAGTATGTACTGCAGCATTGGCAGCAGAAAAGAGCATATAAGAAAGAATCTTCTCATCGTTTGGCCAGTCGCTGATGCTACTCCATTTCATCCAGTAATTTCGGACCGTATACTCAGGATGTGTTATATACAATTCCTACATTTCTCTGTTCTGTATGAAAAGTTTTGACGATTTCAACGCAGTAACTTTGAAAACTCAAGAACGACGTATATTTCATGTCAAATGATGGAAAAAGTGACCACAAGGCTGTGAAATTTTTAGACAAAGATTGCTGAAACAGCTGAAGAGAGACAGAAAAAAGAACGAGATAGATACAAAAAGCTAATTTGTCAACGAGACTTTTATTCACGAGCTCCAATGAACACGAGCAAAAGAGTTGAACTCGTGGACGGTTCAAAAGGATGTTGGCTTCGATGTATTGGGAAATGTCGATGAGCTAACTTGGACATCGATACCTATGACGAACTCCACGTATTCCCCACTCCCTTGCTCGTGTCTGTGACACATTCGTATTGACCAGAACCTAATGAATACGCTGGGATGAGTCGCAGACGTGATGGGCACACAGGGAGAGGGAGAGGGAGAGAGGGAGATGGAGAGATAGACAGACACACAGAGAGAGACAGAGACAGAGAGAGGAGTTCAGTCAATACAGTGAGGCACGTTCTCATGAGGCTCCGACTCAACCCAGTTCACCTTTACAACTCGGATGTCCTCATCCTTTCTCTCTCTCTCTCTCTCTCCCTCTCTCCCTCTCTCTCCCCACTTCCAATATTCCGCGGTTCTATTTAATTTTCTCGTCCCCACCCCCAAATCTAGGTATCAATTAGGGGAAATCCGCAGAGGATCATCCACGTGGTACGATATACATGTCAAATCCCACGATAGTCCCTCGACTACAAGACTAGTCCGATAATTTCATCCCCCACTTGCTGGCATCATTGAATCTGTTACAATCGGATGGTCCATATTTGCGTGATGAATTTACGTCGAAGGGACTTGACAGGGACTATTTGAGTGCACAAACATCAAAGAGGAAAAGCCAAGAGTCGACAGAGGATCGCTCCGCTGGAAGAATACACGAATCAGGATGCTTTTGGTTTCTCTGTGCAACAACGAGGGGTTGTTTGTTCGCGATATCATAAATTGAATACTAATTGACACATGTGCTCCAAAAGCCTTTACATTCCATGGCCCAGAGATCCTGTTATAAATATTGCGCGTTCAACTTTCATTGGTCCGATAAACACACACACGCAGGCATAGACACACAAAACTCCGTTTGAATATTAGCCCTCGCGTCCATATGTACCATGGTGGATATAAATTTTCGAATAAATACGCGGGACAGCCATTTAATGTGACTCAGCGTAGCGTACACTGGCCAACCATTTGCTTCATCCCACTTTTGCTCCTCTTCGATAACCCCTGGCCGATTTTACCACAGAACGGAAATCCCCTTTCGCACTGTCCATGCGGCCATTCCCGGACCATCCGCTTTCTCTCTCTCTCTCTCTCTCTCTCTCTCTCTCTCTCTCTCTCTCTCTTGGTCTCCTGTCGGCATTGCGGCCCCGTACGAAACTCTATGCTATATATCGAGCTCACAACCTTTGCCATTTGAATCAATACCTACTTGCTCACTGGAGCATTGCCAGAATAATTTCACCGAATCGAAGCCCAGTAGTATGGTGAATGGTGACAGAAAGAGAGAGAATGGAGCAGGAGGTGGGGATGGTGGATAGGATAGGATATCGAGGCACGGAGATGAGCCGATACTAATTAATTCCGTCTTTTGTGTAACCGGGAACGATTCCCGAAGGATTGGAGGATATTGGTTATATATATGACGTAAGGAATATCGAGATAGTGATTGAGTGATTAAAACAATAGAGTGATTGCCTACCACATCATTCCATTTTTTTTTCCTAGCAGTGCAGCTTGAAAAAAAAAGAGCAGATCCATAATGTCAGGCAGTGAATATCGCAATAATAGGAACGGATGGAAAATATTTCAAAATCGACCAGAGCTCGAAATGCTAGTCGTCTCTTTTGCGGGATATTTGAACGCCATCCATCTGTCTCTATCTGCTATTGAACGAAGCGACGGATTTACAGCTGGATGAATTCGCTGACGGTATAAATAAATGAAGATAGATGTGTAAAAAAAAAATAAAAAAAAATAAATGAAGACTCTTCCACGAAGCACTGGCATGCGACGGTTGATTGAACGAAGTTAGCAGCGTGGCAGGATGTACAGAGGTGTACAGACGTCGTGTAACCAGGCACTGTCGGAAACAATGAGCTCGAGAATCGCCCTCTGAGTGAAAAGGGGAGGTCAGATTTCATCGTAGCTCCGCAATCAGTTGGCAGAAGGTCTCGTCGATGGTATACTGGCTCTGGCTGGCTGGCTGGCTGGCTGGTGCTTCACCCATGTCCTATACCAAGGGATGAACCATTGAATATCTCCTGTCAATACAGCAAATGACACAGATCGAATCGATTCGACGGCCCGACTAATTCGGATGACGAGGAGAGTTTCCACCGCAACTACGTGTTACGTGCATCAGTTGTACACACACACACACACACACATGTATACTCAAATCTACGGTATTCTCGCGTATACCCGGTGGATGATAATGTTTGCATCAAACATCCGGTTTAATTGTTCATTGAAGAAAGTCTCTGTGAAATAATCCATATCGCTTGTTGTATTTTTTTAGGCCCAAAACCCAAAATTACGAGACTTTTCATATAAAACGATCGACTGTTGGATATTATATAAATTATACACGACGAATCGACAATAATTCCTTGTTTGCATCAAACATCCGGTTTAATTGTTAATTGAAGAAAGTCTTTGTGAAATAATCCATATCGCTTGATGTATTTTTTTAGGCCCAAAACCCAAAATTACGAGACTTTTCATATAAAACGATTGACTGTTGGATATTCTATAATTTATACACGACGAATCGACAATAATTCCTTGTTTGCATCAAACATCCGGTTTAATTGTTCATTGAAGAAAGTCTTTGTGAAATAATCCATATCGCTTGATGTATTTTTTAGGCCCAAAACCCAAAATTACGAGATTTTTCATATAAAACGATTGACTGTTGGATATTCTATAATTTATACACGACGAATCGACAATAATTCCTTGTTTGCATCAATCATCCGGTTTAATTGTTCATTGAAGAAAGTCTTTGTGAAATAATCCATATCGCTTGATGTATTTTTTTAGGCCCAAAACCCAAAATTACGAGATTTTTCATATAAAACGATTGACTGTTGGATATTCTATAATTTATACACGACGAATCGACAATAATTCCTTGTTTGCATCAAACATCCGGTTTAATTGTTAATTGAAGAAAGTCTTTGTGAAATAATCCATATCGCTTGATGTATTTTTTTAGGCCCAAAACCCAAAATTACGAGATTTTTCATATAAAACGATTGACTGTTGGATATTCTATAATTTATACACGACGAATCGACAATAATTCCTTGTTTGCATCAAACATCCGGTTTAATTGTTAATTGAAGAAAGTCTTTGTGAAATAATCCATATCGCTTGATGTATTTTTTTAGGCCCAAAACCCAAAATTACGAGACTTTTCATATAAAACGATTGACTGTTGGATATTCTATAATTTACACACGACGAATCGACAATAATTTCTCACGTTAAAAATTATGAGATGTGATCAATTCTCGATCGAGTTTACGCAAAGCTGACCTAACAGAAAAAAACGATAGCGAGACAAACTTCCAGTATTGATAACAGCGAGAGGTCAGAGTGTAGATCTGCTTCACGTTTTCTTGTGTCGAGGATTCGCCAACTATCGTGCAATAAATTGCAGGGATATACCGCAATAGTGTGGCTTCAGGATGAAAGTTGGAAAATCTGATACTCGAGTTTGCACGTGAGAGGAGTGAGGAAACTGGTGGGAATCTCTCGCACATACACGGGAGCTTCGCTGGATAATGGCGAATGATCGTTCACTCATGGTCGAGCTTAACTAGATAGTAGTTTGAGGAGATCATAAAGTGCACTTTGTCCTGCTTGCTCTCATTCTCGTGGTTTGCTTTGTTCGATGTATATATATATATATATATATATATATATATATATATATACATTTATTCATTCGTTTGGCGATTCTCTTCAACATATGCTCGTACACTGTTTGCCCGATGCTCTTGCACATTTACGTGTGTGCGTTGACGTAACCATTCTGGTTCAATGTGCGTGAGGAAAGCGTTTTCCGAATTTGTAGCAGACTGCTCTGTCTCTCACCCTCTCTCTCTCTCACCCTCTCTTCTCTGCGGTCCTCCATTACACGCTTCAATTGACCTCTGTTACACATGATTACAGCCTCGCAATATCACAAATATTTGACCATCACATGCTATAGCCATAATTTTACGATAATTACCCTCGTAATAATTAATAACTTGACGTCACGAAACATCTTGTTGACATCAGATGGACCTGAGAGGTTTTGTAAATGAAAAAAAAAGTGCACAGCGTGCGAATGGCACGCATTGTATATAACTCTATATATTTGACTATATCATACCATCAGCTATTACATTATATATATATATTCATTCGTTTAGCGATTCTCTTCAACATATGCTCGCACACTGTTTGCCCGATGCTCTTGCACATTTACGTGTGTGCGTTGACGTAACCATTGTGGTTCAATGTGCGTGAGGAAAGCTTTTTCTAAATTTGTATCAGCCTGCCCTCTCTCTCTCTCTCTCTCTCTCTCTCTCTCTCGCTCTCTCCCACCCTCTCTTCTCTGCGGTCCTCCATTACACGCTTCAATTGACCTCTGTTACACATGATTACAGCCTCGCAATATCACAAATATTTGACCATCACTATAGCCATAATTTTACGATAATTAACCCTCGTAATAATTAATAACTTGACGTCACGAAACATCTTGTTGACATCAGATGGACCTGAGAGGTTTTGTGAATAAAAAAAAAAGTGCACAGCGTGCGAATGGCACGCATTGTATATATTTGACTATATCATACCATCAGCTATTACATTATACGATCACGCATCAAACCGCAATTTACACGATGTAAATTCGTGATTACCGTACCAGGATGAGAGGGCTAGCCCCAGCTTACCATTTCCAATTCGATCCTGAACTCGTAGTATGAAGCTGGTACGAAACGGTAATCCGAAGCCCCAGCGGGTGGTATCATATAATACCACCACTGTAGTGACTACCCTCGCTGGTTCTCGTATGAATGCATCCCTCTCTCTCTCTCTCTCTCTCTCTCTCTCTCTCTCTCTCTCTCTCTCTCTTTCATCCACCACGATTGGCATTGGAGCGAGATATTTTGGTACAAATCATCGAATTGTATGGATAAAATGACCAAGTTATTCATATACATAGAGACCCTCTAGTTCACGATTACACTCTAACTATATTTTATCACTTGTATACATGAATTCTCCGTAGCCTCTGCAGAATTTCTGAGAATAAATAAAAATCGTTTGAGTGGAATGAGAAGATCGAAGCAAAAGTGCTGAAACTGATCGAGGGATTTCACCTCAATAACTTGAAGTATTGAAAACAATGGAATAAATAATATTGGTTATAGACATCGTTCATTATGTCGTAGCTTTGAATTTGCGGTTGAATCGAAATTTCAAATTCTCTTCCTTTATATTTTATTGTAAAAATGAAACATCTAAATATACAAGAGCTTTCGATTATTTATTCCTCTTGTGGCGCTATTTCTGTGTATACATCTCTATGGGAATTGGATCCTATCGAACTGGGTCAATAGTGGAAATCTTCTCGATGCAATTCTTTTTTTTCTTACCCTCATTTCTTTTAGTCAAAGCTCTTCACCCTTCTATATATGTTGATTTCAGCTCCTCCATATTCTATGTATGCTCGTCGATATTCAAATCATGCGAATGATGCAAATTTAAGATGAGGAATAATTGCACAATTAATTATCGATTCCTCGAATATAATTGACCCTTCGGGTCACCTAATTTGGCACACAGGCTCAGCAGTGAAACTTACTGACAATTTTTTTTTCACGACTATTTCCTAGATACCAAACTTTGAATATATTTCGAGATAATAATCCGAATAGGTCAAGAAATTTTATACCATGATATTAAAGTTCTATATATAATTCTATGCATAAATAAACTTGACCAGGAATCACGCGAGTTTTATATCGAAGAGAATTCGGTGTACCGACCATTTTTACTCTACCGAAATATTTTCAGCATTTATTGCACTCTACTTGCACGATGGATACTGTTGAATATTTTTGATTTTTTCGGCCATAAAGTAGCCTAAATATTTTCAAGCCAAGTATGACACTGTCCATTTTTTTTCTATTTTTTTTCACGACCATATATATAACTTTGAATATATTTCGAGATAATAATCCGAATAGGCCGAGAAATTTTGGACCAAGAATCTAGTCAATATATTGAGTTTTCAGTTAGCAAATAGCAATAAACTCGAGTACGAATCTTACGGACGTGATTGATTTAATCGTTTCACATGATTTTTCCCACTTTTTTTTTAACCCCTGGAAATCCTGCAATTCGACTCTTTTGCCCCGAAGCTTCTCGTCGAAGCACTGTCTCGTTCCCTCCGCGTACAAAACAAAGCCCGGTGAACAAAAGTAGAAAGTTTGCTAGGATTCGGTGATTCGTGTGACTTGACGGTCTTATAAATGCGAGTGAGGAAGAAACTTGGAGATAGTTTGCCCAGTCTCGACCTCGATCGCGGATTTATCCGAAGAGAATGGAAAGAGAGAATGAAGGAAAGAAAGTAAAGACAGAAGGCTGGCTGCTATACTGATGCTGGCTCACCGGCTTTATACCCATCAGCTCCTTTCAACTCTTGCTCTGTCGATACAGCAGTCACTATATATATATATGTAGTGACTACACTGCTTTTTCTTTGGCTTCTTCCACCTTTAGCCGTCATCTTCCCTCCTTACTTTTTCGCTACTCGCTCAATTCCTGACCTGGCGACCCAGCCTCAGTTGACCCTATATCCTCATCGCACCAGCCTCGACACTTCTTATACTTCGGGCTCTACTTCTTACTCACCAGTAGTAAAAAAAAAAAAAAAAGACGACCAAGAGCGCTTATTGAAATTGGAAAATACAATTTAAGTTTTCCAGCGCGACGACACGCTGATCGCTTCTTACGAGCATAATACTCTCTCACGTTGGTGAGTGCTCGCCCCCTTTTCATCATAATGTTGAGCTGGATGTCATGTGATAAAAACCAAGACGAGACTATTAAGGGTTTCTCACACCTTTTGGGTCTGCATATATATATATTTTTTTAATTCCACCTCTCCCGTAATTTCTGTTCTCCTGTCCAGCCCAGTTTTCTGTTCTTACTCATTCCCCCAATTAAGAATTTACGGGAAGCATTGACAGATCAATTTTTTACCATCTTGGTAGAGGTGAATATAAAATGTCAAATAAAAAATGTATTTTCACTGCGAATTAAATCATGTCAGTGACAGGTGGATTTCCTTCATTTCAATATATCAAAATATCTAGTACGTACGTCCATTTTAATTTATCCATAATTTTCAATCTCTTATCAGAGTTCCACAGTTAATCCAAAATTGACAGGTCAACAGTTCATCGCTCAATAATTTCCCATCTCTTTTTCTATCTCCGAGAAACATCCAGATGTCATTTGACCTACGTTTGGGCTTACAAAACGTTACGGAATAAATTTTCCAGTCACTTAACAAGCAGATTCAATTAGCGAATGTTGAGACAAATACAACGTCATCGTTCTATCTCCATATATATATGGATATTCCACGACCTGTGACCTCAGTAAACCTTGGAGAAAAATCTCTCGCAATTCTGGCATCGCCATATTTGCCTGAAGCATCGAGTTATCCTCGTCATTATTTCTCCCGATGATTTTCCCGGCACTTTCGAACCTCGAAGAGCATCTCCGGAGGCTTTCACGCTCGACGTATTTGGCCTACACACAAAGCGAGACCAACGTCGTTAAAAGGGCGCATATGCTTCTGCGTAACTATATATTCACGATAGAACTATGATAACAGCCAATTTGTATGTTGGAGGAAACGCAAAAGACAAGGCCCTCCAGCTAGTTCATGGAAGCTTCTTCTGCCTTATTCTCCCTTAACAATGTTATCCCCGTTCTTCACTATCAGACTGTCTATGCGCACGTGCATACGTGTAAGAAGTTACTTTAGATTTATCGGTTTCCTGAATCATCGTGATACGAGCCTGTCGGCGCTCCAAGCTTTCTAATTGACTTTTCTCTCCCTGCAGTGCCTTTACGTGGTTCGGGGCTGGTGCATAAAGTTTCTCGTGTCTCGTGACTCTTTCACAATTCTCTCTCTCTCTCTCTCTCTCTCTCTCTCTGCTCTCTTCGCTCTCTCTCTTCTCTCTCTCTCTCTCTCTCTCTCTCTCTCTCTCTCTCTCTCTCTCTCTCTCTCTCTCTCTCTCTCTCTCACACACACACACACACACACACACACTCTCTTCTCTCCTCTCCTCTCCCCTTCTCTGTGAGCAATGCGAACATCGAGGAGAACGTGGTCTCTCGTGTACATAGCCCCAGGCTAAACTTACCCTGAAAGCACCATCGTGTCCATTTTCCCCGGCGTGTTATCTATCATGGCACCGTAACGTTCGCGTGAAATAAACATTTAAGGTTAATCGACGAATCTCTCATCAAACAACCACCACGAACCAATTATTTCATCCACATTCGTTCCAATTAAATGAAGAGAAAAAAAAAACGTTTGCGCTGTCATGAGAGATGGAACAAAAACTTTTGTGATTCTCGTGAATTCACGAGTCACGAGTAATTGTTTGGACCACACGTAGGCCTGGAACACGAGCAAATTCCTACTCTCTATTCACGACTGCAATCAGGAAAAAAAAAAAAAAGGGAATATTCACTAGAATCGATTCACAAGTACACTTTAGTAGTTTTGAAACTTTGACGATGAAACTTTTGACAATGAAATGGGTACTTTTAAAGAGATGGCAGTGAAACTCGTTATGATCGAAGTATTCTCTAATGTATAAATGTGGAAAAGACCGAAGTGCTGATGCCATTTTCTTGGAGACGATGGCCAAAAGCAATGAGCAACGACGCTCGTATACCACGTGTGATGGCGAGGAAGTAAGGTTCTTATATATATATATATATATATAACAACCTTACATATGTTACCTTATATATGTATATATATATATATGTATCTGTATATACCTATTCCCTACTCGATTTGATATAGCAGGATCGCTACATGCATTTACAAGCTTTTGACGGCAACTCGTAATGCAACATGTACATGTCTGTGTACTGCAAGAGTTGATGTTACCATGTGTGAGGAGACCGCAGGGTGCTCTGATGGGTAATCGATTTTCGTTAATGGCGCAGCCGTTGACAGAATCCTACGTTACGTTCCCTGCACGTTTTATTTATAATTATCGACATCTAATAAACGTTATGAATTTTTGTGACGAATTTCGTCAAATCCGTGACGAGCTTTGAACTTTTTCAAAGAATAAGGAGATACTTTTTGAGTTTTTGCTCCCGCGTGAACAATTAATTTACAAAGAATTGCGAAACTCTAGTTTCAGTTGCCCATGCATTATCTATATATATATATATATATATGTATGTATATATATAAAATAATATAATATAATATATATATATAATATAATATATATAGGCTATATAGGCTTATATATATATATATATATATAATGCAGATAATAAATCCAGTAAGCGTAACTATAATTGAGAAGAGCTTTTAACCCTTTCAATGGAAAGGAGATTTTTTTTGAACTTTTGATCTCTCCGGAACATCAAAATTACTGAGACTCTTGTACAATAATTCTAATTGGATCATAATTTTGTTCAGAATTTTTTGCTCCTTCCCCATGGGGTTTTTGGAGCCCATGGTATTTTTTTTTTATTGAGAATCGTTCGATTGAATTGTATAAATACATCATCCTTGCATGGCTATTTTCATTCTTGCCTCTCCATAGTCCTGTAATTTAATGCATCGGCCGAAGCCAATGCGCAGCCATTGACGAAACTCTAGTTTCAGTTGCCCATGCATTATCTATGTATATATAGACAATAAATCCAGTAAGCGTAACTATAATTGAGAAGAGCTTTTAACCCTTTCAATGGAAACGAGATTTTTTTTGAACTTTTGATCTCTCCGGAACATCAAAATTACTGAGACTCTTGTACAATAATTCTAATTGGATCATAATTTTGTTCAGAATTTTTTGCTCCTTCCCCATGGGGTTTTTGGAGCCCATGGTATTTTTTTTTATTGAGAATCGTTCGATTGAATTGTATAAATACATCATCCTTGCATGGCTATTTTCATACTTGCCTCTCCATGTACAGCCCTGTAATTCAATGCATCGACGAAAGCCAATGCGTACGCCGGGACAGAACATCGAAGAATCGAATTAATTTACTGTGCCCACGGCAATGCTGTGAATTCCGAGTACGTACATTCTGTATTCGTAATGGCACAGCGCAGAATGTAGCAACGGAGAAACCCGGCTGCTGTCACTATGCATCCATGCACCTCGGGATCCTCTATGAATATTCATTACAAGTGAATTGGAGCTTGGTGCCTTGTGTGAAAACGTTAACTGTAACATTTCGATGAGGCTGCATTCATCAAACATTCGGAGAAATTCATCATTCACATCAGCCCAGGCTATACAAATTCGAATGATAATTAAACGGGATTCTCTTCAGGATCTTCAACCTCGAATTATTTAGACAAATACACACGTATATTAATTATAAGTTTTTTTTTTTAACTAGCGAAGAAATTTGTATTGGATTTGACCCTGTACCTGGGAGAGATAAAATTAAAGAGTTAAGAGAAATTCTTGAACATGAAGTAGAAAAATTCCGAGGATTTCTTCCTGATGATCATCCAGTCGATTATTTTTATATATCAGAAAAATTGACGCAGCATTAGAAGAAAAAAAAATCATGGTATGATTTAATTAGAAAAATCTGAGGATTTTCTAATGGAAAAATTCATGCCAAGTAGGCTTATCATCTCCTTGTTCTTGCAATGACATCAAAATTCTATAATGCGTATATATAACTATTTATAATCATTGATAACGAAGATGAAATTATTTGAAAAAAAAAAAATCTTCCTGATGATCATCCAGTCGATTATTTTTATATATGAGAAAAATTGACACTGCATTAAAAAAAAAAGAAAAAAAAACATCATGGTAAGAGTTAATTAGAAAATGTGGAATTAATTCGTTCGTTATACGATATGTAACAAGCGTTATCGTCGTACGCGATTTTTCTCCCAAATGTAAGAACATACGATCGGATAAAATTCTCCAACGACGAATATTAATATGCGGTTTTTAGCAGTCGCGAGAAAAAAGTGTGTACGAGAGAATAAAGAGAATCCGGTCATTACCGAGTCAGCGGAATCGCAGTTTTTTACGGTTTAATGTCTACATATATATATATACATAGAAGTGGGAAAAGCTTTAACCGCGACGATGTCGTCAATGGTAAGCTCGCCGCTGTGAGTTCCGCAATGAGATATCCTGCACGGAACATCGACGAGTTTATGGTTCATCGAGAAAGGAAACGACTGAATACGTGGAATCTCGTGGCCCGGAAAAATGATAAAGGACCGAGAATTGGAATTCAACGGAACGGCTGAAAGGCGGATAATTTTTTATCCGCTTTTCAGCCATTCAGTCGCTAATGCGAGAGAGAGAGAAAATCTTTTGTGTGCGTTTGTATATTCCATCAAGGCCATAGAATTATTTGAGCTTGGAATGAGATGGTGTATCAATGAGTGGTCCAAACGATGAAACACGAATCTGTCGCAGGTTTTTCCCTCATCAAACGAAATCCTCGGTAAATTCCTGATGCTCGAGGACTCTTTTCCAAGCTTCATAGTAACATGAATTCGTTAGTAGCTGTTCGGGAAATCTCCATTAAAATTTTTTCCATCCTCGTTGTTGGCAAACTGTGCGATGTCGAGTTAAAAATTGTTCGTTCCTTGGATTTCTCGTGCTCGTGAGATATCGAAATTGTTATTGGTCACGATGACCTCTCAATTTCCTCTTTAACAATAACAATTGTTACTAGAAAGAGTGAAATAAACGTTGCAGCATCCAACGGGGGTCACATTATTCCGTGAAGTTTTCCACCGTTTATTGGCAAAACGCCGAGTGTTATAATGGCAAAGAGGACCTTTCGGATGGAGTCAGAGGTCACGTTTTCTCATTCTAAATCTTTCCACTCAGTTATCATTTTTATTCTCGCATTAAATGACAATTCCCAGAATTTTTCTTACAGCTCCGAGTACAACCCCATCATTACCTTTATCGTCCACTCTCGCCCAAAAATTAATTCTCATTGTTACCCTTTACAGATTTAAAATTCTCAATGTATTGTAAAAGTTTTTACTCTGAAATTTTTTTTAACTGCTGAATACACTCTCAAACGTTGGAGTGAAAATTAGAGACTCGCATAATTCATACTATATATATATATATATAGACGAACACGCAACACGAATCATCCAAGTTATATATTTGCAAAGTCTGCTCTCGCGTGGAGGGTGCGGACCGGTTAAGCCCGAGGGACATAGACGAAAGAGAGTTTTGGCGTTTCTGTGCCACGAAAACTCCTCATGGTCTAAAATTTCCGCCCCTGTTCGTTTTCGTGTCTCTCGCCCTCGGTAGTCTCTGCCAGTGCTTGTTCGTTCGAATCTCGGCTTTCAAAGGGATGGCAAATACAGGAACTCGGAGAATGCAAAGGATCGAACGCGCAAGTAAAGGTATATATATATATATATATACATATATATATATATATATGTATATGCTGTACACACGTAAAAGGTAACGAGAGAACGGTCATTCGTTACACTCAATACCCGTATGGTCTGGGGTATGGGAAATTTTGACATCTATATAGATATACATATAGCGTGTGATTGTATATATACGCGCATGCATTTTACTCGTGCAGTCCAGCCAGAGACTAGGAGGCAAACTTTGTCTCTCCTGGGAACGAACGAGGCTAAAAATCTTGTCTACCTTCCGTTTTCGCGATTTTTCCACCCTGACGCGTGGACTTTTTCCACGGTTGTTGGTTCTCTCCGTGAGTATGAAAGCACGTGCAGCTTTGGACAAAAAAAAAACTGGCGCTGGTCCTAACTGGGACATGGAGGTAAAAGTAACATGACGTTGGAGAGTGCACAGAGCAAAACTTGTGGGCTTATTTTTTTTTTTTTTCTCTTTTTTAAGGTTAAATAAGGGTGTATGGGAGTAATGGAAAATATACAAGGAGTCGGTGGACTATTTTAATTCATGTTGAAATTTGTAATTAAAGTTTAAATTCGAGTTGGAATTTTAATTAAAGTTTGAATTTGAGTTGAAATCTTAATTAAAGTTTAAATTCAAGCTGGAATTTTAATTAAAGTTTAAATTCAAGCCGGAATTTTAATTAAAGTTTAAATTCAAGCCGGAATTTTAATTAAAGTTTAAATTCAACTTGGAGACATTCATATGTCTAAATCCATAAATTCCAGCGGCTTATATATGATTGAATTTTTACAGTTCTTTGAGAATATTTGTCGAGGTCTTTTATATTCCGTCGACGATCAGAGTAATATCGTATATTACCTTTACTGTGTGACGTTAAAATGGATGATAGCCAAAAATATTATTTTTCCTTCGCGATTCGTTCCAATATACTTTTCTTGGCGATTCACGACAGATTACGCCTCTTATACTCTATTACAAATTGATGTCCCGAGAGATATGATCAAATACCTATTTCGATGTTCATATGCTTATCAAATGTTCATTCTTGTTGATTTTATCAAGCCAAGTGGGGCTTCTTCCCCCATTTCTGTCCATGCTCTTGGCCATGAGGCCCGGATAATATTCGTATATTAATCGACCGGATAATATTCGTATATTAATCGACCGGATAATATTCGTATATTAATCGACCGGATAATATTCGTATATTAATCAACTGCATCCTTGGCTAATACTGCGGTGAGCAACAAACTTTGTGCTGGTTTTGGTTCAAGAAGGATGAAGCTTGTCGTTATCGCTTCTCGGGCCATCTTTCAACCGGCAAAATCTCACAGGAAGTTCATCGGGTATTTCCATACAAGTCCGAGCTGTGTAAGTGCTCAGTTCAGAAACAGCAGCAGCAGCAGCAGCAGCATCGCTAACTTGACACAGATAGAGCGTTTCGTGTCCTGGGGTTAACATTGACGCTGATGTCAGCCCAAAAGTTAGTTGAAACATTGACGATGTCGATAGACCCTGGCTCGAAGCACGACAGAGATATTAAGCTGATGGAAGGACAGAAGCATCGAAACTAGCAGACATTCACTGATGACGAACTAAAATACATTTTTTTTTCATTACTTTTCTCTATTTTTAATAACGAATGAGATTTCTTTGCTTTTCTCTCTATCCCAAAAATGACAGTTGAATTTTCTAATCCAACAAAATATATTTTTTACTGGACAAATTATATGTCGAATCGAGTGAATTTTATCAAAATTTTGACCTTCGCAGTCCTGGAACTTTGCGGCACGAGCTTGGATCCCTATTAAATTGGACCCACTAGGACTTTTTCCACTTTTTGAGTGGAAAAATAACCCGAACAAATATAAATAAAAATTCCTAAAAATATATATGTAAAATTTCCATGTATTTTTATATTATTACCAAGAAATCTGACAGATTTTGTTTCTCATGCTATATCCTTTTCCATCGTCGAATATTTTGAAAAATATTCATCTTTATGATCGTCTGTAAGGTCAATATTTTTATAAAATAAAACAACTCTCAATTTGTTAATAAACTGACACATGCATGAGCCTGGAAAGTTACGGGCCACTGAGTAATTCCTCTTTTATTGTCACTTCTCGCCTGTGTCCTGCAATATCATCCATGCATCACGCTTTATGTGCTTCATTGTAGCGAATTTCACATTTCTCTCTCTCTCTCTTTCCCTTTAAAAAGTGCGTGCTCGTCAAAAATGAATCTCTCGCACCGTTAATCTTTTTCTGCTAAATCGTTTCTCTGGTGACAGCAACTATTATACAAAATCGATATATATAGTCTACGGACTGCACACACTTCCTCGCCCTGTAACAGAGTGATAACGTATATGGCCGATGGGTTCAGCAAGCGCACCTCGATGTTGCCACGAAGTTTACATCCGAGCGAATCCATTCACGAGGCTCACATGGGCATAGCTTGAATTATGCTTCGCGTACAATGTACAGACGGTAGCTCATAAATTCTCTCTCTCTCTCTCTCTCTCTCTCGCTCTCTCTCTCTCTCTCGCTCTCTCTCTCTCTCACTCTCTCTCGCTCTCTTCCTCTTTACAAGAGGAAGGACTGCGTTGAGATCATCCGCCATCATCCTGAACTAACTTGGCCCCGATTATGGATCGGTCCTCTGTCCCATCGCGTCTTAATCTCGTAAAGAACTTTTTTGTTTCCTCACCTCATCGACTTTAACTATAATCGTTTGCTTTAATTTTATTTCACTTCAGAGTTACAAGCGATATACATTTTCTTCTTGATATTATTATAAATATCATAGTCTATTATTTTGAAAAATTATTGTGTGATTTGATTCATTATTAAGTAACGAGGAAAAGATTAGAATTGATTGGACAATAATTTAAATAACTAATAATGGAACGAGGAATCGTTATTTATTTTATTTTTAATGGCCAGAAAAATTTTAATCATTAGATTATAATTTATTACAAATGTATTTTACTGTCACGACTTTGATTAAGAGAACAAATTTTTGTTTTCAACGTAAAGTACACCCTCAATCCGGTTTAATTACGAGAACGTAGGGGAGACCAAAAAAGAGAATTTGCGCAGTGCAGCGTGACAGTACAGTTATTCCTCTTGTCCCATTTCTCTTGCGAAGCTCATCCAAGAGGTGAAATGAAAAGAATTTGCCAACTTTACCAAAGATCTTGCCGTACCACCGGTACTATAAAGAAGACTGGTGTTGCGCTGAACAACCCTCACAAAAAAACTGAAACATTAAAAAATGCGAAAACAACTTACGGTATACTAGAGGCAGAATCGTGCGCTCGTTGGCGGTTCTTCCAGCTTTTCCTTTTGGTCCCCTTCCGTACACACATATAGAGAAGGAGAGAGAGAGAGTGGGATAAAGAGAGAGAGAGAGAGAGAGGGAAAGGAGTACCGACTCATCGTAAAACCGTCTCATACGTTTTCATGTGGAATTTACAACGTTTAGCGGAAACAGTCCACTTTCCGGATGGGGTAGATGGGTCGAATCGTCCGGGGGCTCCATTTCCAGCGACGCAATTCTCTCTCTCTCTCTGTCTCTCTCGCTCCTCTTATCTCTCTGCCATCTTCGTCTGTTTCCTTGGCTACTTGCTCTCTTTCTCTCTCTTTTTTCTTTCACAGTTCTCTCATCCAGGAGACTCCAAATCGTCCTCCATACTTCCTCGGTGGTTCGCAGATACTTGTATGCGCGAAACGACCACTTTAATGCTCCGGTCTCGATCTTGGAACTCTCACCGAGCGGCTACGGAAATTTAACGAGTGGATCTTGAATCTACGAGTGGGTCAGCCAGTACCAAAAGCTGCAGTGGAACGAGCAGAGTTTTCCCACTGGTGTACCCATTCTCATCTCTATACCCGTTTATTCGAAAAATGGGACTCACCAAAATGGAACGTATAGGTGCGGAAAGTCCTCCATTTGAAATGCTTCGGGACTGTATTAACTTTATCTCTAACGATCGGATGTACAGCGGTGACGATAGTCCAAACTGGAAGGACGAATTTATTCAACACATGATAAAATACTGGTGGCATCATCACTTGCATTACTTTCGCAGCTTTTCCAACAATTTCCAACAAATTTGTTAGCCTCTGAGTGACACACGTAACAATACATATATGTAGCTTATATATCAGGTTACAGCAGCAATCAAGTTACAGTACTATGTACAGTACAATCTCGTTTATTGTACGACTTTCGTGGCTAGACCAATCGAGCGCGGCGTTAACCGAGAGTTTCCCCCTCCAGTCCTTCCGAGCATGCGCGTAACGAGCGACCGATGGGCGGGTCTTAAGCTGCAGAGTGGTGGGGAGAGACAATTGCCCACTAACCGAGAGAATGTAGGGAAAATCAAGCGCTAACTTTGGTGAGTCCATTGGAATGAGTGTCTACTGTACCGTTGCAATGCAATCTGCTCAATCATTAGTACATACAGCTTGGCTTGTTAATCAGTATTTTCTCATGCTGTGCTATTCGTACGAATGACGAGACTGTGCGGATGGAATTGTTCACACCCTCAGTGAAGTCCAAGCATTAACCTGCCATGCAAGTTACAGCGGCGTCTTCACACGCAAAATGTTGTATGTATTCGTGATGATACGGGAAATTTATTACGCGCGTCACACACCGAGAATGAGAGCTACAAGAGTAAACTATGTACTCAATGTACTATAAAACAGTATATATTGGATGGTGAACGAGCCAACGACGCAGTTCCGGTGAGAGGGTTAATCTCTTCCGTCTACACTTCTGCCCCAGGATCTGTGTGCTATATATAAACTCTCTCTTGCACCCTCCTTTTCTTTTACTGTCCTGCTTTCAATGGGTTTTCTCATTGATTTATGAATTTATGTATTCATTTATTTATTGATTCGTTTATTAATTATTTATTCATTCATTCATTCATTCGTTCATGTATTTATTTATTTATTATCTATTTATGTATGATTTTTATTCAATTGCTTTTTTCCTCTTTTACTTTTACTCGACCCACATTAAACTGTAATGCTAACCCCGATCTATATGTGCATAGGTATATCATACATTTTGTAATGGACTTTTCTAGTATTTTATTGAGGCCGAGGCGAAGTTTTGTAGAATATACGTGAGAGTCGAGGATTGGAAAAAGAGCAATCGAAGAGAGTTTTGGGATAGCTGAGCATGGTAATAAATCTTTCTTCTTCGTAGTTATTGACCTTAAAAAAAGTTCAATATTTACTGAACTTTACCCAATAATATAACATTCGAGTGGAGAAAAATAACTAAAATTTTTGAGAGCTTCTCATTGAATTATTTCACAATTTGATTCATTTCTAGATCTATGATCCAAATTATGACTTTATTAACGGAAATTTATCGAACTAGCGTGGTTGACTCTAAGAGAGCGAAATTGAGGGTGATAAATGAAAGAAAGCTACGAGCGAGAAGGATAAAAAGAAGGAAAATTGAGTAAAAGATCGCCACTCTGGCTGAAAGTTTATTTCTCACAAAATGCCTCCATCTCGTTGCTTCGCAATGAATGTCTTCGTTAAGGAAATACCACTCGGTTCCGTCTCCTTCTTCCGGTTAATTGAAGTGGCTCTCGCTTCATCCACGCCTTCCATTACTTTTTTTAAAACTTCAAATCTCTAGACTGAATAACTCAACTCGTTGATATGGCATTCGGCGGAAATACTCGAGATGGCATAGCCAATGATGCAAATTCGTGAATTACTCGTTTAATTTGATATGTAATTGCGATTTGAGTGAAAACCATTTTAGCATAGATTCAGCTCAATTATAAGTGATAAGAGCAAAATTGAATAAACCAAAGCGAATTGCTCGTATATTTGAGGTTGTCAAGAATAAAAAGAGACAATCAAAGCAACGACTTTTTGCTCAGGAAAAAAAAAACAAGGCGAAACCACATATGGAAATTATTTCATAATTGTGAAATGAAATAAAGTAAATTTGTCCTCATTCTGTACAGACGAAAATGTAAATTTATAATCATCCATGTAGTTCCTCTGTGTCTTGATGGTGGAAATTCTCAGGTATGCGAAATATTCTCAACAATCTCGACGAGCATCTGCACTAATGAGTCTTTCGAGTGTGGATACGAGAGAAAAAAGAGAATAAAAGAAATATTTTTTGCACTATTTTTTTAAGGGAAAACAAAAATTGCAATGTCATTGGAATTAAATGAAGGATACTCGTCCATGAAAAATCTCTGTACAGATGACAATGTAGATTTGTAATCATTAGTACAGTTCAAGGGTCGTCAAGATGAAAAATTTCAGCTACGCTAAAAATCGTCAACAAACTCCACGGGTCACTAGTGAATTTTTCGAGCGAGTACATAGAATGAAGGATTTTTTTTTTGTGATGCTCAGAAAAAAAAAGCATCGCAAAACCAAACATGAAAATTATACGATGATTATGGAATGGTTGGAATTAAATGGAGGATATTTTTTCATGGCCATTCCCTGTAAAAACGACAATGTAAATTTCTAATCTTCCATACAGTTTCACTATCATCAAGTTAGAAATTCTCAGCTACGCTAAAATTTCTCAACAAATTCCATGAGCATTAACGCTAACGGATCTTTCGAGCGTGTATTACGAGCGAAAATATAACACGAGGAATGAAAATGAATTCTCGTACTCTCGACCGTTACTCGGTTTCCTCATTCCTCTCGAGTTTCTCAAAGAAAACGAGCAAGATTTTCAGACTCGACGTATTTTCATCTTTCTCCACTTAACTCTCCGTCATCCACCCACGCAATTAGCCTGAGTATTTCGTCCTCACGAGGCAGAAATTACATTTGACTTTTCTCACAAACTTGATGACAGAAAACAATTAACTTATTCTACTATTAGCCCCATTAAGAGCTTTTTCTCTCTCCTTCTACGGATATATCTTGATCGTCTCCATTTCTAGTTCCATTTATACTTTTTCTATGTGCACATTCTTTCACTTGAATTGCTAGCAAAAGCAACAAATTTTTTCCACCAACCATGTACCCTTAAATTACGTCTCAGAGAGAGGTAAGTTGAAATCGTTAAATTGTTGAGCTTGAGTAAGCGAGGTGAATGCATGATATCAAGAAAGATACGCACACTGTATAAAAGAGGAACGAGAAATATTTAGTGAATCTGAACGAGATATAGAAGAGAAAGAGGAAGGTAGAGACAGAGAGAGGGAGAGAGAGAGAGAGAGGGAGAGAGGGAGAGAGAGAGAGAGAGAGAGAGAGAGAGAGAGAGAGAGAGGGAGGGAGGGAGTGGGAGAAAGAGAAAGGTAGAGACAGAAAGAGGGGGGGGGGGGGGGGGGGAGTGAAAAATAGCAAAAACTCAAAGACGTCGAGTGTATGCACATCGGTGCACCATATACGTATATTATATACCCAAAACCCGTGTTCCACAAAATATTATTCCCTGAGATGCTCCATTTTGGATGGAAGCGCGTATACTTTCTCGAGTTTTGCGGCTTTCCGTTTTCTCCTTGCCTTTCTCCTGTGACTTCGTTCAACCCCGCCACTACTCTATCCCAGTTTTCCATGGCCTGCATCTCGCTCTCACTCAGCCAGTACTCTGGATGAAAGCAAAGAGAAATGTCTCTGCATACTCGACTGTAACTTCATTTAAGTTGTGATGCTTTTACAGAGTGTGCTCGACGCTAGATTTTCATATCGAGCATGGAAGTACGAAAGAGAGTTGGCAAAAGAGAAAGAAGAGAGAGAGAGAGAGAGAGAGAGAGAGAGAGAGAGAGAGAGAGAGAGAGAGAGAGAGAGAGAGTGAGAGGGAGAGAGAGAGAGAGAGAGAGAGAGAGAGAGAGAGAGAGAGAGAGAGAGAGAGAGAGAGAGAGAGAGAGAGAGAGAGAGAGAGAGAGAGAAAGGCTAAGAATAGAAAGTGATTTGCACTCCGAAAAAATCCATGGACAGTTATAATCATTGAACTACATAAGCGCTGTTGCCTCTCATCTGTTTCGAGTCTGCATCTAGATGACATGAACTACGGTAGAAAAATTCTCTTGACGAGAAGCCATGACATAATTTCAGTGTACTTTGGCCAAAATTGGAAAATGTTGAATCGACTTTAAGTTTAATCACAAAAGTTTAATCTCTAAAAGTTCAAACTTAGGATTGAACTTTATATCGTTCGAATGACTTTTCATTCAGGCTTTTCCACTTTTTGTTTATTAAGCTGCTCGACTTAAGGTAAGAGTTTGAAGTTCTGAGCCATGTAATAATTTCCTGACAGTCCATTAAAAAATTTATACGTATATCGATTTTTCTCAAACATGTCAAGATTCAATTCAAACAAACCATAATTGTTAGATTAATTAGGCACTGAAACTACGACAATATACATATTTATATAATTCAGTTGGTGGAATAATTTTCAAACAAATAAATTCCTCTGGGAAATACAGCAGAGAGAACAACTTGTGTGTCCCCTTTTCGTTTGGGTTACAATTTACAAAGCAAAGCCATGTCGATGTTACACAAATTTCGACGAATCGCTGATGTTATTCATATCGTGGACTAAATATGAAAACCACATAACTCGGCTTTTGCGACTCCAATCTAACGTTTTCATTGCCTCCTCTCTGAATTTCACGACTCTCTCTACGACATGGAATATGTAGAAGAGAAGTGAACTCGTATTAATTTAGATTTCTATGTACGCTTGTTGGCTCTCATGGGATATATTAATCGTCAAGCTGCTCAAACTACCGTATGATCTAATCAATATTAATTCCGTTGTTATTATACATATTTCCTTATTTACTTTTAACGTATTTTCGGAATGCTCACAAAATTACGAATATTTGTTTTTACGTTATCATTCTGGAATCTCCAGGAGCGAGGTAAGAGAAAAAGTAGAGAGAGAGAGAGAGAGAGAGTAGATGGATTAATCGAGAATCAAATCGAACCATATCACAGTGACATTTTATCAAAGCCAGACTCGCTTGTAAAAATATATATATACATATACGTATATATATATATATATATATATAAGTGTGACCCAAGTAGTTATCGTGTATTTGCTACATACCTACACATGGTGAGGGCGGAAAAGAGGGAGCTATCGATCAGAAAGCTCCAGACCATTTCACGTTCAGTGTGAGCACGAGGCAAGAAAATAGAGGGTTTGAATCGTGGAAAAGTAATGGATTGGAAAAAGTTTCAGCAATTTGCCTGGTTTGGTGTAAAAAGCGTATGCTGAGATATACGCAACTACGTACGTATATCAATGTTACATGGTGTACATGTGGACTCATGCATACAAACTGCAGTGTCGTACAAACTGGCATGAAGAATTTTACTTCTATCCTATATAGATTACATCGATATATATATACATATATATATATACTTTTTCCCAACCATTTCACTTGCTGCCCAAGGTCCGATATTTTTTCTGCTTCCTACTTTCTCCATTTTGCCGTCCCTTCCAACGGCTGATTTACCGTCGTCATCCTAGCGTGCGTGACGTCCATACATATTTCACACTCTTGCACTCGTAATGAATTCAGTCAGCTCTTTCCCTCTGGCTGCTAATAATAGCAACTATTCAACCATGGATCACGATGACCCTTTGTACTAAACTTTGAGATACACAAAAATTACAAGAAGGTTAGAGAGGGTGAGAAAAAAAAATGAGAAATGAATCGTTCACCTATGAAGAATTATTAATATATTGAGGGACGATCGTGCCAAGAAGTAATTATGAGATATTTTTTACACTATTTGTCGAGTTTCTCAATTTCCGGATTTTATACTTTCGTCGAATTTCTCACTTCCCTCTTGCCAATTCCCTCCACCAATTTCTCCCCAATGTACAAATTTGACGTTTACAATTTTTTTTTTTTTCAATTCTGGAAGAGTTCCAAAATTATAACCATCGAGTATTAATAATATCGTCTCGATGTTTTATTACTTTAATTCTCTGTATATCAATTATCAGCAGAGTGGCAACATTGCCAAGATTACCAAAAAAGTTCTTCTCGAAGCTTTTGCTCTGCATTTCGACGATATAACTCTCTGTATATATATATATATAGGGGTTGAAATGGTTGGCTGCGAGAGTGCGATACGTGTGCATATACATACTTTATGAAGAATAAAGCACAGCGTTGGGTCGCTCAACGTGGGGAGGGTGTGGCGAGGCGAGGGGCAGGGGGGAGGGGGGGGGGGGGGGGGGAGGGTGGTGGCTTGAACGAGTACATATCCCATGGACAAGTCTCGACAAACGCGACCAATGTGAAATTTACGTTGTTTACGTGCACACTGATGCGAGGCTAATATAAAAGTTCAAAAAACAATAACATTTGTACTCGCGATAGTTATAAAATGTACAAACCAAATTTTTTGACTCGTATAACGAGGCACAAAAAAGGGTCACAACTATTTTTTTCCCCATCGATCATACATCGTGCGATATATCGATTTGAAAAAATAAACTTTGACCAGGCCACCAAAATTCAAAAAAAAAAAAAAAAAATCTGAGGGACGAATCAAGTGGATTGGAAAATTAGTTGTGACCAAAAACTGTTGTACAACATGCTAAAACTTTAGCAAAATCGAAGAGAGTCGACGGAATATTTTTTCCCTACGTGCATGAAATACCACATCGACCTTTGAATTAGGTTAAAAATCCCGTACGAATTCGTATTTGTTCGAGCATTCTTTCGTGAACCACAAACGCGACGAGTGCTACGCATCTCGCATTCATTTATATTCCCGAGCAAGTTGCGTTTTATTCCCGAGCTCTCTCTCTCCCCCCCCCCCCCCCCCCCTCTCGCTCTCCCCCTCCCCTCTCGCTCTCTCTCTCTCTTCGTCCCCTCTCTCTCTCTCTCTCTCTCTCTCTCTCTCTCTCTCTCTCTCTCTCTCTCTCTCTCTCTTTCTCTCTCTGGTTGTCTTCTCTACGTCACGCATTTTTTTGTTTACCGCAATAACATCGTGTGCCATCGTTGAAGCATCGACGAACTTCGATATCGATACCAGGGAGATTGGCCATTCGCAACAGGATGTACATTCGCATTGCCGAAACGGATTTCCAGAAACGATTGAATGGCAAAAGCAGCAAAAGACGCCGAGCGTTAAAGTCGACAGGAAAAAAATCGTCTTTTTTCTCTCCAGCCCCCTCCACCCCTCCTCCTCCCACCATTTCATCCTAGGGTGGATGTGCCGCACCGTTGACTACGAATCGTATAAATTAAACACTCGTAAAACTTATCCAAGCGCATCCGGTGTGTGGAAAAATCATGGACTACGCACGAGCCAGAGTTAAATCAACGAGGTTTTGCTTCGTCTTATATGCACATGAACTAGGGGACGTTCGCCCTCGTTTAGGTTCCGGTACATGGAATTCAAACGAGGGTGGCATTATGGAGGCAAACTGCTGTACGAAATATCGAGAAGGATGAAAAATCAGCAAATGAAAAATGAGGATAAATTAGAAAAAAAAAGAGATCCTTACATTGAATTCGTGTAAAACGTTTCATAGTATAGACAAGCAAAGTGGAGACAATTGTACTATTGGTAGACTTTTTTTCTTTTTTTTTAATTTTTAGAGAGAATATTTAGCAAATTTTTAGAGAGAATATTTAGCAAATTTTTAGAAAGAATATTTAGCAAATTTTTAGAGAGAATATTTAGCAAATTTTTAGAGAGAATATTTAGCAAATTTTTAGAGAGAATATTTAGCAATTATATAGTCCATTTCATGTTGACCTTTGACCGGAAAATTGTGCCCAATGATCGTTTAGAGGGAAAGAGAGAGCGAGTAAAAAGTAGCATAGCGAAACTTTTCATTGTCCAAGAATGTCCGCGAACACAGTCTGAACTGTCCGAACGAGACCCTTTGCAATGACTCGCTTATCGTGTGGGGCAATGAGCAGAGGGTGGGGTTAGCAAATTCAGACGTAGCAGGTGCTACGGGTGACCCCATGTTGCATATACACCCTTGTGCCAAACCAGACATGGAGAAAAACATATATAGTCCATTTCATGTTGACCTTTGACCGGAAAATTGTGCCCAATGATCGTTTAGAGCGAAAGAGAGAGCGAGTAAAAAGTAGCATAGCGAAACTTTTCATTGTCCGAGAATGTCCGCGAACACAGTCTGAACTGTCCGAACGAGACCCTTTGCAATGACTCGCTTATCGTATGGAGCAATGAGCAGAGGGTGAGGTTAGCAAATTCAGACGTAGCAGGTGCTACGGGTGACCCCGTGTTGCATATATATTCTCGTGCCAAACCAGACATGGAGAAAAACATATATAGTCCATTTTATGTTCACCTTTGACCGGAAAATTGTGCCTAATGGTCCCATGGGTGACCCTATGTTGCATATACACCCTCGTGCCAAACCAAACATGGAGAAAAACATATATAGTCCATTTCATGTTGACCTTTGACCGGAAAATTGTGCCCAATCATCGTTTAGAGCGAAAGAGAGGGCGAGTAAAAAGTAGCATAGCGAAACTTTTCATTGTCCAAGAAGGTCCGCGAACACAGTCTGAACTGTCCGAACGAGACCCTTTGCAATGACTCGCTTATCGTGTGGGGCAATGAGCAGAGGGTGGGGTCAGCAAATTCAGACGTAGCACGTGCTACGGGTGACCCCATGTTGCATATACACTCTCGTGCGAAACCTCGCCAGGCATCCAGCCGAGAAGCGTGGAGCGTTACTCCCGAATGACAAGGCTGCGAGGGTAATTGTCGTGGCCAATTACTCAAGTGCCATTATCAGGCACGCCAAGAGTGTGAGGGGTGTGAGCCCGAGTATAATTTATGCTCGTCTCGTTGAGAGCCCTCTATGTGTGCTTGTATCGTTGTCTCTAAACTCTCTAAACTTCCCCACCATAATATGTGACGCGCGTATATGTCGCCTGGATGGCAAAACGGATGGCAATTATCACCCTGTCGAGTTAAACTTTAACGCTGTTTTGTTTTTTTTTTTTTTTTTTTAATATAAGTGGCTTCTGCGTGTTCGTTATCACTTCCGGAATATTCGTATGTTAAAGATAATTGTTTGCCATTGTCAACAGGACATTTGAACGTATCCAACATTCCTTCACGCCTTTTCTCCTCGATCTATTTAATTTGAAGTTAAATTTCCTATATAAAAAAAAGTCAAAGTTGCATATGCAAAAAAAAAACTATGCGGCACGTTGTCCGGTCATGTCAACCGAGCCTCCTTTTCAAGCTTTTTACATGCTATACGTTCGCATTACTGAACTGCATCGGTTTTAGTGGCACATACAGTAAATGTACGCTCATACCAGAGAGCTTTTGTCGCACTAACCCTGGTAAATACCGCGAGGGTTTCCATGAATAGACTTTGCTTGCTTTTCACGTTTTGCAGGAAATTCATGGGAGAGCAGAAACCGAGGCTGCTCTCTCTCTCTCTCTCTCTCTCTCTCTCTCTCTTTTTCTCCATCTCTCTTCACCTATCTGATAATCTGGATATGTTGCCCTGATACAAATAGGTAAACCGGAACGTGGACTGTCCAAATGTGCGTGTCACACACACATTCATGTTTTGAATTTTCTCTCTCTCTCTCTCTCTGCGACCCTTCCTCGTCCCTGGTGATGTCAATCGAACGATGTCACTCTATGCATATAATATGCTTGCTTTGCTTTCACGATGCAACGTATGCATATTCCCGACCATATATCCTCCATATAATGAATGTACGCGATCTATAATATGTAAATATACACGCGTGTTTATATACTCGATACGGTGAATACACCACAACGAAGAATGCGGTGAAATTTCCATCATCCTGTACGAAAATCTGTTCTCCTCTCTCCTATGCTCTGACGCACATCCGTGAATAATAATTTATGAACAATGAAAACCACAATGAATAACCAAGCGACCTATCGAATAACAACGATGATGTAATACGCTTCGTCCGCACGTCATAATTACTCATCATATTTTTTTCTCAAACTGGGCGCGTCGTCACAACGATAGAGCGATTGATTTCTTTTTTTTTTTTCTACAATCATGCAGGATAATTCGTATGTCTCGTAAAGTGTGCGTGTTTGTGTGTGTGTGTAAGGGGGAGAGATAGAGAGAGGGAGAGAGAGAGAGAGAGACAGAGAGAGAGAGAGAGAGAGAGAGAGAGACAGAGTGACAGAGAGAATGTCAGTCGTAGTTTACAAATCGGAGGAATGGAGCTTGACAAACGAACAGACGTAGCGTACTGCACAGGTGATCAGATCAAAATCAGGCAAGTATACCTGAGCCAGATGGAGGCGAACATACGGGCTATGTTAGGGCAATCAGTGTGAGACAGCGAGAACTAACAATTATCCTCTTCTCTGTTGCTAACTAATTGGCCCCTTTGTCAATCACCAGTAGAGAATTGTTACGTTCTATATGACTGTAGATAATCTGAGTGACGGTCATATATACACAGACAGTTGCCAGAGTGAAATTGGCTCGATTTCTCTGTTACACGACAAAATTTCCATTACGTTGATTTCTATTTGTATACTTCTCTTTGCTGATGATCTTACGGACAAAATTTAAACAATGGACGTGTTTTTTTCCGCCAAAAAACATCGGCGAGTCAAGTCCGCACTTTATCACAAGGGTTGTTTTCAATTTCTCACCCGCAAATTATAATTCTCGAGCGATAAGTACATTCACCCTGAAGTTTTCACTACTTGCGAGAAGAAGCCCCGCGAGCTTGACGAAGAATGAAAATGATTATCCGAGACGAGGGAGAATGGTAGCGGGTAAACGAGATATATATATATATATATATATATATGGAAAAACCGCTAACGGCGAACGAACCAACGAGGGATGAAATGAGAACGAAACGAATAAAGAAAAACGTGCTTGCCAAAAGTCTAAGAGCTGCAAACGTTGAAATATTATTCAGTGTTTCTCGGGGCGGCGCGTCTCGTGCAAGAGAGGGAGAGGGAGAGAGAGAGGGAGAGAGAGAGAGAGAGGATAAAACGTGACGAGGAGATTTGAGAGAGAGAGAGAGAGAGAGAGAGAGAGAGAGAGAGAGAGAGAGAGAGAGAGAGAGAGAGAGAGAGAGAGAGAGAGAGAGAGAGAGAGAGAGAGAGAGAGAGAGAGAGAGAGAGAGAGAGAGAGAGAGAGAGAGAGAGCACCTCACTTTTCTCTCAAATCTCCTCGTCACGTTTTATCCTCTCTCTCTCTCTCTCTCTCTCTGGCAAAATGAAATATACATTGAGCAAGGAATTAAGTGAATTACCCTCCGACATCTCTTTGGACCTGAAAGAATTTCACGTACAACAAGAAAACGCTCTCTTGCCGACCTCGAGTCGACGACCGTTGTAAATCCTTTGGACTTATTCGTTTCGCGAAGGGCGACCGAGACCCCCCCCCCTCATATTTTAACGACGATAACACGGTATTTTTTTTTCCCTCCCTTTGTCATTTCTCTCCCTTTCTGTAGTGAGAAACGCATCAAACATCTACTATGTCCTCTAACATGCACGCTGTGGCCTGTACCAACGAATTCAGACGCCTTTTGAATTTGTTGCTGTGACTTAAGTAAAGAGTGAGATAACGTTTAAGAAAATTCGCTAATTAAATTTCAAGCCTGAGAGAATCCTGCGAACAGAGGACGTTGGACAGTCTTGAATTATTTAAGAGCTCGATGGAAATTAAATGAAAAATATTTACGAAATTTTTAAGCTCTCTTTAAGATATTTCTACTGTTAATTATAATTTTAAGGACAGCTCATTGATTCGTCAGTAAGCTGACTCACTGACGTTCAACGTCACTGAGTCGTTGATATGTTTGTCTTTGAACAGCAAGTGCATTCATTGATTTTTTTTTCCGTTTAAAAATGATTTATCTAGATTTGATCCGAATAAATTTATGCCATAAGTTAGTGACATTATAATTTTTCGAGCAACCGATTGATATGTTAAAAACGATAAAAGTGTTGAAAAATTTCACATTGCCTCTGGTGCAATGAGTGATGAAAATTAAACAAAAACAAAAATTAAACAGAAATTGAAAAAAACAACCCTTGCAAACTTTATAGGTCAAAGTGTCATCGAACTTAATCATTGATCCTCGTACTTGTAATTCTGATACTCGTCATAGTCAAACGTCAAGTCATACTTTAACCGAATAAATAAATAAAATTTGAAAACATGAAGAAGGTGTTAAATTGAGTTTTAAAAAATAGTAAAACGCAAATGTTGAGAGGATGAGCGACGAACCAATTTAATCAAAAAGTTTCTTTGCTCAGTTGCATTCGTATGTACTGTATACTTTTTCGAGTGCGAAGCTTGGAGGAATGCATGAAATATCGTTCACCACCCCTTCAAACCACCCTTGTGGATTCACACGCAAATGGAGAGCGGCTGTATTCGGAATTGGGAAATGCCATTGCCCCTGCTGCTCTTCATCCCTTTTCTGTCGAACGGTATTTCAGAAATATATATATATTTATATATATATATTCGAGCATGTATACATAAATTCTTATATACACCATTCTGTGCCATACCCCACATATGAATAGTTTATTATAGTGAGTTTCACACTAAATTCAAATCAAGCACTCCCAATTTTTCGCACCCTCGCTCGACCAGCCACCAGTATCAGTGCTGAACCAACCCCGTACACAGAGTGCGAGCATAACAGAAGCTGCGAGAGAGTGGATATGAATGCAAACAGGAGATGAGAGCACTGAAAAGATATAATTTGACCATCAGGAGCCAGAGAGCATTGAGGAAGCTATCGAAATTTTTTTGAGGATCTCGCGTGTTCGTAAGAGACTCTGAAAATTCATTACACATTTCTTGCATTCTCTTTCGTATGGTCCTAGTTTTTCCTCCCTCTTTTTTGCTTTCTTATAATTTATAAATTTTCGTTTCGTCACATTTACGTTTGGGCTTTTTCGGATTTTTCGTTGAATTGTATAATTCAATCGTAGGTAATTTGAAAAATATATCGATTTAATTGAAAGCTCCAAAACATAATTGAAAAAACAAATTGTTTTTTTTTTCTGTCACAGCAAATTCGAAATTTTTTTCGTCTCGATTCATCCACCGTTTTATCGGCCACTTTTTCCATTCTGTTCGACGCTATAACATTCCCATATCGTAACAGCGTAAAAAATGGCCAGCTCGCATGTGTCTCTCTCTCTCTCTCCCTCGGCATTCATATAGCGAATGCCAAACTGAATTGAAATATCGACTTTCAATCCGGCATAGTTTAACGCCTAGTTGATTTTCAACAAAATACCTCGATCGAAAAAGTATCGTGAGCTTGGCCCAATACGGGAATGAATTTCAACAGTTGCCAGAGCATAAACCACACATATAATACACACACAAGCACGCACACACACACACACACAAATATAAATATATAAGCATATCTGTACGTTCGAACCACAGAGAGATCGCATCGAAACATTTACCCACAAGAGAGATCGTTCGAGCCTGATGAATATACGATACACGTATAGATATTCGAGCGATGAACGAGTAGAAAACCATGGCGTGGGGCGGGGGGGGGGGGGGCAGAGTAAGTTGCAATGAAAAACTAAAGGACGAGCTTCGTTTATTTCATGGTAACTGCGATGTGTCTAGAGCCCAGTGATATTTTCCCTTTCCTATTAAACTCAACCCCAAATTTCTTGCCTCCCTTATTTATTTTTGTACTTTTTTTTCATACTGGTAATATGCGATGGGCAATGAACATCCACAAGCAGCACCGCACAGAATGACGTGTTGCATTTGGTCGATTTTTTTTTTGGGAGAATGGGAGAAGAGAGAGAGAGAGAGAGAGAGAGAGAGAGAGAGAGAGAGAGAGAGAGAGAGAGAGAGAAAGTAAAGTATATATTTATAATGAATGTAGGGAGTATATCATGCAAATAAGCCTTCTACACCTGCGTTTTGGCTTGTCGAGTTCACTCTTCGACTGGATGGTACAAGCTGGACGTTAATGAGACCGGCAAGCACCACTTTTGTATCCGCTCTCTCTCTCTCTCTCTCTCTCTCTCTCTCTCTCTCTCTCTCTTTCACTCCATTTCTCAGGGATATATATCTCATGCTACGTCCACTTTTTCCCACTCGCCCGATCATCGGAAACAACGAGAGGGCTTTAATTGGAAAAGTTCCAATGCCTTCGGATCGGCCATTTTTTTCTTTCGATTTTTTTTTTCGTCGCCATTTATATATGTAGATAGGTCTCGGCACGAATTTCCGGGAATCTTGATTTAACAGTGCCATATCGCCTCGTTAAACAGAAGGATCTATCGAACGTTACAAGAAAGAGAGAGAGAGAGAGAGAGAGAATTGCTCCAATTTCAAAATCTTTCGACAAATTCCGCTTATGAAATTGCTCTCATATTATTAAAGGGTAAATATTACACTGAATACATTCGCCATTTTATCGTATGTTTGATTTTTCAACGTATGAGTACAGAGTAAACTTTGACACGAGAATTTTGTACAAATGTTATAGATCAAGTTTTTAATTAACACAATTTTATACGAGAGGTAAAAGTAAAATATTTCCAACATTTGCGTTTTTAGAAAAAATCAGTAATATGTGCTCAGCCCGAGTTTGGTTTATCAGAGCGTAAACCGATGAATTTTTTTCGTGTTAGTTAAATAAATACGTATTTATCATTTCCTCATTCTTCAGAAATGTGAGCGATGATTTTTTTTTTGCAAATTTTACAGTTCCATCAATTAGTGAAAGTATCAATTTTGAATACCAACAAAGAGTCCAGTTATTCTCGATTATTGGAGACACCCATTTCGATTTTTCGAAATAATGTGTGAAAAAATATACTACAGTTATTTGTTTAATAGTTTAAATATTTATAGTGACTTGAATTATCGGTACAGATTCAGTAATTTAGCAATAATGAATGGTTATGACAATTTTTTTTCATTGTAATAATAAATCAGCGATTCAGAAATAATAAATTAGTCATATGATGAATTTACTATTGCAGAACAATAAATATTACTATGATTTGTATCATACTGTATGAAAAAGGAACTCTATATTATATTTATATTTTTCTCAATATCCTGTAGGCCATGCAATATGCCTGTGGGCCATGCAATGGTGGCCATGCAATATGCGACGAAAATTGGAGCTTTTGCTGTTATCCGAAATCGATACTTTTACCAATCGTATCGAGTTTCTACCCCCTCTACTATTATCCGACGAAACTATAAAAATTTTAAAACAATTTCGACATTTCTACTCGACATTGTAACGAACGAGGAAATGAAGTTTCCATCGTTTCGCGCTCTAATGGAGCAAAAAAGCTCCGAAAGGGCGTTGTATATTTGTTCCTGCTGTTAATATTTGCTCGGTCTCTTCGACACATTCTTTTTATTTCATATTATCGTTATGGCTGATCGTGGTCGTTGACGAAAAAGTCTTTAATATTATTTACAGCTCGATTTGTCGAACTTGGTAACGGTGAATTTCATGAATTTAACTCTGCGGGTCTTCACTTTGGCTTTGAAAGCCCATTTGCTCGTGCAAAATTCTCGAATGTAAAACCCGATCAAAATTCATGAGAACATTCGCAGTAATTTAACAAAAGACGCTTTTCCTCAGATAAACTTCCGTTTGTGGGGACAAAATCACCTCCATTTTTTCAAAATTTAAATTCTCATGGATAACTCCGAGTTTTGTGGGCTCAGTCGTGACCTCAGCTCCGTTATTCTCGTACATGTGCGCTGTATTCGTTGATTTCGATACAATTTTGTTGTATTCGCTTTTCTTTTTTTTTTTTTTTTTCATGGAAGATGCGAGCTCAACGTATACGACGATATAATTCAGCATCCGAACATGCCACGTATATTCGTGACAAATTTTAAGAGATGACAAAAACATAATTTTTTTGTCCATTTACACGTATAAATGCGAGTCTGGTTTAGTTTTTTTGTGAAAATTGAAAATGTAGAGAAAGAAACAGAAAGAGAGAGAGAGAGAGAGAGAAAGGGACTGCACGAGAATTTCGAGATCCTTGTCATCTCATTTATCAACAAAATTTTCCACCCACGCAAAAAAAAAATCGTCCTCGTGGAAGAGCGATATATTTTTGGGAATATCCCACAGGAACACAAAAAGTATTTTTTTTTTTTCAAGCTGAAGCAAAATAAAATAATATCAGTTGACAATCCGCCACTATGATAAAGTTGCAGAGACTCGACGAATTTTTTTATGATTCCAAAATAAAGTTTTTTCATTTTGCAATTTTATGAAATCGAGAATCATTTTTTGGTCATTTGTTGCAATCGCTTGAGCTCAGATTGAAATTCGATCTCTCACACCTATGACGTTGTTTGGTAAAATGGCGTGTCGAAAAGAGAGTGTCGAGAGATCCTGACACCAACAAACTCTCTCTCTCTCTCTCTCTCTCTTTCTCTATTTCTCTCTCTCTCTCTCTTTCTCTATTTCTCTTTCTCTCTCTCTTTCTCTATTTCTCTTTCTATCTCTCTTTCTCTATTTCTCTTTCTCTCTCTCTCTCTCTCTTTCTCTATTTCTCTTTCTCTCTCTCTTTCTCTATTTCTCTCTCTCTCTCTCTATTTCTCTCTCTCTCTCTCTTTCTCCTGTGCTTTACAAAATGGCTTACGTACGTTCGCAAATATCGAAGTCGAGCGACGTAGCTAGTCGAGGAGAAAACCAACTTTTCCACTTCGTAAGAAACGTTCACGGGGCGTG